>JAEIHA010001028.1:0-367826 GCA_018904595.1 Zaprionus indianus | reverse complement strand
ATAAACTTCACTTTTGTCTTGACTTCGAAACTGTGCAGTTGATCTTTTTTATTGTGAAAGGAATAAAAGTATAAAAACTTACTCCAACTTACTAAAAAGGGACTCAAGGAAGAGTCCAATCATCCCCTCAACCCTCTTCATCAGTCCCACCGCTCAGGCGACAGTCGATAACTCGCGCAGCCCCCGTTGCCACGGGCGCCAGGACTGCTGCCGTTGCGCGGACACCGGGCTGCAGCCCCTGCCCGTATCGGTCTGGGGAGCGGCGCCCTCTGCTGCGGGCAGAAGGCCTCCCGATAGCCTCGCCAGCACCGCCACAGCGGGCAGGGGGGGACGGCGGCCACCATCAACCACCGCCCCCTCACACACGCACGATAGCCACAGACCCCCCCGAAATAGTCATCACCCCATCCACCCTTAATAGCCCAGCACGCCCACCCACCGACTTAACAATCCCACCACCGCTCAATAGCCCAACTCAACAACCACCCGCCACCACGCGATGGCCAAACACAGCGCCCCCCAACCCACCCGGACATACCCAAAGCCGCCTCCAGCAGAAGGACCACAATCTGCCTGATGGCCATGCGGCCACCAGAGAGGACCTGCTGAGGGGCCGTCACCGGCCTGTCTGAAATGGCGACCGCGAACCAGCCTACCCGCCCGCCCACTGGAGATGGCGAGCCCGCCTTCCAGGGTAGGCGCGGACCCCAAACACTGGCAGACGCAGCGAAGAGGATCCAACAAATATACAGGACCAACCGACCTCGTGCCATGAGGGAAGTCCTGGGGGCAGTCCTCACTCCCTTCGATCTGCCAGGCAGAGATGTGTGCGCCCATCTCAGGCAGATGTTCCTGGTGTGTGACAGGAGAAGAGGACCGCGCGGACGCGCTCCAGAGCCCCTCACGCAAGAGGAGGTGCTCGCACGCCTGAGAAGGACACACAGCTCTGCGCTGGGTACCGATGGTGTCACCTATGGAAGCCTTAAGAAAATCGACCCGAAGGCCTCCATGCTCACGGCAGTGTTCAACGCCTGCCTGAGGACAGATCATGTCCCCGATCTGTGGAAAAAATCAAGAACAATATTAATCCACAAGAAAGGGGACAGAACTGACCTGTCAAACTGGAGGCCTCTCTCCATGGGTGACACCATCCCCAAACTGTTCGCGGCCGTCATGGCGGACAGGCTGACGACGTTCCTCACAGGAGGAGGACGGCTCAGCAGAAAAAAAAGGCTTCCTCCAGTACGAAGGCTGCCATGAACACAACTTTGTTCTTGGCCAAGTGCTGGAGGAAAGTCGCAGACAAGGCAAGGACCTCGTCATGGGCTGGCTGGACCTGTCCAACGCGATTCGGGTCGATTCCGCACGCCACGCACCATCATGGACGCGGTCGCTCGCTGCTCGCCCGTGGCAAAAGATTCACGCGGTCCGCACCTTCGTAGCACCAAGGCTCGACTTCGTGCTACGAAGCGGCGCTCTACTGCGGGCCCAACTGAGTCATCTAGATACAGCTGTTAAAAAACATAAAAAAATGGCTGTATCTGCCACAGAGGGCGAGCGCGGAGGTAGTAGCAGCTGTCCTTGCTGATGTTCTAACCATCGCCCAAGCGCATCGAATGATGTCCTGCCCTGGTTTGGTCGTCTCCCAGATAGCAAGAGGGGGCCTGAGAGAAGCGGTAAAGAGAAAAATAAACCGGGAGCCATCCGGCGAAGATATGGCCCACTTTCTCTCCGGGCTCCGTCCTATCTGGTGAGACAGCCAGCTATGGCGATGCCGGATTCTGGTCGAGAGTAAGGATGGCCACCAAAAGGCAAGCTACGCTTCTGGCAGTGCGATGGGCCTGGAGAGGAGGTGAGCTACTGGTCGAATGTAGAGGCCCGAAAAACCGACCACTAGCCACTGAATCGAACCCAAGGTCCCTACTCATACAACGCCTCAGAAGCGCAGCTCAGGAGGAGTTCCTGGCCATCCTCCTCAGCAAACCCAACGAGGGGAAGGTGGCGAAGCTCTCCACTCCTCCCCCAGTCAGCAACGCATTCGTCCGTAACGGAAGTTTTACTAGGTTTGCCGACTGGCGGTTCATACACAGAGCCCCACTGGGAGTCCTCCCTTTAAATGGAGCTATCCGATGGGGCAGCGGTGATAAGCGCTGCCGGGTCTGTGGATATGAGCTGGAGAGCTCCCTCACGTGTTGTGCTACTGCATGCACCACTCAAACGCAATGCAGCAGAGACACAACACGGTGATGGAACGCCTCGCCAAAGCTGGCTCACGCCTGGGGACCCCCAGGTTGAACTGCCGCGTGGAAGGAATCGGCGAGGACTTGGCGGACCTTAAGCCGGATCTGGTATGGTGCGACGAACGGAATAGGGACATCGTCATAGCGGATGTCACTATTCCGTTCGAGAACGGGGCCGAAGCGTTCGAATTAGCGAGGGGCGCCCTAGGATACCAGGTAAAACTGGAGGCATTCATTGTCGGAGCCCTGGGCTCGTGGGACCCGAAGAATGAAGGGGTCCTCAAGGCATTGGGTGTCTCCAAGTTTTACGCCGGCCTGATGCGGTGTCGGCCACCATCAGGTGGTCCCGGGACATATACGTGGAGCATGTCTCCGGGACCAGGCAGTTCACCCTGGCAGCTGCAAACTAGGAAAAAATAGGGAGAAAGGGAAGAGCTGTAGGAAGTAATGTTAGAAAATAAGATAAACATATAACCTTAACAAAATAAAAATAAATATTATACACAAATTTAATAAATGATTTAACAATACCAACTCAGAACAGAATAAAAATATACATATAACATTAATTAAGTACATAAAAACCTACAACACATGCCAAATCTCATAAATACAAATACATAAAAACACACGCTACTCCTGGGCTGCAGTTAGCTGCGGCATACATTAATTGGCCCCGCAAGGGGTGTTTGATTTTAGTTCCTGCCGGCGTTGCTATAGAGATAGCACCGAGCTTTCCCCTGTCCGTCTGTTTAGGTCTCCAAAAAAATTAATAGAACGCGAAGCGTGGGTCTCAAAATGCAAATTACAAAGCGATGTCAAGGGCTGCAGTTAGCTGCGGCATACATTAATTGGCCCCGCAAGGTGTTTGATTTTAGTTCCTGCCGGCGTTGCTATAGAGATAGCACCGAGCTTTCCCCTGTCCGTCTGTTTAGGTCTCCAAAAAAATTAATAGAACGCGAAGCGTGGGTCTCAAAATGCAAATTACAAAGCGATGTCAATTTTGACAAAGTATTTTATTTAATTTTAATTTACATTTTGAATATAAATATTTAGGTGGGAGAGTACTAAAGAAAGGGGCTACGCCATGGATTTTAAAAAAATTAATGGTCTATTGTGTTTGTCGGAACGCAAATGTGCGTAACAGGCAAAAGGAGGCATCTCCGACCCCATAAACTATATATATTCTGAATCAGTATCAACAGCCGAGTCGATTGAGCCATGTCTGTCTGCCCGTTTGTCTGTCTGTCCGTCTGTCTGTCTGTATGAACACCTGGATCTCAGAAACTATAAGAGCTAGAGTCTTTAACTTTTGTGACAACATCCGTGTATGTTGCAGTGTTTCAAAGTTTTTTTGAAATTTGGCCACGCCCCTTCCCGCCACTGTAAATCAGTAATAACAATATAATATTCACAATATACACCCAACAACAAAAGTTGTATATCTCACATGACCAATACCTTTACACGGGCGTTTTCTGAAAATTTCATTTAAATCGGACTAAAAATAAGTGAGATATGATCCGAATTAAACTCAATTTGAATGTATACTTATGCGTACATTAAGAAAGTTATTTAATTAAATATCAATAAAAATAGTTTTCAAAGTTAAATCTAATGTTTTTATGCAATTGTAAGGTAGCGTTCTAGGGCTGGGGTGGGCTCAGTCACGCCAGGGCTACCTTTACAAGAAATTTGTAAAAAGTGCTGAGACCCTGGACGAGGGGCAAAGGCTTTCAAGCGGCGTGGCCGACTTGAGGGGTGAGGGGCAGAGCGGGGTGATCTGTAGGTGGCCGAAGGCAGAGAAAGTAATGCCTACCTGGTGTCCCCTCCGCAGGTGAGTCTCAGGGAACCGGGATTTGACCGTCAGTTCCTGAGACCTGCGTGACTGTACCAGAAGCTTCACTGTATGCGACGGGATTTGACCGTCATCGCACCAGTTAGGCTCCGGTACCGTGGGAACACCCTGTATACACCACTCTTCCGCCTGGCTATACTGAGGCTGCACTGTATGCAACGGGATTTGACCGTCATTGCACCAGCACAAATTTCAGTACAGTCGGCACACCGCTGTACACACCTACACACACATACACACATACACACACATGCACGTACCCATACGTACGCAAATATATACACGGAGTTACTACGGAAACAACACATTCCAACTGACATAAATTCCCCTACGATACCATAGCGATTGGCCCACGGTAAAACTCCCTAAAAAGACACCCTGTTTGCGAGCGCCGCTAGTTTTGAGTGACTTTTGGCCTCCCTCCGCTAACGGCTCTCGCACTAAGCACCGTGGGCCTCGCACTATTTACATTTAAAACATTTCACTTCACTTGATTTCTGTTTGTTTCACTTTATTTCTCATAGTTTTCAACTCTTTTCGACATTTATTTTACATTTTTTCCTCGCTTAACTATTTTTCTAAGTCCCTAGCTAGCACCGAGCACTGTTTTGCCTAATTCCTAAAGGGGCCTACGATGTCTCTGCTTTTTGGCCGCAGTGTGGCTCGCTCACCTCGCTTGCGTGTCTCTCCGTCCGCGCTGGCACACTGATCCTGACTCGTCTCTGCCTTCTGTTCTCGTCCTTCCTTCTGTCCTTTGCGACGACCTCTCTTGTCCTTGGCGTGTCTTGGCGGGTTTTTTTGGCGTCCCGTAACTTTCACTCCCGTTTGTCACCTTCGCGCGCTTTTACACAAGTGTCCCGTCTGCCGCTCGGAGGGTCACTGTCCGGTCTCAATTTCCCCTCCGTTTGCGCGCTGCGTCAGTTAAGAGCGCCGCTCTTTGAGTGCGTGTGCTGGGGTGTTCTTTGCGCGTGTTTGTGTGCGGGTGCTTGAGTGCGCTTGTGTTGTTGGCGCTCTCTGAGCGTGCTCGCCGTGTTCCCGTTGCTGATCTCTTTGGTGGTGGTTTTGCCGTGAGCGAGTCGTATACCCTATACTGTGCCAATGGGGTATATTGGTTTTGGCAGTGACTAGACTAAAAATACTATTATCTGGCTCCATTGCCTAACTGATGGCTCCATTGCCTAAAGTTATCTAATCTAGTGCTTCATTGCTCTTAAAACTAATTTATCCTATTGTGACTCCATTGTCTTAAAGTTAACTTATGCTAAATGGCAAAATTTGTGGGGCTCACAATTTGAGTCCTCACACCCCCCCTTACTATGCCAGTGGAAGACCACTGACACGCGCCCGCCTGTGCCCATCATGACGCGGAACGCTGCCGGGTGGTCCCAACATGGCCTCTACTTCCTCCAATGGCAAGTGGAGGGCCGTCTCCCAGTCTTCGAGCTGGTCCGCCGGTCGAAGGATCCCTCTTGTCTCCACCGCTGTGGTCCCTAGTGTTGGCGGAGACGGGTCCACCCACCGTAACGCTCGTCCTGGGCGTGTGGTGGAGATTCCCTCATCGTTGGACACCACCTGGATGCGGGCGATTTGCGGTGGGGTGTGGGTGGTCGATGACACACACGGGTCCGAGATGACGTCCGCGTCGGGAAACAGGATGGTGCTGATGTCGTCGTCGTCGATGGGGTTCGCTTCTTCTTCCTCATCCGACTCGAATTGTTGGACGACGTCGGGCTGTTCCTCCGGGGGCAGGGCGATGGGTAGCTCTTCTAGCCAATCCTCCACCTGTTGTTGGCATATTCGGTGGGGAAGCCGGCCTTCGTTCTCCATGGTGCTTGGCTGTGGGGGTGTAAGTGGGGTTAACTTTGATATCTAGTTTTCTTTATGACGATGCCCCTCTATGCCCTGTGGACCAGTGCTTGCTTGCTAGCTTCCCATCGAATTCTCTTAATACTACTCGGGTGGTGGGCCGTGTGATGGGTTCTCCTCGCTGTCGCTGTCCTCTGCTGGCTGGAACGGTTTGAGGTCGGCGACGTTTGCTGTGCGTCGCTCCCGAGTTCCGTGAAGTTGTAACCGGGTGATGTTGTGCGAGAGGAATCGCACCACCTTGTACGGACCTTCGTATTTTGGGGCCAACTTCGCCGCAAACCCCTCAGCGGCCTTCGACAGAACGTGCTGGCGTAGAAGTACCAGGTCCCCCGGCGAGGGTCTCCAGTCCCTTCGGCGAAGGTTATAGTGTCGGCTCTGTTCGGCTGAAGCCCGTTGGGAGTTTTCCCTTGCCACCTGGTACAGTTGTTGCAGGTGCTTCATCCGATCGGCCGGATCTTGGTCCTCCTTGCCCGTTCCTGGCGTGACTTCCTCGTAGAGGCCTCCTGGTAGACGAGGCTCGCGACCTTGCACCAGGAAGGCCGGACTGAACCCCGTAGTGTCGGACACGCTGCTGTTGATGGCTAGAGACAACTCTGGTAGCAGGATATCCCAAGTGTGTTGTGGTCCCTCGATGAATTGAGCGATCATCGTCTTCACCGTCCGATTGGCGCGTTCCGTTGGGTTCTGTTGGGAACTGTAGGGTGCTGTATGCTCCAGCTCCATCCCCAGTCGCTTGCAGAAACCCTTGAACGTGCGACTGGTGAACGAAATCGGCACAGAGGATGTCGAAGGGTTGCCGAGTCCTTCGTGTGAGCATCTTCCCCGTCGGCTTCCGTTGTTCTGTCTTGAACTTCTGGCAGGCAGTGCATCTTTTCACGTAGCGGGCTACGTCGCGGAACATCCCCGGCCAATAGTAACGTTGAGCAACCCGCGTCGTTGTTTTCGGAAACCCTAGGTGTCCGGCGGTGGGGGCATCGTGGCATTCCTGCAACACCCTACGGCGGGATTCGGTGCCTACGCATAGCTTCCAGGGGACGTACTCCTCGCCATCTTGCTTCAGTCTTACGTGGCGGTACAGTTGGTCGTTCTGTATGGTGTGGTCTGGGTACTTTTCCGGGTTCTCGTCCACCTCCTTTCTGCGCCTGCTCAACCAGGGGCATTCTAGAGGCTTCTCCACCACATGGCATAGGGTTTCCGCTGGTTGTCTGGAGAGTGCGTCCGCCACTATGTTCTGGTTCCCTTTCCGGTAATGGACGTCGAATTGATACTGCTGGAGCTCCAGAGCCCAACGCGCGATCCTTCCGGTAGGGTTCTCGATTGTGTTAAGCCACTTGAGGGCTAGGTGGTCGGTCACTACGTCAAACCGATACCCCTCCAGGTAACACCGTAGTTTGCGGATAGCCCAGATGATTGCCAAGCACTCCTTCTCCGTTGCCGAATAGTTCTCCTCTGCCTTTATGAGTCGTCGGCTCACGTAGGCGATGACTCGTTCTCCCACATCTGTTTCCTGGGTGAGGACTCCTCTGATCCCGTAGTCACTCGCATCCGTCTGTAGCGTGAACTTCCGCGTGAAATCGGGACATGCTAGAACAGGCGCTTCCGTTAGCAGGACCTTTAATTGGTCGAACGCTTCCTGCTGTTCCTCCTTCCACTCCCATCGTCGCCCCTTCCGCAGTAGTTGGGACATGGGCAACACTACGGTTGCGAAGTTCGGGATGAACCGGCGGTACCACGATGCTATCCCTAAGCAGCGTCGCAACTCCTTGACGCTTGAGGGGGGTTGAAGGTTTCTGACTGCGACCACCTTCTCCGGGTCTGTGTGAATGCCTTGCTCGCTGACTACGTGGCCGAGGTACACGATCTTCTTCTGGAAAAAGTGACACTTCTTCTTGTTCAGCCTTAGGTTGGCCTCCCTCAACCTTCGAAACACCTCGCGTAGGTTGCGGACATGTTCCTCCAGCGACGTTCCGATGACGATGATGTCATCTAGATACGCGAATGCGTGGGGCTCCATCCCCGGCCCTATAACGCTATCCAATGCGCGTTGGAACGTCGCTGGTGCCGAGTGTAAGCCAAAAGGCATGACCTTCCATTGGAAGAGTCCTCTCCCCGGGACGGTAAATGCCGTGCATTCGCGACTTTGTTTTGCCATCGGGATTTGCCAATATCCGCTTTTGAGGTCGAGGGTGCTGATGAACTTAGCGTTTCTCAGCCTTTCCAGGATGGAGTTGATCCTGGGGAGGGGGTAGGCGTCGGATATTGACCGTGCGTTCAACTGGCGGAAATCCACGCTCATCCGGGTCTCCCCCGTCTTTTTTCCTACCAACACGATTGGTGCGCTGTGCGGGCTCTTCGACGGCTCGATGCATCCCTCAGCAACTCGTCGACCTGCTCATTGAATAATTTTAGCATGGCCGGGTTCTTCGGGTAGTAACGCTGCTTGATGGGTCGGTCGTCCTTCAGCACGATCACGTGCTCGGCGATTGGCGAGACGCCAGACAGTCCGTCGAACATTGACAGCTCGTCCTCCAGGAACTTGGCGACCCATGATGCCATGGCCTCTTTTTGTCTTGGGATCGGAAGTGCTGACTTGTCGTCTGTTCCTGAGGGCATCACGCCGACCGTGGCGAGTCCGGTGAAGGGAGTTGCCCTCTTGGGTTGCGCTGTCTCCTGCCGAAAAGGATTCTTCTGGACCGCGCGTTTCGACTTCGGGCCCAAGAACCTGGCCATGTTGTCCTTGTAAGGTCTCGTGGGGGTGTCCTGCCGGGATGCCGTGGTCTCCTTCGTGAAGTCCGTGCGAATGCTGTCGGTTCTTCGGGGTGCTGCCGTGGGGGTATCCTTGTTTGCATTCACAGTCGCGCGGATGCCGACTGGACTTCGTGGTGCTGCCGTGGGGGTCTCCTCGTTTGTATTCCTAGTCGCGCGGATGCCGACTGGACTTCGGGGTGCTGCCGTGGGGGTCTCCTTGTTTGTATTCCCAGTCGCGCGGATGCCGACTGGACTTCGTGGTGCTGCCGTGGGGATGTCTTTGTTCTGGGGTGCCGTTGCTGGGATGTCCTTGTTCTGTGGTGCCGTTGCTGGGATGTCCTTGTTCAGTGGTGCCGTCGTGGGGATGTCTTTGTTCTGGGGTGCCGTTGCTGGGATGTCCTTGTTCTGTGGTGCCGTTGCTGGGATGTCCTTGTTCTGTGGTGCCGTTGTGGGGATGTCTTTGTTCTGGGATGCCGTTGCTGGGATGTCCTTGTTCTGTGGTGCCGTTGCTAACTCTCCCGATGTGATTCGCCTGGTTGTCCGTGTGCCTAGGTGCAATGATACTCCTCCGCATATTAGGACGGCGTCGATTGCTCCCAGGAAATCTAAGCCGAGCAGCACGTCATCCAGCACGACGGGCAACTCTAGCATCTGAACTTGAGTACAGGACGATCCAATTTGAACGTCCACCCAGAGAGCACGCGTGAGCTCTTTCTGGCTCCCGTCCGCTAACGCGACCACGGTCCGCACCTTGCATCGGTTGCTAGCGTTACCGAGTTTCTCGGCTAACCGCGAGCCAATGAAACTCCGTGTAGCCCCGGTGTCGACGGTAGCTGCTACTACGTAACCCTCGATGATGACACGGGCTGTAATGCGGCCACCGTGGAGCTGGATAACTCCCGCTACTTCCTGACGTTGGTTCCTAGCGCCCCCGCTGCGTCTGGCTTCAGGGAGGGCGGCTGCCCGTTTCCCGACGGCTGGACCTGGCAGCAGTCCACCGTGCGTACTCCTCGCTTCCCGCAGCTCCAGCAGAAGAGCACCCTTGGATTGCGACACTCCCTGGCGAAATGTCGTGGGGTTTCGCAGTTCCGGCAAGCCTCGCGCACATTGATCGGCTGTCCTAGCGGGGCTCCCTGGCATGGTTGGACCTCGTTACCGCCAATGTTTGGTTGTTGTCCCTGTTGTGGTATCCACGCGTTCGGGCGAGTATCCGGGCCCCTCGGCCCTGGGGTGGGCTGCTGGCGCTGCTCCTGATACGAATTCCATTGGCTCCGCTCCCTCTCACGTTCCCGTGTCACCTCGTAGTTCGTTGTTAGCGTGGTTAACTCCCTCAGGGTCCGGAAATCGTGTCGCCTTATGAACAGCTGGTACTCCGGGAGCAAGTTTTCGTAGACTTGTTCTAGCTCTTGGGCCTCGGAGTAACCCGCTCGGCGCATCCTGAGCCGGATATCCACCATGTATATTTTGTATGGTTCCCCGGACTTCTTTTAACGGAGCCGGATCTCGTCCTCTAGCCTCTGGAATCGTCCTTCTTCCCCGACGGCTGGGGATACCGTAGGAGCGGTGTCGAAGACGGGTAGCCTCCGATCGGGGCTCGCGGCTGTGCCAAACTTGGCCTCGAGGGCTTGCAGCCGACTGATGACGTCTGAGGTGTGGTCCTTCCTGTTAATAAAGGCTGCCAATCGGGCCCGTAGCTCCTCCACGGTGCCTTCGCGCTCAAATCCGAACTCGTCGCCCATTGCCTCCAGCTCGGCTTTCCGGCGGTAGGAGACCCATCGAAGTCCTACCATTTTTTTGTTTGATCCTGAAATTTGTAGCTCCGCTGTTGTAAATCCTTGTTGCCTTGCTGTGATCCTTGGTCCTTTCGTTGTTCCTTGTTGCTAGGCCGTAATGCTTGGTCCTTGATCCCTTGATTTTTTTTTTTTTGTAATTCCTTCGTTGATCCTTGTTGATCCTTGTTGATCCTTGCTTTGATCCTTGTTGATCCTTGCTTTGATCCTCGCAAAACTTTTAAAATAAACTCGAGACTTTTGATTAATTCGCTCAGCCTTTTCGGAAGGCTTGAGCTGTGGTCACTTTGAAGACCGGGAGCTGACTGCCTTTCTGTCGCTGGCGGACGCCCTTATATACCCGAAATGGGTAACGGGACTCGGTCTCGGCGCTCTGCGGCAGCGCAGTCGATGCGCTTGGCTCTGCTCACCACACCGACGGCGGTCCGGCAGTTCCCCCGCGCCCCCTCGGTCCTTAGGAACAGTCTGACGGTGCCCTGAATTCTCTGTCTGTGTCCTATTCTCTGTCCTTGTCTTGTCCTGTCCGTCTCCTTGCCTCTGCTTAAACCTATCCTTGCTTAAATCCTAACTCCTCGACTCTGCCGTGCTTAAAACTAGTCCTTGCTAAACCTAACTTCTCCCTTCTCTTCGCTTAAACCTATTTCGTCCGTATTCTGTCTCGTCTGTCCCTGTTCTATGTCCCTGTCCCTGAGCTACCCTTTCCTGTCCCCTGGGGCCGGTGTATTGTTTCCTGATGGGGCTTAAATTTCCCTCTTTTTCTCGCGATCTTGAAAACATAAAAATTTGGCGTGTCGGCGTGCACGTGCTCGTGTCTCCGCCGCCGCACCGCCCTTGCCTGCCTTCTCGGACCTGCATATGTGTGGTGCTTTAAGCCACAAAGATGGAATCCCCTCCTAAGAGTCTCAGGGTCCCTGCTCGGGCGTAACCTGTAAGGTAGCGTTCTAGGGCTGGGGTGGGCTCAGTCACGCCAGGGCTACCTTTACAAGAAATTTGTAAAAAGTGCTGAGACCCTGGACGAGGGGGTGAAGTATTTGGGTCGACGGGAGGGGGGAAGGCAAAGGCTTTCAAGCGGCGAGGCCGACTTGAGGGGTGAGGGGCAGAGCGGGGTGATCTGTAGGTGGCCGAAGGCAGAGAAAGTAATGCCTACCTGGTGTCCCCTCCGCAGGTGAGTCTCAGGGAACCGGGATTTGACCGTCAGTTCCTGAGACCTGCGTGACTGTACCAGAAGCTTCACTGTATGCGACGGCATTTGACCGTCATCGCACCAGTTAGGCTCCGGTACCGTGGGAACACCCTGTATACACCACTCTTCCGCCTGGCTATACTGAGGCTGCACTGTATGCAACGGGATTTGACCGTCATTGCACCAGCACAAATTTCAGTACAGTCGGCACACCGCTGTACACACCTACACACACATACACACATACACACACATGCACGTACCCATACGTACGCAAATATATACACGGAGTTACTACGGAAACAACACATTCCAACTGACATAAATTCCCCTACGATACCATAGCGATTGGCCCACGGTAAAACTCCCTAAAAAGACACCCTGTTTGCGAGCGCCGCTAGTTTTGAGTGACTTTTGGCCTCCCTCCGCTAACGGCTCTCGCACTAAGCACCGTGGGCCTCGCACTATTTACATTTAAAACATTTCACTTCACTTGATTTCTGTTTGTTTCACTTTATTTCTCATGGTTTTTAACTCTTTTCGACATTTATTTTACATTTTTTCCTCGCTTAACTATTTTTCTAAGTCCCTAGCTAGCACCGAGCACTGTTTTGCCTAATTCCTAAAGGGGCCTACGATGTCTCTGCTTTTTGGCCGCAGTGTGGCTCGCTCACCTCGCTTGCGTGTCTCTCCGTCCGCGCTGGCACACTGATCCTGACTCGTCTCTGCCTTCTGTTCTCGTCCTTCCTTCTGTCCTTTGCGACGACCTCTCTTGTCCTTGGCGTGTCTTGGCGGGTTTTTTTTGGCGTCCCGTAACTTTCATTCCCGTTTGTCACCTTCGCGCGCTTTTACACAAGTGTCCCGTCTGCCGCTCGGAGGGTCACTGTCCGGTCTCAATTTCCCCTCCGTTTCGCTCGCCGGTGCTCCTGCGCTGGTTTCACTCAGAGAGCTCCGTTGTTTTTTTCCCGGTGCATATCTCGCTTGCACTCGTTGGCGCTCATACTTGAGTGCGTGCACTGCAGATTGAGTGGTCTTCTCCCGCTCTCACTGTGCTCATGCGCGGACGTTAGTGTGCGTGCGCGTGCGTGGGCGTCTGTGTGCGTACGCTCTCTTTAGCTGTTAAACGCGTGTGCGGGGGCGTCTGTGTGCGTACGCTCTCTTTAGCTGTTGAGCGCGTGCGTGGGCGTCTGTGTGCGTACGCTCTCTTTAGCTGTTGAGCGCGTGCGTGGGCGTCTGTGTGCGTACGCTCTCTCTTCAGTTGTTGTGCGCGTGCGTCAGTTAAGAGCGCCGCTCTTTGAGTGCGTGTGCTGGGGTGTTCTCTCCGCGTGTTTGTGTGCGGGTGCTTGAGTGCGCTTGTGTTGTTGGCGCTCTCTGAGCGTGCTCGCCGTGTTCCCGTTGCTGATCTCTTTGGTGGTGGTTTTGCCGTGAGCGAGTCGTATACCCTATACTGTGCCAATGGGGTATATTGGTTTGGCAGTGACTAGACTAAAAATACTATTATCTGGCTCCATTGCCTAACTGATTATTGCCTAAAGTTATCTAATCTAGTGCTTCATTGCTCTTAAAACTAATTTATCCTATTGTGACTCCATTGTCTTAAAGTTAGCTTATGCTAAATGGCAAAATTTGTGGGGCTCACAATTTGAGTCCTCACACAATATGTAAGACAATCAATGTATACGAATGTTAGAGCGGGATGCCGATACATGCATGTCTGCATTTGCTCATTTATGTTTCGGCATCCCGCTCTAACACACTTCAATTGCCGTATTCAACACACACACGCAACTGTAAGATTTCTGATTTATGAAAGTGTAAGTAAATATTTGTTAAGCTTCTTTATTATTATTTAATAGAAAATAAAGAAAACAAGAGCAACAGTCGAGCGGCACGCGACAGTGCAGGCCCGTAGCCACGTACGGGCATGTCCGGGCAATGCCCGGACTATGGACTTGTTTGCCCGGACAGCCCGTCTAAGAAAAAACTGAAAAAATTGATATTTATTACAATATTAAGCACTGAACTTGAAATGTCTCGCGCCACATTGTCGGTAAAAGCGATTTTGGTAGCGGTGGCATATTTGTGTTTAATCGATACTTTTCTGAATTTGAGTTATTTTAGTTTTGAGTATCGAGGTATACTCGCATGGCTAATCTTGTGTATTTGGCCTTCGAAAGACATTGCACGAATGCATTGGATATAAACATGATACTTAGAAAACTTAATGATCGAAAGGATCGTAAACTGCCGTTGTACTAGACTTGCTCTACTATTTATCATTTATTTTGAAATTATAATCCTGCCCGTCTTTCATTTCTTTGTGCCCTGACTACCAGTTAGGTCTGGCTACGGGCCTGCGACAGTGGGATACCCTTCGACCTTTTTGAAACGTAAAGAGTCAATAATTGTACAATACTTCTAGTTAATAGAAATATCGTAACGTAAGCCTTTATATGCGTCTGTGTATGAATACGTGTATATGTGTGTATCATTTTATTGGTCAAGCACAAATGTATGTATGTGTGTGTGAAGAAAGAAGAGAAGAACAACAGATGGCGCTACGCGCTCGCATTCTCTATCCTTTTCTTTCCTACGTGAGCATTGCAATGACGTCACAGCTTGCTGGTCTGTATACAAAATCAAAGCGAACAAGGGTTTTGTTTAATAACTTCTGTGTTTGTTGACCGATCGGATTGCAATTTTGACGTTATGTTGGTATTATAATTAGCTAAGTATAGTCTTACTTAGAATGTTATATCTTTTATAAGTCGCTCGCAAATCAGCTTAAAAGATGAAATTATTGATTTGCGTGGGCGGGGGGCGTGGCACCCAACATTTGAAATAAACTTCACCTGTCCCGGATAAACAGAAACCTTCATGCCAAATTTGGTGTCTCTAGCTTTTATAATAGCTGAGATCTGTGTGTTCATCCGGACATCCAGACATCTGGACAGACAGACAGACATGGCTTAATCGACTTGGCTAGTGATCCTGAGCAAGAATATATATACTTTGTGGGGTCTCCCACGCCTCCTTCTACCTGTTACATACATTTGCACACAGTTAGTATACCCTTTTGTGACCATTTTCAACGGTCGAAGGGTATAAAAAGGAAAACATGTCACACATTGAACGCTACAGTCAGGTGCTGACTGTAGAAGGCCACCTTATAACATTTATTTTGCGTTATACCTTCTGCTCAAATATAAACGAGACTGGCTCAATAAAACAAAAACGGTTAATTATTCTTCAATATTTATTTTATCCCTCTAAAAATAGTCACCATTAGAGGCGATACACATATCCCACATTTTTTTCCAATCTTCATAACACTTCTGGTAGGCCGCTCTAGGTATGGCTTTCAGTTCCTTCTTCGAATTCTCTTTTATGACTCTAATCGACTGAAAGTGCTTTCCAAGAAGCGGCAATTTGAGTTTAGGGAAAAGAAAAAGGTCACACGAACCCATGTCGGGTGGATACGGTACTTGCGGAACAGTATTTACATTGTTTTTGGTCAAATAATCGCGTACAAGACGAGACGTATGACCAATTTTTGGAACAAGTCGAGCAGACACACGTTTCATGCTCAAAACATCATCAATAATGCTATGAGCTGATCCATTTGATATGTTGAGCTCACTAGCTATCTCTCTTTCAGTCACACGACAATTTTCCAACACAATTTTCTTTACTTTTCCGACGTTTTCTTCGTTTATTGACGTTGCTGGACGACGATCATGGAGCAAGTTCTCCAGCGATGTACGCCGTCCTTGAACAACTTCTACCAATCAAAAATACGTGCACGTGATAGGCAAGACTCCCCATATGCCTTCTGCAACATTTTCATTGGGTCCGTCGCACTTATTCCATTGGAATAAAAAAAATTTGCAAACAAACTCTTTGCTCAACGTTAATTTCCATAGTAAAATTCGTAAAACACACTCGAGGTTGACTTGTTTATAGTGCCGTAAAAAAAAAACTATGTGACAGATCGCGCTCAAATTTGACATGTAAACATATAACAGTCCTGCCAACCTAAGCAAAAAAGTATGGCTATATGTCATGTCCTTGTCGAGTTATGGATAAAGTCTCGTTTATATTTGAGCAGAAGGTATGAAAATTTTGCATTATTTGGATTATTATTAAGAATTTAAAAATATAAATATTATATCCTTTTTATTTTATTCGAACGACACGCACAAATTCAATTGCAGGCAGAAGAAGATGAACGCATAAACAATGCAAAAGCGAATAGACAAGAATTATAAGCATTAGGTAGGGCAAGAGGGCAATAAGTTTATGTATGTATTTTTGCTTATGTCAAACAGTAGTGCCGGCCGAGGAAGTTGTACAGTAGCCTAGTGGAGTGTGTGCCGGATTCGAAGGCCAATTATGTTAACAGTGTTCGGGTTCGATTGCTGCCGCGGTGAATGTGTGGCATTTTTTTTTTCGTCTTTCTTTTCCTTTTAATAATTTAAAAGCTTATAAACAATACTTTTTAAATTTTTGGTACGCAACATATTTAATTAGAACACTTTTATAAATTTTGCCGAATGTTGCACAAATCTGACAGTTGCGTATATGTGCCGAATACGGCAATTGATGTGTGTTAGAGCGGGACGCTGAAACGTAAATGTGCAAATGCAGACATGCATGTATCGGCATCCCGCTCTAACTGTCGTAACATATTGATTGTCTTAAATATCGCATAAAATATGAAATTTAATTTTTGAAAACTATTTTTATTGGTATTTAATAAAAAACCTGTAGTTTTCCTTTTAGCTTAAAAGAATAAAAAAATAACAAAAAAAAAAAGTATTTAAAATAAAAAGGTGCGACTTTTTATTTAAAGTACTTTTTTTTGGTTATTTTTGACTCGAACTCACGCACGCACACACAAAATCAAAGGATCGCTGTCCGCCATTATTACCACTCAGCCACCGCCTCATTGTCGTTCGATCGGCAAAGTTGCATTATGATCCAATTCTGTTACCATTCTATGCAAATAAAAAGTTTTGTTAAATGCTGTGTGCCCGACGCTAGATTCGAACTTCGGTATGATTCGTAAATTGGGTCTTAATATGCGCATAAGTATACGTTCAAATTGAGTTTAATTCGGATCATATCTCCCTTATTTTTAGTCCGGTTTGAATGAAATTTTCAGAAAACACCCGTGGAAAGGTATTTGTCAAGTGAGATGTACAACATTTGTTGTTCGGTGTATATTGTGTTTATTAAATTGTTATTACTGATTTACATAGGCGGGAAAGGGCGTGGCCAAATTTCAAAAAAAACTTTGAAACACTGCAACATACATGGATGTTGTCACAAAATTTGAAGACTCTAGCTTATATAGTTGCTGAGATTCAGGTGTTCATACAGACAGACAGACGGACAGGCGGACAGACAGACATGGCTCAATCGACTCGGCTGTTGATACTGATTCAGAATATATATAGTTTATGGGGTCGGAGACGCCTCCTTCTGCCTGTTACGCACAAACTCGTTCCGACAAACACAGTAGACCATTAATTTTTTTAAAATCCATGGCCTAAAAAGCAAACTTGGAAAGAAGAAGATACAGTTATTGCACAGAGTATAAACTTTTATTCTGCCAAAGCCTACTCCTTTATGAGAGATGATGTTGATATTAATCTTCCTTCAAAGGCTTCATTAGTGAAAAAGTGTGCTGAATAATTTAAAAGCAATATTTTCAAAAATTGACATCAAAAGTAAACAAGCTGTTCTCTTATTTGATAAAATATCAACAAGAAAAGTCCTCCAATATAGTTCCCACCATGACGAAGTGGAGGGCTTTGCGGACGACGGGTGTGATAAAACCATGGAGTTATGCAAACAGTTTTGCGTTCGTGGGCTATACGACAATTGGACAATTGGTGTTGAGCTATGTTGCATCATCAACTGCAGTCTCATGTTCAAAACCTGAAGAGACGATAATTGAAAACATAGCAGCTGCTCAAAAGTGTGGCCTAAATATAAGAGCCATTGTTTGCGACCAAGGCCCAAAGAACAGAGCAGCGTTTGGCAGAAACGAAGTTATTTTGGAAACGCCATACTATCTTGTAAATGAGAAAAAAATATTTACAATTTATGATGTCCCACACTTAATTAAATCAATAAGAAATACCCTAATGAATTGGATGATTTATACGCCAGATGGTTAAAGTGTCATGGCAAATAATTGTTAAGCTTTTTTAAAATTGACACAAACAACACTTCAGGTAGATTGTGTCCAAAGCTGATAAGAAAAGCACATCCACCCCAATTCACTTGAAAAAATGAAGGTTAAATATGAAACACAAGTATTTAGCCAAACTGTATCGTCTGCAATCAAAACCCTTATTCTAAATGGGACATACATATAAAGATATGTATGAAGATTGCGAAGATGTTGCAGTTTTACGGCCATGTTCATAGAAAGGATTAATAAGTTGTTTGAGTGCTTGAACAGCAATAATTTGTATGACAGAAACCCATTCAAGTCAGCACTAAAACAAAATAGCGAGATAGAAAATTTCTTGATTGAAATGAATAACTATTTAATGAAGTGTCTATCCTCAATGAAACAAAGTTTATTGTATTGATGGCTTAATTCATACAATAAATTCAATCTTGATGCTTGCGCAAGATGTTTGGACTGAATGTGATTACCAGTTTCTGATACTGTCGCGACTCAATCAAGATGCTCTGGAGCACTTATTCTATTTAATAAGAAGCAGAGGTGGAACAAATAATAATCCCATGCTCTTTGAATTTAACGCAATTATATCCAAGATGCTATCAATGAAGATGATCCCTTCAAAAAAGAGCACTAAAAATAGTTTGCCAGTTGATGGCTTGCTTATAAATGTCGAAGAAGGAGCAAAGCAAGAACTGGCAAACATTGCAAATGACCCAGAGCAGAAAGAGTGCGATAATTTGGATTTCACTATCTACAGATATGGACGTAGCTCAGGTTGAGGAAGTTCAACCAACTCTGAGCTACGGAAATGAAAACGCATTGCGATACTTTACAGGGTATGTGCTATTTAAATCACAAAATAAATACAATTGTGATTAATGTAGTCTACTCTTGAAGGACGATCTTGCAATTTGCGAAGAGTCGGAGTTATTTTTGTTTAATAAAAACTTTAAGACCATAAATAATAATTTATACTAAATGCTCCACAGGATGATTTCTTCAATTTAATGAAGTTGCATTACTGGATATTTCACAAATGCTTTCAGAACTATCAATACGTGAGGAAAATAAAGCAAACAATTGTAAATGAGCAAGCTGAAAGCGTTCAAAAGTACTCAGACTGGTACTGTGAAGAGCATGATTGCCATGAGAACCGACTCCATATATTACATTTCTTCATACTCGTCCTCCTCCGTAAAAATACAATTTGGCTGTCAGAAAAACTATGCGCTGATAAACAAAATAGCAAGCAGAAAATTGACATTTTAAAGTCATGGCTAACCACACCAGTAGCTGTGAGTCGAGTCACAGCACGAGCAACTTGGCGATCAAACAAAAACACCTCCAACGGGTTAAGCCAATGAAATCTTAAATGAAACACATTAAAATACCTCAAGTCAACTCGAAGGTCATCAATTGATGACCCCATTGTTATAACAATGGCCTCCCCGTGGTGTTCCCTGGATACCGATTGAATTTTATAATCGGGAACAAATTCGAGCGGCGAAAACGAAAACAAAGCAATCACTTGTTTTGGCAGCAACAACGTTCAACGTTAGGCAAGTTGTAAATTGCAGCCTGTTAACAATTTACAAATACAAAATTACTGAAATAAATAAAAATGTATTTCTTTTTATTTTAATGGTCTATTTATGAATCTTTCTTTGTTTGTTCAGGGGAGAAAATAATAAGTGCCTTAAATATCTGTAAGATATTAAAATTTAGTATATTGTTAATAATTCTGCAAGTGATCTAATAATAAAAAATAATTTAATATGGAATAAATTAACAAATTAAAAACGGTAGAAGATGCGCGGCAAATTAAAATGCATGAATCAAAACAAGGGACAGACAAGTAATCGAAACAAAACAATGAATTTGGCGCGTGCCAACAACACCACAGCACTCCCTTGTCAACAAGCACACACACACACATGCGAAGTCATTCTCGGTCTATAGGCTGCTTGACAAAATTGACTGCTCGTAGGCCATGCTCTTGTGTGTTGCCAAACTTCACTAGAAACGCATACATACATTCACATTCCAGCATGTGCATACATACACGCACACATTGAAACGATCGCACAGCGCAAAGGTTTCCGCGCATGCTTATCGTTTCGCTGCCGTTGTGCGAGTGAAGCAGGTTTGCGCTGTTTAGTGTTGCCAGGTCAGCTATTTTTTGGCTAAATTTAGCCTGTTTCAGAGTGGTACAGCTAATTTTTTTTTTAAATTGCTTAAAGCGGTTTTTAGCTAAATCTTTTTATTTCAAATATATCGATGAAGTTTCAAGGCAGTGTGCAATATTAAGAAATAGAATGCACTTAGACACGCTAAACTCAATTTTATGGATACACTAAAAAAATTAATAACTTTTAGTGTTAAACTAAGGCTATTTATTTATATTTTCCAGGTATGGATGCGCCGATGGATAAATGTTGCCACAATTACTCGCTTCATAATAATAATATTTAAAATTTATTGGAACAAATAACTATGAGGCTTCCAAAATTGAGGACGATGTAGATGATATTATTTCATTAATTTAAAATAAAAATTTCATCATTATTGAAAATAAAATTGTTAGCTACATTTCAGCTTATTTTGAAAAAAGTTAGCTTATTTTTGAACACGATTAAGAACATTTTTTCTGTCAAGCGCTGGCAACACTGGCGCTAAACATGGAAGTACCCCAGCCGAACATCGAAGTACCCCAGCCGAGCGTGCAGCCGAAGTCTCTACTCTCAATGCTTCGGGTTACTTGGTTCGAAAAACTAGCAATAACAGATTTACCCCATGTTTTGAGGTTCTATGTGTTCAGTGCTTAGTGATATCGCTTAGGATCTTAAATCGGATTATATCGAAATTCGAAATTCTATATCGACGATATGTTGATATTTCAATATCGATACGCATCCCTAAGCGGCATCAATTCAGTCGCACAACGGCAGCGAAACGATGAGCACGGACGTATTTCATTGCGCTGTGTGAATGTTTCAACATGTGCATGAACAAGCATATGAATCTATTCGTTACTTGTGAAGTTTGACACCAGGCAAATCCTTAAGACAGCTCGCTGGCAGCCGGCGTTTCGGCATATTTATTGAAAATTATACAATTTACATGTATGTATTTGGTTGTGCCCTGTGGTAGGCGCCAGCCTGCCAGTCGCAGGCGCTAATTTTATTTATACTTTTATTTTTCTTCAAACTTGATTGCCTGCTGGGTGTTTTTTCTCGACAGTTTGATTTATTTTTTCTCAGCTTTCATTTTAAATGAATTAGTTTGTTGGACACTGTACCGTCACAAAATGTTGCAGGCGCATAAAAAATCCGATCCGATTATATTTTATGCAATATCTTGACAATCACCAAAAAAGAACGTTAGTTTTTATGACAGCAGTTTATAT
Organism: Zaprionus indianus; assembly: GCA_018904595.1. Lineage (NCBI taxonomy): Eukaryota > Metazoa > Arthropoda > Insecta > Diptera > Drosophilidae > Zaprionus > Zaprionus indianus. The sequence continues at coordinate 346,533 of JAEIHA010001028.1, read as the reverse complement.
TGTTTTTTTTTTTTTTAATTAAACTGTTTAAAGATATTCTTGTCATCAGAAGTTGTGATATCTGGAACAAGCAGGGACGTCGCAATTGTTCATGGGGGGCAAACCTTAAAAAAAAATTTTGAGTTTCTAAAAAAAAAAGGATTTTTAAGAACTTTTTTGTATTAGGAAATGAGAATGCGCTGTACTTTTTATGTGAACTCTTATTTTACATATAATTTTTAAACATCAAATAATCGGAACACTTGTAGTATGAAAAACCAGCTTTCAAAATAGTAGTGTTAATAAAAGATGTAGCATAATCACATTTATAAATACTTTTTATTAACAAGAAAAATTTTATTAAGAAAACTGACTTTTGATTACTTTGGGGGGCAAAATGATAATATTGCCCTCCCCGTTGAAATTTCTGGGGGGCAGCTGCCCCGCTGACCCCGGTTGCGACGTCCCTGGGAACAAGTAGTTTTTCGTGAAAAGGGGCAAAGAGCAAAAAACAGGGTAAATACAATAAAACAATATTTTAATCAATAACTCCTCATTTTTAACTTTTGTTTCAATTTGACTCAACTTAATTTATTATACCCTTCGGCAATATACGAAAAAGGTAAAAAACAGTATACTGACTTTGTGAAAATGTATGCAGCAAGCAATAAAGGAGTGGGACTCCATAAAATATATATATAGTGTACATTATTGTTTGGATAAAGTTTGTTTTAGATTTTGACCACGCCCCTCCACCCCTGTAAATCTATAAAACCAAATTTAAAAGGTACATTTTACACAAAATCGACTTGAAGCAAATAACAAGTCAGTGCATTTGTATTTTAAGCAAAGTTGTTCCGGAATCCTGTCTTAATTGAACGGAAGTACTCAAAGTTTATTTAAGTTATGTTTTCCAGTCTAGATTGAGAAGTCAAAAATTTAAAAAACATGATTTTTATTTGCACGAAAATGTATGCGATATTCGACAACACTTGTCTCTATGTGCAATCTGTCTTCCCCAAGTCTTCTGTTTTATAAACTTCTAGAAGAAAACATTTTTAAAGCCAGCCGCGGAAGCAAAACAAACTATTAATTTGTTTTGAAAAAAGTTAAAAACATTTAAATTAATATTAAAAAACAATTTGAATGAAGTTTGAACCCATATTCTTTTGTTATTTTAAGTTTACAAGTAAATGTGCTAATCGGCTGTCGCAAAAATAATAGTGAATTTTGTTTGTTATGTTTATTTACATTAATTTAAAATATTATTAATAAAGTCAGTATCCTATCTTCTATTAATTTTCGTGTGAAATTATATATTCTTTTAAGGGGGAAAAATTTATTTGAAAAGCTTTTTTAGTTTTCCTGATATAAAGTTTCTAAGACGAGCAGCATAGGATGTGCTAATCGTTTGTCGTGCAGTGTAGTATTTGGTTTTTTTTTTTATATTTTTGTTATATCATGGCAGTAGATGTGATCCACTTGTCGTCATCGTTTATCACATCCGTGTCATTATTATTGTTATCACAAACTGAGGTATGCGATTCAATTTCGCGTAATAAATGGGATTTACGTTATGGTGCCATTTTATAGAATTTGCTTTTATATTCTCCGGCGGAAAAGAGTATTTAAAAATAATAATGTTATCTCAGATAATTTTTTTGTGTGAAGTACAATAATAACCAGGGACCGAAAATAATGATTATTCGTTATTTTTTTAAATGAAAAAATCATGCACTTAGAATAGACGGATAAGAATAAAAATTGAACCAGAAGGTTTCTACTGGCCTACTCTGAGCAAATCGGAGGTGATACCAAATTTCATGATTTTTATTTTTTCACTCAAAAAATAATGATTATGCGTTGAACGAAAAAAATTTCGAATACAAAATAACAATTATTTGTTGAGCGTTATTTTTTCGATTGACTGAAACGCTCAATCTCGGATTAGAAAAATTTTGATGCAGACATGGGGTATCCATTTCAAATATTTTTAATCTCTTTGCTTATTGGGTTTATCTTGGAATTTTACTATTATTATTATTATTTATTATTCTGAACTTAACCTAATGCGTAGCTTAAAAGATAATTTTATGGTTAAAGTTCCTTAATTATAATATATACAAGTGTACACTAGAGGAATTATGCTATCTTACGACTAAGGAGCTCATGTGGATGAATTCTCTTCAAACGTCGGAGGGAAATGGGGTCAACGAGATCATTCGCCAACGTGTTCGGGTGGGCGGTGAGTCTGTCGGCATATCGGCTGCTGTGGAAATTTATTTGATCTCGGATTTATCTTGGAAAAGCTTTTTATTGCATATTTTTCAATAATATTGTGTCATTTTTCGACAGCATAATTTTGGGCTCGTTTCTTTATACATTGATTTTCCCGACGGCAAAAATTATCAAAAAAAAACCAGTTGCACCATAAAAAGTGCATCATTGTGTATTATTTAAATCCCCATTTGATGTCATAATATTTTTTTTTTTTTAATTTTTTTTTTTAAAAAATTTTTTTTTGGGTTTTTGGGGGGGGGGTTAAAGAAAGGGTGGTTAAAAATTTTTGAGGGGAGAAAAAGGTCTCTCTACGCTCACCTATTACCAACATCGCCAATTTATATAAATATGGGTACTTTATTTCCATTATATCACCCATCTTATCTCGGATAAACTTCTATTAATTCAGATATTGCCTTAACAGTACAAAGCGAATTCTGTTAATTGTAAAGATAAAGCTTTTTTTAAATTTTCAGAGCACGGATTTCAATCTAAGGGCTAGTTAATGATTTAGTTTTATAAAAAAAATTACAATGTATTTTAAGAATTTCTACGTCTGAACGAGTCGAGGGTCTAAAAAAAACTCAGATTACTACGTTGCAATCTATCAGTTTCTCACGTTTTCAATCATTTTGAAAATTTCGGCATTTTTTTTTACAGTCCCAGCACCTCAATTTAGTTCTACCAAAGTTTATAAAAGTCGCCCATATAAGTTGGGAGCTTGCAACTTTTGTGGCTATAAAAGCTACTCTAAAACTTGCACTAAACTTTAGTTGCTTCCACTCGCTCACAGTCATTTTAAACCTTGTTCACACTGCTCTTCGCAAAATTTCCAAACACAATAATTTTTAATCATTTCAAATGTTGAATTCCATCGGTAGGCACACAGTTGTGGTTGTGGTAAAGTTTTCACTTTAATTGCCTGGAAGCTGGCGTTCTCAAATATATCGCAACCTTTCGCGCTTTAAGAATAATTTCAAAAGAATCCATATTTAAAAATAATCGTCACCGCAAGTTCAATTTATGCGCAGCACATTTCCCCTTCGATGGCATGACATTTTAGGCCTCTAAGAAGGTGCTCATCCAAAAAATCATCACCATTCTCGCCTTCGACTTCGTCATCTTCTTGATTATTATACGACTCATTAAGAGCTCAACAGCTTTATCATGTTCCGTCCGTTGTCAGTTGTTATTGTAAAAATTTGTTGTTTGTCAATGTCGAAATCATCTAAATATAAGTTATTCATTGCACAGTTTTGTCCAGTATCTTTTTGTTGAGTTCGATCATACCCAATGTATATATGAAAAGTCCTTTTCCATTATAAAATTAGGCATTTACTCCCAGGTACCCGGATTGTATCTGTGGCTGTATCAATTTAAGGCAAACATTCAATTCTAGCGCGTTTCTAATTTGTTCTTGACTTTAAAATATTTTTCGGTTACCAAGTCCATAATATATATTGATGTTATAGACTGCATATTCACACCAGCAAAATAAGTTCGGTCAAGGTCTTGAAACTTTAGTCCAAAACAGAAAAGGCATTTTCCTATAGTGACCAGCTGTACACATGCCTCCCACTTTGGTCATAAAGATGAAATTCCATAATTTTTCCGAATTTCCTCTTCATCTTGCTCCCCAACACTTTTGATATAATTCCTTGTGCTTTGCGTTTAAATGGCGTTCAAGGTTGCAGTTGTAATTCCCAGAATACTTCTGCTCAAATTTTGCATATTGTATTTTCCCGATGAAATTCAAAAACTGCGTAAATAAATTAATTTAATTATGACCCAGCTATCCGGCAGTACAACAGTCAGAGACTAATTGACTGTAAGGCTTACATGAGACCCACAATAATTTGAACAAAACTTATACGATACTTAACGATTAATATTGGATAACTAAAAACTAACTAAACAATGCGAGCGCGTAGCGCCATCTGTTGTTCTCTTCTTTTCTATGCACACGCATTTTTTGCATTCGAACGCACACACACACATACATACATTTGTGCTTGACCAGTCAAATGCTACATGCATATACACGTATTCATACACAGACGCATATAAAGGCTTACGTTACGATATTTCAATTAAGTGGTAGTATCTTAAAATTATGGACTCTTTACGTTTAAAAAGGTCGAAGGGTATCCCACTGTCGCGTGCCGCTCGACTGTTGCTCTTGTTTTTTTTGTAAATTGTCAAAAATTGTGGAAACAAACATAGACACAAAGAGTAATCCTAAAAAAGCTGAAAGCGTACGCGTATGAGTAAGACTGAAGTTGTTGGGATATAGAGAAGCGAAGCGCAATGCATAACCGTTCAATTTCGTTTACGCTTTCTATCGCTTGGTGGTTCGACGTTTGCTTACCACAGGGTCAGTTCAGTAAGTACCCATGGTTGCGATTTAGAGAAACGAAGATCGAAACGAAACAGTTAAAGTTCGTTTAGTCTTTCTGTCCCTTAGTGGTTTTGCGCTCTTTTGATTTAGGGTCATTAAGTAAAGTACCCATGTAGGGAGTAGTCGGTTAGAACGACAGAGATTGAATAACCTACAAGATAAACTATAGTTCATGGATGGACTCCGCTGGATTCATTGTTAAGCTTTATTTAAAAATGAGACATTGCCAAAAAAATGAACTTGTTAGACTACTTATATTTAAACTCTATTTATGCGACAAGGCGAGTATTTTGAACATTTCATTATCACAAAAACGTAATATAAACCACAATGAATATAAATCATTTCAAAAAGTTTTGGTAGATTGCTTAATATTAAAAATGTCAATATTTAAAAATTACGAATATTGTAATATCCTGGTGTTTTTTTGCTTCTACCAATTTTTAATATTTAATTTTTTGTAAACATGAGCTGAGCACCTTGTCCCTAGCTTTCTATCCCATAATATATTTTTTTATATTTTAATTACACAATTTGTAGGGCTTCTAGCGTTGCTCTAAGTTGCTTGCAAATTCCTCTGCTTTGTCCAGCGATGTTCGGCACCATTCACCAGAAGCGCATCTTATAGAAGATTTCTGAGGAGCCTGGGACATAAATCTTTTTGTGATTCTCCATAGGGTGTACGAGTATTTGGAGGAGGAAGCATCTGGGTCCAAGTTCTGCAACAGGTCGTATATTTGGTGCTGTTTTCTGCGGGTCAGCACGTTGTGGAGCCGATTACATAATCTTCTGTAAATCTGCTGGATACGGGCATCTCCTGTTCTTGGAAATTGCCTTCTGACTTTTCGTTTCAGGCGCAGGAGGTCAACTATCACAGAAGGTCGAGGCTGAGTAAAAGCTCGCACGTTTTGTAGAGTACTCGGATCACCATGAGCTGCTGTTTTTTTAAGATTTTCCATAAATATGTTTATGGCATTGGCAATACCTTCTGGACCTTGTATTTCTAAATTAGTCTATTAGTTCAGACAGGTGATCCTTGAAAGCCTCGACATTAGGTCCAAGAGAAAGTAAACTAGGGCGTTGGGGTTTGTTTATCGGATTAGCATGTAGATCAGCCAGCAGAGTGATGTGTTCTGATGATAGATCGTGCAGAGTTCGGATGGTAAATCTTGGAATGGAGTAGCCCTTGGTTACGAAGAAATCTAGTGCAGATGGGGCTATCTGCGTGTTGGAGGAGGAAAATGTTGGATCTCCTGTTGCCAAACCGATCGTTCTGTAGTTTGTAGTTGCACACTCGCTATTTGCATGTTGTAGGCTAAGATTGGAGGTTAAGGACAAAATCTCCCGTGAGAAAATAGAGGAAAAGTGTAGTGAGGCAGACAGTTCAGATATTTTGTATCTTTCCTCTTTATTTCCATCTCACAGCAATAAGTTTAGCTTTTGCAAAACCTGCAGCCGCAGTATCAAGTCATGAAAAAAAAACAATGGCTTCCATTACAAATGGCCTAGATTTTCCGGAACTTCCAGAATGCTTAAAAGGCTTAACGCCTTTAGAAGAAAGGTTGATATCTCCCCGTCTTCCTTTCATGATCGCTTAGATATGGACGCCAAAGTGCCATTAAAGGAGCTGTGATCAATGTGCCAATTCCAGTTGCCAATTATGTAAATTCCCTTCTTAAGGCATTTAATGAAGCCGAAGTAGTGCAGATTTATCTTAAGCGTAAGATGAAGTATAAGCATAATTTTATGGCTGAAACCATTAAGCCCCCAAAAGTTGCTGATTCAATTTGCTATTTAGTTAATCAGAGACTCTGCTGCCATGCAGGTGGAGCGTGCCCAGTGGCAGGCCCGTCACCAGATGCTCCAGTTCTAAAACACCAGCTACTCCAACCAGATGACATCAAGTCAGACTACAAATCCGAGCCTATACCAACGTGGGCCCTAGCGGAGGCGCGCCGAATACCCAGTACACACCCCTACTAATCAGCAACACTTCTGTCATGCTGATGTGGGCTTACCCAGGAGCAGACCCGCCACTAGCTGCATGCAGCAGCTCACAAACACCCGCAACTACAACACGATTACAACGCTGCACACTACCGCAACCCAGCGACACTGCTATCTTGTAGATGGCGCGTGCCTAGTGCAGACCCGTCTCCAAATGCATACAGCAGCCTACAACCACCAGCAACTGCAATCAGATGACATCCTGGAAGCAAACTCGCCCCAGCCGGCACCAACGTGAGCTCCAGCGGAGGCGTGCTGATTTCTCCAGAGCTCACTCCCGCAACATAATGACTTAGCGACTATGAAAAGGGGCGTGCCCAGTTGCAGGCCCGCCACCAGACGCATACAGCAGCTAATCACCGGCAACTATAACCGGATAACATCCCGGCAGCCAATTCATCCTAGCCTGCCTTAATTATGGACTCATTGGAGGCGCGCTACTTACTTAGTGCTCGCTCCTGCAATTCAGTGATGCTGCTACACTACTGATAGCGCGTGCCCTATGCGCAATCCAACGACACTGCTGCCATGGTGATAGAGTCTGTCCAATGGCAAGCCCGTCACCAGATACATGCAGCATATACAAGCTACTACAAATTTACATCTTAGCTATACTGCTACAGTGGCAAGCCTGCCACCAGATCCATTCAGCAACTCAAAATCATCAAAATCACCAACATCTACAACCAGGAGACATTCTGGCAGCACACTCAGTTCAGCCTGCACAAATACGGGCACCTCCAGCGGAGGTGCGCTATATTATTAGTACACACTCCCGCAAATCAACGACACTGCTGCCATGCTGATGGAGCGTGCCCAGTGGCAGGCCCGCCACCAGACGCAAGCCAGTACGACCAGATATATTTTTTGTGCATTTTGTGAACGTATTTTTTATGTTCACGTAAAGTTTTAGTTGTGTTCCGTCGAAACGCCGAAATAAATGTTTATGTCATTGTATTAAAGAGTTTCCTGAGGTAATAAAACTGTTTGAGAAATTTGGGGAAAGTTGCGGATGTGCTTGTTATCGTTAATATACTAGCCCTATCTCTTATTTTTTCAAGGTCAAATTTGCCAACGAAGTCTCTGTTTTACGTTTTTATTGTGCTGTCTGTGTGATTTTGTCTTTCGTGTATGTTTCAAATTTTCAATGCTCATTTAATTATTTATTTTGTCATTTTTTCTGTGTAAATTCGATTTGGCTTTAGACGGCGATTTGTATCAATGTGTGTTTGAACGCCATCACATTTTTAATTTATGGTGCACAAAAAAGGGTATCCATACAGAAAAAATATAAGAAATTATCACTGCTGTACGAGATGAAATTAAGACTAAAGGCTACATTGTTGAATTAACCGAACATATGCAATGTATTGGCAATTTGTTAACAAATTGCTGTTAATTGGACTCGCTATGAACGAAAAAAACGTCAGTACTCAAATATAAGTCTGATTGGCTGAACGAATCAATTCCAGTAAAAAGCATCTCTAAACAAGAGCAACAGTCGAGCGGCACGCGACAGTGGGATACCCATCGACCTTTTTGAAACGTAAAGAGTCAATAATTGTACAATACTTCCACTTAATAGAAATATCGTAACGTAAGCCTTTATATGCGTCTGTGTATGAATACGTGTATATCCGTGTATCATTTTATTGGTCAAGCACAAATGTATGTATGTGTGTGTGTGCGTTTGAATGCAAAAAATGCGAGTGCATAGAAAAGAAGAGACGAAGAACAGATGGCCCTACGCGCTAGTTATCTATCCCACGATGTTCCAGGAAGGTTGGTTGTAGGACCAAAGGGGGAAAGGGGTCTTCTTTTTCCCGATGAATAGAATGTCGTTGGATAGTTCTAAGCCTTTATTTCAGCTTTATTATTCACTTTTAATAAAATAATACTCGGGGAATAAAACACGCCTGTTCTCTTTGGATTATGGATACAGAATAGCATTTATTCAGCTCAACTTGATATTTAAAAGACTCAGTACATATTTGTATTTCTAGGAATTTACAATGTTGCAAGAATGCCTAGTCAGCATTCTGGCCCTTTTCCTGTTTGTTACTTTAATTGGAGCAATGCACTCCCGGGTCTGGGTTAACTTATATATAAGTATACATTTGATTTGGTGTGTAAATGCTTAAGAGTTGTTCTTTGTTCTTAGTTCTTTGTTGTACCCTCGCTTCGGTTTAGGAGGAGGTACGATGTTGACCGGGGGAAGGGTGCATGTGGTAACTCGCTCGCATTCTCTCTTATATTCTTTCCTTCATGAGTATTGCAATGAATTCACAGCTTGCTGGTCTGTATACAAAATCAAAGCGAACAAGGTTTTTGTTCAATAACTTCTGTGTTTGTTGTCCGATCGGATTTTTGTTGGTAAAATAATTAGCTTAGTATAGTCTTACTCAGAATGTTGTATCTTTTATATGTCGCTCGCAAATCAGCTCAAAAGATGAAATTATTGATTTGTGTGGGCGGGGGGCGTGGCACCCAAGATTTGAAATAAGCTTCACCTGTCCCGCATAAACAGAAACCTTCATGCCAAATTTAGTTTTTCTAGCTTTTATAGTAGCTGAGATCTGTGTGTTCATCCGGACATCCAGACATCCAGACACCCAGACATCCAGACGTCCGGACAGACATGGCTTAATCGACTTGGCTGGTGATCCTGAGCAAGAATATATATTACTTTGTGGGGTCACCCACGCCTCCTTCTACCTGTTACATACATTTGCACAAAGTTAGTATACCCTTTTTTGACCATTTTCAATGATCGAAGGGTATAAAAATATCAGTAAAGGGTACAAAGTCCACATCGTGGACGTCAAAAACTTGATTTTGAGAAATCCTCGGCGAGAACAAAGCGACGGCGTATAGCACATCTGGCCGAATTAGATGAGTCTGCTATTTCTTCGTTACGCAATGAATGTGAAATGAAAAATGTATTGCCAGCAGATCCCGATGAGGTAATTTCGCTATTAATGGAGACCGCTATGTCTAAAAATCAATATTTGCTTATCAGAAACTTTGTGAACAGCAAAATATCCTTTGATTTTTTCCCTTGTTATAAACGTATACTAAATTCAAAGAAAAAGAGATACCCTGAAAACATATCTGTAGACGAATCTCACGCTGAAGTTGAATTACAAAGTTTGTTAGATAATACAGCGTCGAGTATTATAGAGCTACAAGCTAATGTTGTGGAAACAGACAATGACAATTCTATTGAACATTTAGTGTTAATTGGAAAATGGGGATTTGATGGAAGTACAGGTCATAGTGAATACAAACAAAAATTTTCCAATAATGATTTAGATGACAAAAGCTTGTTTGTGACGTCCTACGTACCACTTAAACTAATTTCAAAATCTGGCAATAAAATAATTTGGAAAAATCCCCGGCCCTCCTCAACGCGTTACTGCAGGCCAATTCGTTTCCAGTTCCAAAAAGAGACAAGTCAACTTTCCATCAATGAGGAAAAATATTTTAAAGAGAAAATGAACCTTCTAAAGCGGACAGTGATTTTTGTTCATAATAAAAAGATAAACGTTGAACATAGTTTACAACTGACCATAGTGGATGGAAAGGTATGTGTCGAAAATCATCGTTTATGTTACCAATGCATGTATTTTAGCTGATTGAATGCTTTTAATATGTTATGTTAAGTTTATAACATAGTACTGCAAAATGTTAGTTCTTTTTTTAATAAACATTCACACAGCGAAGACGTACGCTCATTTGTCTTCCTCTTATTTTATAGCTCTCCGCGTCCGGGCTACTGCTGCGGCAACAAACAAACCAACAGTATGCAATTCCTTAACTGAGTCATCATCAAAGAAATGAACGATTTGGACAAATGTTAAAAAAGAGTTGTAAACAAAGAACATTTCGAGTTTGGTTTTTCTCCCCTTCATGCAAAAATACGGTTCTTTAAATACTTTTTACATATTTCTTACAAGTCCACCGTCAAGATGTGGCAGGTTAGAGAGCCGGAAAAAAATTGGAAATAATGGAAAGAAAGCAAAATATGCAATTTCGTGAAAAAATGGGATTAGTAGTTGACAAGCCCAGGGATGGAGGTAGAGGATCATCAAACGACGGAAATGTCGCTAGAAAATTCTTTTCTAATCCAAAATTGGCATCTGATGTTACAGGAATAGATGAAAAATCGTTGTGCCACTATACTTCAAGCTATTGCATCGGGCTACAAAATTAATGCCAATAAATTTAATGAATACACTTTAGAAACTGCCAAGCAACTGATAAAACAAGAGTCAAGCGGCACGCGACAGTGGGATACCCTTCGACCTTTTTTTGAACGTTAAGAGTCCATAATTGTACTTAATACAAATATCGTATCGCACAAAAGTATGTATGTGTGTGTGCGTTTGAATGCAAAAAATGCGTGTGCATAGAAAAGAAGAGAAGAACAACAGATGGCGCTACGCGCTCGCATTCTCTTTCCTTTTCTTTCCTTCATGAGCATTACAATGACGTCACAGCTTGCTGGTCTGTATACAAAATCAAAGCGAACAACGTTTTTGTTCAATAACTTCTGTTTGTTGTCCGATCGGATTTTTGTTGGTAAAATAATTAGCTAAGTATAGTCTTACTTAGAATGTTGTATCTTTTATATGTCGCTCGTAAATCAGCTTAAAAGATGAAATTATTGATTTGCGTGGGCGGGGGCGTGGCACCCAAGATTTGAAATAAGCTTCACCTGTCCCGGATAAACAGAAACTTTCATGCCAAATTTGGTGTCTCTATCTTTTATAATAGCTGAGATCTGTGTGTTCATCCGGACATCCAGACATCCGGACAGACAGACAGACAGACATGGCTTAATCGACTTGGCTAGTGATCCTGAGCAAGAATATATAAATTATTATTTTGCTTTTATGAGTTTAATTATTGCTGTTTATTTTAGCTAGGCACGAAGTGCTCTTGCCCAAGCCATATTAAAAAATAAAAGTACAAAATTGAAACTTAAGCTACCCTAAGGCCACCAGTCTCTCTCCTGTTCGCTGCGTCAGCGCCTCGTGCGGACGAATTCCGCTCCCAGTGCTCGCTATGCAACAGAGTCGCCGATCGTCAGGGCGAAGCTCTCTCTGCAAGGTGCACTGTCAGCGTTTTCGTGGGCTGCTGACGACACCCAGCTTGGTGACAGCCAGCAGCCGGGTCGGGTGGCTTAACTACTCCCCTCTTCAAGAGTGGCCGTCCTCGGTCCGCCGAGATTGTCCATCAGCTGGTTTACTTGGAAGTCGTTCCTCTTCTTTTGAAGATGGTGCTTCAATAGGATGAGTCCGCAAACAATAGTGCAGACACTCAATCCCACGCCGAAGGCAACGATGGGGCTGATATCATTCCGAGCATTGTCCCGTACTTCGTTTATTGTCCTCAAGTTATCGACGCTTAATTGGTGAAGAAAGGGCAAGCTCAGGATGGTGTCGTATCCGGTAATGTGGAGTTGGGGTACGGAAGCTACCCCCGGGAGTCTGCGCTGAGCGTTGTTGCGATTGCGGAAGGATGTGTCATTTACCATAGCGAAGTTGTCGAATGTCACCAATTGCGTTCCTGAGACATTCGCCGCCAGATTGTCATCACACCTCACCGTTGCGGGATGGTCGTTGATGATGATCACCCCGCCATCGACGATTGTGACTGCTTCGAGATAGCTTGGCTGCGTTTGGCAATATGCGGTACCTCCGGAGTGCAGGCCGCTGGCGCACGTTTGATTCGCGGCCCTTTTGCAGAAGGTTTTCGTTGTGGCCTTCGTGAAATTGAAAACGGGCCAAACTTGGCCCCCGCACTCTGCCACAATGTTGTCTGCCAGCTGGAGAATTCTTCCATTGTGCGCTACTGGGAAAATGGTGACCTTTTTGGAAATAAACTTAACTCTAGAGTATTCTATTATAAAATTAATTTCATTACTTGATTGTAGGACTTTAATCTTTGAAATTTCTAACAAATTGGCGATAGTTGTGCCTGTGAGCTGTTTATCGAACATGGACTCTAGGTCTGCGTGATCTAAAATGGCCAGGTTTACAATTTCGGCTTTCGCCAGGGTGATTGTGAGCATGAGGTTCTCGATTTCAGTCATTAACATTCTATTTCTTGCCAAGAGAATTTCGAACAAATTTTCTAAATTTGACTGTTTTGAGTTAGATAACAGCTTGTTTACTGTGTCTGTGAGGCTATTTATTTGTGCTTGAATTTTCGAATTTACAACTATCTGCCTATTGTTTGACTCCGTTAGCATGGCCTCGGTCAACCTAATTGATTCCAAATCACGGGCATCAGGAGTACCGGCAACGACTTTAAGAGCCGAGCCCAAGAAATCTCAGCTCCTTGCCATCCTATGATGGCATGCCTTTAATATGCTGAGTATCCGATATTAACAGTTTTTTCATCATTATGTGTGGAAACAATTCGGACAACTTGGCCGCCTCCTCTACAATGCGAACGTACTCAGTCATGTTGGAGGTGTGTCGCATTCGTCCCATACCAGCACTGTCCCGTCCGTGACTAGGATGTACTCCGAATGAGAGTAGTCGGTAATGCGAGCCGATGTCGCAAATATGAGGTGGAGCATCAAGATTAGGATCCTACAAGGTAAAGAATAGAAAGCTTAATCTTTACACAACTATCAAATTTTTGCTTAATAACACAGCCGCACAAAAAAAAAAGTGTCTGATCTGGGTATGCGGCATATGCAGTTATATGGATTTTGTGTCGCTGATTCCGAATCCGGCAACAGAAATTCTCCATCACGTCTGGATTTCGACATAACCTCAAAAAACTGAAAAACCTTTAAATATGCCCCAAAAGATATAGAATCCTGATCTGGTCATGCGATATATGCTTTAACATGTATTTCGACCATCTTAGGCCGAATCCGAAGTCAAAACTTAGACAAGACGTCTAAGTTTCGATTTAACCTCAAAAAACTCCAAAAAATTTTGGAGCCCCATAAAATAATGAGTGGTCATGATCGGATAGTGCGATATATGTTTATATATGTTTTTTGACCTTCCGAATCCGAATCTGAAGTCAAAACTTGCATATCACGTCCAAATTTCAACACTTTTTTTTTTTGTGGGGCTGTGTAATTAGAGAACTAGGTCTATGTCCCTACCTGAGGTTGTCCTTGTGGACCACCCTCCCGTTAATCAGGACTGATGTCCCCTAGTCCCCCAAGTCCAGAGTTGTAAATTTTGCGCTAGAAGCCCTTGAAATGAAAGAGTATGCGGTTGCAGCTTTCTTGGATATCCAACAAGCTTTTGACAGAGTGTGGCATCAGGGACTTTTATACAAGGCAAAACAAATCTTAACACCACAACTATTCCAGATTGTAAAGAGCTCTTTGATAGGACGTACCTTCTGTGTAACGACAGATGGAGTTAAAGTCATACAAGCGGGAGTTCCTCAAGGAAGTGTGCTTGGCCCCACTTTGTACTCTATTTTCACCGCGGACATGCCCACCCAGACAGCAGTCACTGGTTTAGTCCGGGAAGATGTGCTGATCGCGACATATGCTGATGACACTGCGATTCTTACAAAAAGCTCCAGTATCAGCGAGGCGTCAGGAGCTCTGCAGGAGTACCTGGATGCATTTCAGAACTGTGCAGATATGTGGAACGTGTGTATTAATGCTGACAAATGTGCAAATGTTACATTTACTAACCGGATAAGCAGTTGCCTTCCTGTTTCAAATAAAGGAAGGGTGCTTGACCATAAATCCTCATACAAATACCTTGGAGTGATTCTCGATAGAAGCTTAACCTTCGGAAGGCATGTTACGGCGATACAGCACTCTTTTAAGAAAAAGGTTTCTCAGATGTCATGGCTAATTGCTGCTTCCAACAAACTCTCACTCTCTAACAAGATTAGAATTTATAAAAGTATTTTAGCGCCTGGTCTATTTTACGCTATTCAAGTGTATGGAATCGATTAACCTTTTCTCTTTGTTGTAAAATTCGGATCGCTAAACATTTATTCTACGGAAAATAGAAAATAGTGGTCCACAGCAAAAATCATTGAACTTTACGTCGATAAAGAAAATTTGTGGTGCGGGCCCAAGAGAGATTCGTGAGCGAATCCCCAATATTCTACAGGATGGCAAGATGTCTCATTTACACCAGGTAAAGGAGAAACCAACAAGAAAACAGGCACAGCCCTCTCTCTAAACATCTCGTCAGCTTTCGATCAACTTCCCAAATCGCTTTCAACCTCAAAGCAACGCTTTTAACTCCTTTTATATTGCGCTGTTCAGTGCAACACCTAAAATATATACAGGCAGGTGGCCCGGCATTTTCTGGAGAAAGGATCTTTGCTCCATCATCATCAGCTCCCCGAGGAACGGCCTTATTAAACTGTAATGGGTAACATCCACCACGGTGTTTCATCGGAGGACATCATAGCATGCCTACAGAATTAAGGACATAGCGCTGTACGAACTTATACTCCGCGCAATAAGGCGACCTCACTCCCTCTTAACATGAGATGTACTGATCTCAAAATAACGGAAATTAACAACCTTGTTAAAAACATTCTTCTTGTCTGCAAGCATAGAGAGAGAAACCCGCAAGCTATCTGACCCAGTACAATGTCATAGATGTCAAGGCTACGGTCACACCAAAGCATACTGTTCTCGGCATTTTATTTGCATAGAATGTGGAGAATGTAGGCTGGAACGAGATGACGCCAGGCGTCAAGCCCCATGCAGCTACTTTTAAAAATTTATATCTACAAGAGGCTTCTACTTGTTCTACTTCTACTTGCATTTTTTTTAGATTAACGAGCCCACCTCTGCTGGTTCTGTAAACAGTGCTCATCAATCCAGTCTCCCTGCCCCTAAGCTTGCAAGGCCATCTTTTGCGACCATTATCAGAGGCAACCAACATGGTGTTCAGCCAATAATACCGCCTGCCGCTAATGTTTCGAATCTAAGAGCCAACTTGGATTGCAAACTGGAACATCTTTTTTCTAGGCTTGAAAGAATGATGTCGTTAGTGGAAACGTTAATGCAATTACTTCTGCAGACCCACACTCGTTCAAAATGGCTCTTCTTAAGATGGCAGCTTCGAATTCCAAAGGGGCATCCTCATAGACCAATTCTTATCCTTGCTTTTTTTGAGCTTTACGATATTAGATACATGTATATAGGTATCCTCCTGTGGTCAGAAACCTATCTCTCTCCCGGTCCACCTTCAGGGTCGATGGCTTTATCCTACATACTACCAACCATCCGGATGCCGGCCAACACGGAGGTACGGCGATCGTTGTTAGATCTACTATCTCTCCATAGCTAGGAAGCAGGTTTTCAGCTGACTGCAACCAGAGGAAAAATGTATATTTACTCAGTAAACTGCCCTCCAACGACACCAAGCCGATGTTTGTTGAGCGCGGAACCCAAACGAACTCCACCTCTCGCCTAGCCGACCGATAGGACGATATGGAAACGCGGTAGAAATGCGGATAGAAACGGGAGTAGAAATTACGGCGATAGGGATAGAAAAATAAAATAGATGATACGATAGAACGCAGCATGCAAATAAAAAAAAAAAATAGAACAGAAATGTGAAAATTAGTGAAAGGTAGTAACGAGTACTTTTGCAAGGGACAGAGAAGTGTAGCTGCCTTACCACTGTCTGTTGTTGATAAATAAGACCCCATAGCATGGTTCTGCGATTAGAAATTTCCATTCCAGTTAAGGCCACGTAAAGCAAAAACTAAAAAGTTCAGTACAGATTCGATGCGTTTCTTATGAATAGTGTACTGGGGTCGCCATCAGCAATATTGAAGTACCACTAATAGACTCCGCCGTGTGCGAGCCATTAACCATAGAGCATATCTGGATACCTTGTTGGAGAGTGCTGGTCCTGATAATAATAGTGGCTTCTCAATATGGAGGCTCACGAGAGGAATCAAGAGACAGTTTTTGAAGAGAAAGCAAGAGCTTTCACCTGTCTTTTGTGCCCCTGAATTTTACGGATGACTCCAATCGTGAAAGTTATGATGCAACTAAAGGCGCTGCAAAAACATGTGTATTTTCACCCATCCAAAGCCCAAAGGGTTCGCATGACTGTTGCTTAGCATGAGAGCAATAGTCAAACAGTACGCTACAGTAGAATACTCTTCTACCTATGTCTCGGTGTAGTTTAATTAGAAAATATTCCTTCACTAGTAGCTGAACTGGCTGGTATACTTAATACTTTTTTAACGACTAACTGATGTCCCTTCATGTTGTTAGCCTTTTTCCAAAAAAAACAAAACATCTTCACTCGGCAGGGCTTCAGCAGCAAAATAGCATTCTTTCTGAATCTTTTTTGCATACACACACATTCATAGGTGCCTGACCAAGCGTCGGCGCATGGGCGCTGAAACCGAGCCAGAGGGCGCTGCAGACGCTCAAATCTTCCTCATGTAGTCTGCTGCAACATTAACATGTAAATACAGCGAAATACATGTAAATTTAATAAGTTTTTAAATTCAAAAAAAAAAAAAAAAAAAGTGACCGCCAAATAATACTGTTACCTATGTATACAAAATTTAAGCAAAATCGGTGATATAGGCAGCTATTTAACCTTTACCACACATGGGTTTAGCCAACGTTTACAACTGAATATGCCGCCTATCTATAATTTGGCAGCTCTACAAATGAGTCGATGCCGCTGTTCGCTCACTTAGTAAACACTTCCAACCTTGGGGTTATTAAAAATCAGAGGCGGGCACTCTAAAACAAGCCAACGTTTCGTTGAGTTATTGAACACCAAAAAATGAAGTTTGCAGCAATACGTAGGAAAAAAAACTTGAACTCTCAAATCATTGAAGCATTTAAAAAATAGCCCAAATAAATTTTTCCCCAATATACTTGCACAAATTATTTTTCGAATTATCTATAAACATGTTGTTAAGTTTACGAGCGCAAACCACTATTAATTTAAAAAAGTAATGTTCAACACACGAATTTTTGGTAAAGGTTAAATTGCTGCCTACTTCTCCGATTTTTTTACTGATTGGGTAATATATTTATCATGAATTCAGGTGAAAAAATTATTTGGCAGTCGCTTCTAGTTTTTTTTTTTAATTTAATTTTGAAAATAAATCTACATGTATTTTGTTGTTGCCTTTTTGCGTAAGGCGCTAGGCTGCCTGCAACATTTTGTACGGTACAACGGTACAAGCCGATTCATTTGAAATGAAAACTAAGTGTTTAGAAAAAGTGCGCCGCGGCGCTTTTTTCCGGAACTCAAAAAAAATGTCTTTGCCTCACACATGTGATAATCTGGAAGAATATGAGCTATTAAACTTCTTCGATGACGCCAGTTTTCCAACCAACGACTTCTCGTTGCATGCTTAGCAATTCTCACACAAATGGGAACTCATAAAATAATATATTTTTGTGTATGAGCAACATTTCGTTTGAAATAAATCGTTCTGACGTTTTACTGAGAATTAGCAAAAAAAAAATACATGTACACTTTATTAACTTTAAAATTCAATTAAAAAAAATTAGAAGCGACCGCCAAATAATGTTTTCACCTAAATCATCATTGTAAATATAGCCATATCCGTAAAAAAATTTAAACAAAATCGGAGATTTAGGCAGCTATTTAATCTTTGAAACACAGAGCGCAAACAAAGTGCACGCATGCTTATCGTTTCGCTGCCGTTGTGCGACTGAAGCAGTTTTGATGCTATGTACTTTTTGTACCGAACATGGAGTTACCCCAGCCAGTGTTGCCAACTCAGCAATTTTCTATCCACTTCTGGCTATTTTTAATGACCGAAAACTAGAAAATTTTCCATTTACCTAGGAACGGTTTTTATACCCTTCGACCATTGAAAATGGTCAAAAAAGGGTATACTAACTTTGTGCAAATTTATGTAACAGGCAGAAGGAGGCGAGAAAGACCCCACAAAGTATATATTATATATTCTCGCTCAGGATCACTAGGCAAGTCGATTAAGCCATGTCTGTCTGTCTGTCCGGATGTCTGGATGTCCGGATGAACACACAGATCTCAGCTAATTTAAAAGCTAGAGACACCAAATTTGGCATGAAGGTTTCTGCTTATCCGGGACTGGTGAAGTTTATTTCAAATGTTGGGTGCCACGCCCCCCGCCCACGCAAATCAATAATTTCATCTTTTTAGCTGATTTGCGAGCGACATATAAAGATACAACATTCTGAGTAAGACTATACTTAGCTAATTATAATACAAACACAACGTCAAAATTCCAATCCGATCGGACAAAAAACACATAAGTTATTAAACAAAAACCTTGTTTGCTTTGATTTTGTATACAGACCAGCAAGCTGTGACGTCATTGAAAAGGAAAGAGAGTACGAGCGCGTAGCGCCATCTGTTGTTCTTCTCTTTTTTTCTATGCACACGCATATTTTGCATTCAAACGCACACACACACACATACATACATTTGTGCTTGACCAATAAAATGATACACGCATATACACGTATTCATACACAGACGCATATAAAGGCTTACGTTACGATATTTCTATTAAGTAGAAGTATTGTACAATTATTGACTCTTTACGTTTCAAAAAGGTCGAAGGGTATCCCACTGTCGCGTGCCGCTCGACTGTTGCTCTTGTTTTTAGTTATTCTTATCAGCTCAGCTAGTTTTTAGCTATATTTCGCTATACAAAAATATTTTCGTTTCGCGAAATAGTTTTGCAAAAAATGCCCATAACTCTTCACAAAAAAAAGACCAGCAACTGTTCTAATATGTATTTCGATTACTTATCGACGCACGAGTACTTGCATGCTGTTATCTCAAGAGTTTGCAATTCAAATCGTTAGAAGTTAAAAGGATGCTAAGCAAAATATCGAGCACGCACCGAAATGCCGAAAGAATATAAAAAAAAAGCTCGTGATGTGTGGATGAACCATGATCGTTTTAAAACCTGTATTAAAAAAGACGTGAATGATCCGACAAAAGTGTTCTGCACTTATTGCAAGTGACTTTCCCAAACAGAATACTTCTCTTTTAAAGAAGGAAGCAGGTCTGTGTCTTTTTGTGGCACAACATTGTGCTATTAGTTTAGTGGTGCATTTAAGCGATAAGATACGGCTTGCGGCGAGTTGGAAAATACTGCCACAACTACGAGGTGCCCGAAAGTTCCTTACGTTTAATTGGCACCAATTTGTCATATAACGAGCAAGAAGTTGAAGTTGACGAAATTCTAGCGACATTTGTCGAATAAATATATATAAAATACAAACAAAATATGGTTGTCAGCACTTCGTTTTAACAAATCTATTGTAGTTATTTTCAACTGATTTTGCTGCGGTTATTTTCTGTTGCTATTTTTTGTGAAGGTTGGCTATTTTTGGCTATTTTCAAGAGTCAACTCAGCTATAACTATCGGCTCAGAGTTGGCAACACTGAACCCAGCCAAACATCCGAATACCACAGCCGAGCGCGCAGCCGAAGTCTCTACTCTCAATGCTTCGGGCTCTGGGGTGCTTGGTTCGAGAAAACTAGTGTTAACACCTTTACCTGCTGTTTGAGGTCTCTATGAGTTCTAACAGACTAGGAAATATATTAGGGAAAGAGGCACAGTTTCAAAATCCTGATGTGTTATAGAGTTTAAGTAACTTTGTTGTTTATATTATTCGACATATCCTAGCGAAACCTGTCAAATTAAAACTTACAAAGGAACTGTGTAAATCCCAGTTTATCGATTCGAACGCCAGCGGGATCCATGTTAAATATATTTCATTGCAATTTTTATACCATTGGAAATGGTCAAAAAGGGTATACTAACATATACACTGCGCGTCATCAGGTTAGCGCCCCCTGCTTTGCTCTATTTCTTTTTATGTTATCTAATTTACTATTGCACGCAAATTCGCAATTGTTGTTTTTTGTTCACTGATATTCTGTCCCTCTTTGTGAGAAAAAAAAGTGCGCATGAGAAGAACCGTTATCTTTTTAATTCTGTTTGCCTTAATTTCGATGAAAAAGCTAACACGTGTTTTGCATCATCAGATAAGCGCCTGCAAATTCAATTGTGATTATCTGCCTTAATTTGAAAAGCACAGCAAGAAAATTTTGTACCGTAATTAATTCAAAACTTTGATATTATATTTTGTGAAAATGGGAAGAGGAACTCTCTTATCTTTGGAGGAAAAATCGAAAATAACAGCTTTCTGTGAATGCGGGCTATCTTTTCATAAAATCGCTGAGAAAACCGGTAGACATCGCAAAACCATAGCCAATTTTCTTCATAACAAGAATTCCTATGGTAAGAACTTTAACTGTGGCAATAACCGAGTCATTACCGAGGCAGATCGCCGAGAGGCTTCCAACTCCCACGACTCCTCTGCCAAAATCCGAGAAAAAGTGGTGTTAACGCGAACACATCAACGATTCAAAGGGTGATAAAGAACGCTGAACATTTAAAGAGACAGAAACTAAAAAAAACCACCTCTTAATTAGTTGCGAAAAGAAATACGCCAGACGGCTATTCTTACTACTACCACGATTTCCGTAATTTATAATTGTAATTAATTTAGATCGTTTAAACTGTCGGGTTGGAGGTGTTATGGTATGGAGCGCCGTATCCTATTATGGTCACTGTGAATTGCAGTTTTTAACACCAAAAATGAACGCGAAAGACTATAATTGCGTATTAAAAACGGCATTCCCGTTCTTTGGAAATATTTTTGGTAATCTGGAATGGCATTTTCAGCACGACAATGCCCCGATCCACACCGCCCGTTCTGCAAAATCATGGATTAGAGAAGAAAAAGTGAAAGTCCTGGAGTGGCCACTATACTCCCCAGACCTTAATATAATAGAAATCGTATGGGGATGATTGGCTAGGAAGGTGTACGAGGGTGGTAAACAATATTCCACTAAAGAAGAATTGATCACCGTAATAAAACTCGCATGGTCAATGATTTCCTTGGACTACCTACAAAAACTTTATGAGTCAATTCCCAATCGAATGTGTGAAGTCCTTGTTAACAAAGGAGGGACAACACATTATTAATTAGCTTCTAAAATATTCAAATTAGTATTTAAAATTGTTACGTTTAACATTTTTTTCACAATTAACTGAAAATACTCATATTATCGTAGGGGGCGCTATCCTGATGACCCAATTTTAATTTACTTATTTATGAATTGTTTTTCTTTATTATTTATTTATATAAAAATCCATTTAAACCATTTGCATTGAATTTTGTCTTTTCATTTAAAAAATTATTGAAATTTAAGCAGTCTGCCAAATATCACATCAGGGTGACGCTAACCTGATGACGCGCAGTGTATATTCTTGCTCAGGATCACTTGTCGAGTCAATTGAGCCATATCTGTCTGTCTAAATGTCTGCCTGTCTGTCTGTGTTAACGCACTGATCTCAGCTTTTATAAAAGCTAGAGATACCAAATTGGGCAGGAGATTCCTGTTTACTATAATCTAATCAAGTTTATTTTAGATGTTAAGTGCCGCGCCCTCCTTCCCCGCAATTCAATAATTTAGTTTTGAAAGTCGATTTGTGAGCGACATATGTACATATGTATTTCTTGTCTTCTTTTTTATGCACACACATATTTACCACACATATTTCTACCTGAAGAAAAAAATGGCAAAAAGGCAGCCTAGAAATAAAGAAATGCTAAAAGCTGCCATACTTGAGGAATGGGACAAGATTCCACTCGAATATGACCTTCCAAAACTCATAAGGTCAATGAAAAAACGTCTTCAATGTGTAGTTAATGCTAAGGGGGGTCATACCAAATATTAATATTAGTTATAAGCACTTAAAATAAGTCATTATTTAGAATTAAAAATAGGATAAGTATATTGTGTAAAGAGTTTCTTGACAGTGTCAAATATGTGTAAACAGACATTTTATTTTATTATTTCGTTAAATATTATATATCCTTTTTTTTGTTTGATGATATTAGTAACATACACATTGACAAGTATCTTTGCACTAAAAAAACGCTTTAAACTAAACAGAAGTCTTTAATTTTCCTACCTAAAGTCAAAATTTTAAGTTTTTTTTCGGTGTGTAAAGTGTTTCTTGACATACTGTATGTACATACCTGACCAAGCGTTGTCGCATGGCCGCACACACCGAGACAGAGGGCGCTGGAGACACTGAAATCTTCCTCATATATTCATATACGAATGCATACACGTACGTAGTCTGCCTGCAACATTAACATGTAAATACAACAAAATACATGTAAAAAAAAATACAATAATTTAAAAAGCAATGTGCAACACACGAAATTTTTTATTCTATTTACAATGACAAAAAAAATGATTTTTACTTTCAGCAACAACAAAAATATGAGTAAGGTAGACTAAGAGATAAAAAAAAAATTATGACTAATACAAAAAATCATCAAATAAAATCTCTTTATTGACAGAAATGTTCCTTTGCGGGTCATTTTGAAGCTTTCTTTTGATTAGTCACCAAAAATTTTCTATGGGGCTTCGATCTGGACTATTTGATGGTCAATCGAAAATCTGCTTATGTTGCAGCAAATTTTTGGTAATTTTGGCTGTGTGGGATGATGCTCCGTCCTGCTAAAAGATGAATTCACCACAGTCTACCAGTTTTGTCGTTGATGGCAGGAAACTTTCTTCCAAAATATTAATATATTTTTTAGCATTAAGCGTCCCTTCAATAAAACGCAGTTTTCCTAATCCTTTGACAGACATTCATCCCCATACCATAGTTCTTGCAGGAAACTTCACCGTCCTTTTAAGGCAGTATTTATGTTTCTGTCTTTGCACGAATGTCGCCTTTTCCCGTATCGCCGATGCTACGAGGGTCGTTTGACTTTTGTATTTGCCGCGCACCTGCTCTAAATACAACACTGCTCCTGTCAGCAGTTATCGATTAACAGCTGACTGTAAAATTTTGAGAAAGCTGCGTTTTTTGGTTTGCGTTTTATAGGCATTGAAAGCAGACGATCTCGTGAATTTTAACGAAAATGGAAAAAAGTGAATTTCGTGTGCTAATTAAGCATTATTTTTTGCGTAAAAAATCCATCACCGAAACCAAGGAAAGACTTGATAAATATTATGGGGACTCTGCACCATCAATTTCAATGGTTAAGAAATGGTTTACTGAGTTCCGTTGTGGTCGTACCAGTACAAGTGATGCCGAACGTTCAGGTCGCCCAAAAGAGGTCGTCATGCCAGAAATCGTCGACAAAATCCATGGAATGATATTGGATGATCGGAGAATGAAAGTGCGTGAGGTAGCTGAGGCTGTAGGCATCTCAACTGAACGGGTACATCACATTTTACATGAATATTTGGACATGAAAAAGCTTTCCGCGCGATGGGTGCCGCGATTGCTCACACACGACCATAAGCGCAACCGTGTGACCATTTCAAAGGAGTGTTTGGCGATGTTCAACCGCAATCCAAACGAATTTTTGCGCCGTTTCGTTACCGTAGACGAAACATGGATCCACCACACCACACCAGAGACCAAAGAACAATCAAGACAGTGGGTTTCTCCGGGTGAACGTGCACCAAAGAAGGCCAAGGTGGGTCTGTCGGCCAACAAGGTCATGGCCACAGTTTTTTGGGATGCACAAGGTATCATTCACATCGATTACCTTGAAAAGGGTAAAACGATCACCGGCGAATATTATTCAGAGCTTTTGGACAGATTCGATATTGATTTGAAGCAGAAACGACCGCATTTGGCGAAAAAAAAGTGCTGTTCCATCAGGACAATGCACGGGTGCACACGTGTGTAGTCAGCATGGCAAAATTTCATAAATTGGGCTACGAACTGCTACCCCATCCAGCATATTCTCCAGATTTAGCCCCCTGTGACTATTTTTTGTTTCCAAACATGAAGAAATGGCTCGGCGGTAAGAGATTCGGGTCAAATGAAGAGGTCATCACAGAAACAAACGACTATTTTGAGGGCCTTGAGAAAACCTATTATTTGGAAGGAATAAAAAAATTGGAAAAACGCTGGACTAAATGTTTAGAGCTAAAAGGAGATTATGTTGAGAAATAAAACGCTTCTTTGACGAAAAAAATATATTTTATTCAAAAAGTCACGGACTTATCAAACGACCCTCGTAACATCAAATTTAGCTATGTACAGTGCTAAATATGATGGTATCCCATTGCCTTTGAGTCGAAGACATCCAATCCCGAGCCCATTACAAACGCTTTTTTTGACGAAGCGTTTTTGTTGGCCTACGAGTAAAATAAATTATTAGGAATGATACATAAATAATAACAAAACATACTTTATAGAAACCATATCCAATACTTATACTCTTTGACCAAAGGTAGAGAAACCAAATACCAAATGTTGGATGCTACGATCGTAGAATTATGGACTCTTTATGTTTAAAAAAAGGTCGAAGGGTACCCGAATGTCGCCTGCCGCTCGACTGCTTTTCTTATTTTTGACTGCAATCGCGTCCATGCTCGCTTGACAGTTTTGTCAATTTTCTGTGACCACTCTGAAGTAGAGATGGGCATGGACCTTGTTTTCTTCGTGTCACGTCGTGACACGACGGGCGCATGCGTGCGCGTGTTCAAAATTTAGATTGTGCCCATGGACGTGCGTGTTTGTGTTTCGATATTCGGCATGAAATAACACGAACACATACACGTATACCAGCTACTAGTGAATGAGCATTTTCCACATCTGGGCAAATCCTTAATGAACGTAGGAGTAGATTGTAAAGTTCTAATCTTAACAAATTGTTATTTGTATACATATAAGAACATGTAATTTTTTAATTTAAAGTTAGCATTAAGCTTTTTTATTTTAAGTTAATTTTAAAGAAATATGAATAAATGAATGAAAATCCCAAAATATTTCGTGTTGGAAAAAATTTTTACCGTGCGTGTTGAAAAATTTAATTTTCGTGACGTGTCCATGCCCATCTTTACTCCGAAGCCAAATTTCTTAATAATTGGCGACGATCAGTCTTTACAGTTTTGGCCAGTTCCCTTTTATCACGGGGTGTAATTGCTTATGTGCGGCCTCTATATGCAATATTATTTTTAATGTTCCCAGTTTTCTTGAACAATTCTATCACACCATGCACTGACGATTTAGACAAATTGAATTGTTTGCTTATTTCAGTAATTCTCAGATTTATAATAGTCTCTAATCAATACTCCGATTTCGTTGGAAATAGGCTTAAAATCATTTTGCATTCTGCACTGTGTTATTATTTGCAGATTATAACTATATAGTGATTCCGTTACATTGGTTGCTTTTGCTTTGTTCTTCTTTTGAGATAACGCTAAGCTTCCGCAGCGTGTGAACTACTAGTGATAATTTTTTCTTATCTCTTAAGTCTACCTTTTAACTTACTCATATTTTTGTTGTTATTGAAAATATAACATTTTTTGTCATCGTAAAGAGAGTAAAATTCTCTTTTAGACAAAATACATTGGCATACGTGACCTGTAGAAGTTTTGAAAATATCCTGTGTTAAACATTGCACACTGCAAAAAACACATGCTTAGGTTACTTATATAGAAAGGAGAAACGCACCATGAAAAATTATATTCAATATTTTTTATAGTTTAAAAAAAAAAAAATTTAGCAATACAAAATACCATAATAAACAATAATAATATTTTAAATTCAATATAATATAGATATAGAAAATGTATGTACAAATTATTCCAGTAGCTCAATAGCTGATTTAAAGAGTTTCGACTTTTGCTTGCATGGAAGTTGTCTTTGACCAGAAATAAAAGGATCGGAGCTTAAAAATAATCTATTAAATTGGGTGGTGTTTGTTAAAACCTGTGAAATTTTGGGTGTATGCTTAAGCCTAAAAATTTTTTTATCTTTGTTTCTCGCTTCTGCAGCTTCTTCAGAAAGTTCTCCAATTGATACTAAACAATTCCTTAAAGGAGCGTGAATTAATAGTTTATGCACTGAAGGAGAAAGGTAGTACCATGGATATTTTTCAACAAGTCCGTTTATAATTTTTAATGCATAGTCTCCGAGTTTTTCAGGATTTAAACTATATCCTGATGACAATGCTTGTAACAGTGTTGTACATCTTAAAATTAATTTCTTATCAGCAGACAAATCTGCATTACCAAAAAATTTTCTTACCGTATTCCCATCGTTGGAAGTTCCACTTCCTCCAGACTTAGGTTAATCTACAATTAGGCCAATTTTTTGCCGAAACTCAGACTGAATAAATTGTTTGCGAATTAAGAATTGTTTTTTTGCTTCCTCAGAACATATTTGCCAAATTTTTAGATCCAATCGGTACGACACGTGGATGAAGTACTCAAAAAAATGTATATACCTATGCATGTAATGGAGACAGGCCAAATTCAAATCGTTCTTCATGTACTTGTGGTGAACAATAGTTTTGTTAGATGTTTGTGTGGATCAAATGAATTGGATGTATATTTATATTTAAGATTTATTTAGATTAAAAAAAAAGTTTTTTAAAAGTTACAAGGCGACACGTGTGGTGTGCTTGACAGATAGCGATTGAAAACGGAAGAATTAGCGAATACAAGGATATCGATTACAGATTAATATCTATGCAAATAAAAATTTAAATAATTGTGATTGGCAAATTCAAAGGGTTGCCAGATCTCCATATACTTTTCTAAGAAGATATTCCTTCAAATTATTCATCTGAGTCGGGCTTGCTCCGCAAATGTAACACTTACCTGAAGACGTTTCGGTCAGAGCATTGCATATTTTGCCATCGACCATGGTGAGCTGCAAGGAATGTTCTACTTCAATTTTCCTATTTCCAGTCACAAATATTGTGTTTTTCAGTTGATCAATTATAGTTTGGAAATATTGCTCTTCCTCAATGGACAGTTCAGTAGTTTCCTTCTTGAATTGAAATCTGATTAGTCGGCAGTAGCGGGTGGATGATGGTTGAGGATTTTTCCAATTTTTTTTTAATACTTCTAAGTGGCACGTACAATGTAACAAACAAGCTATTAACTTCGAGATCTGTATTTGATATGTTCTGTTTATATTCAGCATAGCCAGTGCTGCCATCGAATCCCCACTTTTGAAATAACACTGAATCTACTTCAAAATTATTGAAAGTTTCTTTCTTTCTATTCGATTGGCAGCATGATCCAGTAAACTATGGAGTTCAACTTTAGCCATTGATTCGTTTAAAATCCTGCCTTTAAGTTAATTAAAGTTCGAATCAACTAAAATTGATGTTTTGTTAATCCGACTTCAACCAACAGTGACAAAACTTCTTCAACATTTGCCTAAATTTGTTCACTTTTTGATCACTTTTTTAGAAAAAAAAGAAGCAGCAGTCTCGTCTAGTTTAGAAATTTCAGCTACCCGTCGACGCTTCGTCCTCTTTGACCAACCTACAAAGTCAATTTTCGGGCGTCCTCGATCACCAGAAATTTTTTAACGTGGCTTCCACTCAACGAAATGCGTTTCTCTTTGTTAAGCCATTCAGAGTGTACTCTGACAGTTTTCTCCTTACATCTTCCACATTTTGTCCAAAATTCGGCTACTTTTTTGCAAATATAATTAGTGCATTTGGTAAGTCTGAAAACTTCTATCGTTTCCTCCATATATTCAATAAATTTTTTAACTCGATTTGTCACATTTCTCGATTTTTTGGGAATTGAGACCCTTTTCCGTGTACCAAATATCAAAAATGGCCATTCGGGAAAAAACTCAAAATGTGCCTAACAGTAAAGTACATAACAGAGTAATAAAAACTTAATAACAAACAATATTGTTGAACATAATCACAAACACAATAACGGGATCACAACAACAAACCAAACGGAAATGTCTTCAGTTTTTCTTTAAGGTTTCATTAAGGGAATCGAGGGGAACACAACTAAAACTTTAACAAAACATAGAAAAGCCGTTCATAAATGCATAAAAAGGTTAAATTTATATTCATTTCATCAATAGAAAAAAATTATGAAAATAATTTATCAAAGTAAATACCTTCAACTTTCAAAACTATTTCAAATATTAAAATTTGGACAATTATAACCCCAGTTTCACTGCTTTGAAGTTAGCGTTTGACTGTTGTCAAATGCACTTCGTACAATTGCGCGCAACAAAAGAACACAAGCTTGAAACTTTAGTTTTATTTTTAGAAAATACCGTTAGATTTGCAGATAAAACCGATTTGATCTTGATATGTTTGCACATTTTAGAGATAGTTTGGCTACTTTATCACCAAATCGGCTGTGCAAATTTTTTTGATTTTTGGCCTATGGGCGGAACCACTGTGTACTCGTGAGTGATGTAAAGCAAGTTTTTGCCTGCTTCTGAAATACACCAAAAGAATTTTGCGGGTACTTTCAATCACTTAATTATCTGTCAATCTCAGAAGGTAATATCACTAAGCATCGTAAATAAGGTGCACTTATACTGCAGATTTTACTCATTTGATGATATGGAAAGATAGGAAGCCCACAGCCCGAAGCGTTTCCTAAATGAGCGATCGGTTCTCTTTGGTGAGCAACCCTGAAAAAACGAACAGCGGCATTAGGGTTGCGAAATAGAAAACCCGATATAAATATAGAAAAAATATCGAATAGAATATCATATTTATACCCCTCGACTATTGAAAATGGTCAAATGAGTGTAACAGGCAAAAGTATCTTTATTCTTGCTAGCTAGGATCACTAGCCGAGTCGAAAAAATTTGGCATGAAGGTTTCTGTTTATCAGGTGCATATCAAATTTATTTTAAATTTTGGGTGCCACGCCCACCGCCCCCGCGAATAAACAGTTTAATCTTTAAAACAAGAGCAACAGTCGAGCAGCACGCGACAGTGTAATACCGTACGAGCTTTTTTTGCGTCTGTGTATGAATACGTGTACATGCATGTAGCATTTCATTGGTCAAACGCTAATGTATGTATGTGTGTGCATTTGAATGCAAAAAATGCGTGTGCATAGAAAAGAAGAGAAGAACAACAGATTGCGATACGCGCTCGCGTTCTCTTTCCTTTTTTCCCTACATGAGCATTGCAATGACGTCACAGCTTGCTGTCTGTATACAAAATCAAAGCGAACAAGGTTTTTGTTTAATAACTTCTTTTGATGTTATCTTGGTATTATATTTGGTAATTAGCTAAGTATGGTCTTACTCAGAATGTTGTATCTTTTATATGTCGCTCGCAAATCAGCTTAAAAGATGAAATTTTTGATTTGCGTGCACCCAACATTTGAAATAAACTTCACCTGTCCCGGATAAACAGAAGCCTTCATGCCAAATTTGGTCTCTCTAGCTCTTATAATAGCTGAGATCTGTGTGTTCATCTGGTCATCCGCACATCCGGACAGACAGACAGACATGGCTTAATCAACTCGGCTTGTGATCCTGAGCAAGAATATATATGAATACTTCATGGGGTCTCCCACGGACAGTAATTCTGTCAGAGGCCAAAAATGAAAAAAACCAACTAAATATATTATATTTACGCATAAAGTAACCAATTTGTCTCCAAATAGTCCAAATATTTCCAGCCAAAACCAGTTTTTGCTTCAAACTTAACGGTAGTTTCTAGAAATAGAATTAAAGTTATGCACACGGGTGCATTTGTGAAGCGAAATTGCATGCATAGTAATTTCTGCATTCCAAAAGCAAACTTCAAAGGCATCATACTTTCAGTGAGGAGCTTCGATTTTAATAATTTGAAATGGATTTTAAAGTAGAAGGTAATCAGTTAACTAACTTATTTATTTAATTAATTTATTTAATTAATTTAAAGTCAACTAAATGCAGTCGACTGAATTGACAAAAGAATAATTTAAAAAAGAAAAAGTTACACCAAGCATAGTTATACGGTTAGCTGAGGACTTAGTCTATTTGTATATCTATATATATCTACATCCCAGTTGAGACCTCCCAAGGCGAAAATTAAAAACTTCTTTTGCACGGATTCAATGCAGTCCCTGTGAATCGAGTACTGAGGACACTAAACGCATGATCCGTACTCCAAAATTGGACGAACAAGTGAGGTATAAAGGGTCTTTGTTAGATAAGGTTCGTCAAACTCCTTAGACCATCGCTTAATAAAGCCAATGATTCCCATAGCCTTATTGGCCATAGTACGAATATGTTCCGAAAACTTATGTTTACGGTCCAGGCGGATACCAAGATCGTCAACTAAGGCAATTCTTTCCAAGACATAACCACAAAGTGTATGTCATCAGCTTACATTTAGAACTATTCAGAATTAATAAATTTGCACGGCACCATGATTGAAAACTATCTAGGTCAGCTTGTAAGTAAGAGTGACAGAAGCCATCTTTAAGTTGAAAACACAGCTTTACATCATCTGCATACATAAGAGTGTGAGCAGATCGTAAGACCAGCGGAAGGTCATTGATGAAAAGAGTGAATAGAATAGTGAATAGACATAAATGGCTCCAGTGAGGAACACCAAAGGTGGCATGAAGTGGGTTTGAAAGGCAATCTTTAAAAAGTACCATATGGGTTCTGTTAGTCTGATGACTAACAATCCTACTAAGAAGTTTAGGCGAGAAACCAAGAAGTTAAAGCTTTTCTGCAAGGAGGGAATGATTTACTGTGTCAAAGGTTTACTGAAATCAGTATAAATGACATCAGTTTGAAGATTTTGCTGAAATCGCTGTACCACAAAGGATGTCAGCTCAAGTAAATTTGTCGTAGTGGAACGACGTTTGATGAATCCGTGTTGACAAGGGGAAATGATGGATCCACAAAAGTGTTGCAAATGAGGGGTTAAGATATTCGCAAAGAATTTAGGTATGGCCGATAGCTTAGAGATGCCTCTAAAGTTAGTTGCATCCGATTTGCTGCCCTTTTTGAGTAATGGAAATTCCAAATGGAATGCAGTTCCTAAGGACAGAGAGAATAGTGCAAAGGTGATGATTAAACCAGTCAAAGTTAGAAATAATATTATTTAATAATAGAAAGTCTGCTTTTTTGAAACGCTTACCCGATGTATTACTATTAATCAAAGAATAATATCCCAAATCGAAATTGATTTCGAGGGTGGGATGGTAAGGATCTTCAGGTACAGAAAGGGGTTGGGCCCTATTTAAAATTACCTTAGATGGATTAGAAGCGAAACATAGATCCAGCGATCTTTTCATGGAGTTACGAACATGATTGACCTGCGACAATGACATGTCAAACAGTCCATCGAAAAGATCGTGCTGCTGTCTCATTGCAATCAGGAATATTAAAGTCCCCAAGGACTATGAACTGATCCCTGTCTGATAACAGGTTAAATACAGTCTAAATTGCAGACAAATGCTGCGAAAAGACTGATAATTCCGATGACGGCGGAATATAAGAGCAGGTTATATATAAGAAAAAACCGGAAAGGTGTAGTTTTACGCAAATAAATTCAATATCATATTGAACCTCCGGCTGTATAAAATCTGATGTAATGTTGGAGTCTACTGCAACAAGAACGCCACCACCATGTCGATCAGATCTATCACGCCTGTAAATAATGTACTTACTTCGTAAAACCTCGGAGCTTAGGTTCTCCGGTTTTACCACGTCTCTGTTAACACCAAAAACTGACAGGTAAATGAAAGACTATTCAGAAAGAAAGTTGAAAGTTTGCTACGAAGTAAGTAAAATTAATATCTTCAAATGGGCTTTTTACTGTCTTTTTTTGTGCGTATTTTTATTTTAACTTAAACTTTTAGTTGTGTTCCTCAAAAATGCAAAGCTAGACTCCTTATATATTAAATTAAGCATAGTTTTCAGATAATAAAAGTGTTGAGTTCAGCTGCGGTAACTTGCGGATCTGCTTCTAATATTGAATCTGGGTATAAAATT
This sequence comes from Zaprionus indianus, assembly GCA_018904595.1. Classification (NCBI taxonomy): domain Eukaryota; kingdom Metazoa; phylum Arthropoda; class Insecta; order Diptera; family Drosophilidae; genus Zaprionus; species Zaprionus indianus. Next base: position 314,054 of record JAEIHA010001028.1, on the reverse strand, counting down.
AATGTTAAAAAATTTAATACAAGTTAAGCAAGTCCACTTCTTTGCTCTATTCGCTACGACTCTCGTAGCCGCATAGCTCACCTAGTTAAAAGTAATATCATGTTGTGCGTATTCCAGGAAGAGATCCCCAAAAAGAAGAGTTGTCCGGATTCAGCTTTACGTTATAATTAAGATTTATTTAGATCAAAAATAAAAGTTTTTAAAAGTTACAAGGCGGCACGTGTGGTGTGCTTGACAGATAGCGATGGAAAGAGAAAGAATTAGCGATGAATACAAGGATATCGATTACAGATTAATATCTAGGCAAATTAAAATTTAAATGATTGTGATTGGCAAATTCAAAGGGTTGCCAGATCTTCATAGATTCTTAGAGTCACTTATTTAGGATACAATCAGAGTTCGGCTTGCGTTTAGTTTAGGGTTCGGTTCAAGACTGCTTCTGTTATCCAAGCCGGGTCTCACCAGAGCTCCGGCTCCACTAAGTGCAGCGTCAACAGGCAACGCAGGACGAGGGGCGACCCCGCATAGCTGCTGGGCCAGCGGCCGAAATATGAGCTATGCTGTGTCGGCGGTCGCTTACCCAACATCAGGCGGCTGCGCTGCTCATAACAACAAAGTGTCATTTGCGGGAGTCACCATCGGAGCGGGAGTCCTCCTGGTTTTGCAGTAGTGGCCCTGGTGACGGAGAAGTTCCAGTTGTAGTCTCCAAATGATACTCCAAATTTATTTTCGTTTAGTTTCTTTATTTTGTAAATTTATAAAATTGGTTTGGACCGTAATACATCCGTTCTTAAGCAAAGTTGAATAAAGAGTGAAATGAATTGAACAATGCCTTTGTCTTATCTCTATCTTAGCACAGTTTGTTTATATTATTGGTTTTGCTGCCGACCAACTGTCCAATGCTTTGACATAATTTGTATTTTTTGCTGATGTAGCTTCTAAGCGGGTGTCTGCAGTTGCGACATTCGCTTATTAGCTACACTGTTTCCCGGTTCAATAACATTGTTATTGAACTTGGAACATTCGAGGGGGTTTAGGTGGGGGGTGTAGGCGTGGTACCGATGGGTCGGTAACTCCTCCCCCCAGATTGAAGCGATGGCCATAGCGACGGTATGTCCAGCGCGACCATGGGTACATGATGTTCTGGATTTGGTGTAAAAATTGTGACCGGCCTTCTTGCTTTCCAGACAATGATTGTTGCTATGGATAGTACTGCCACTATCATATAAAGGATGAACGTGTGCTGTGTTGTTGTGTGACTTGCGATGATTACCTTCTTATGTGTGTCTATTGCTTCTAGATGTAGTCTTTGCAGTGTCAGCGTTTCCACCGTGTTGTTTCTTGAAATTCCTCTTGTAGGTGGCATAATTATCTCTGGAGGTTCTAATATACTTTATTTAGTGTTATCATAGTCCAGTCCATTTACTTCTATTGTAGCATTTCCATAAGTTATTATCGCCGATCCGCTCATGCAGGTCTCATTGCCTTCTGGTGTTTTTTTTTTAATTTAGTTTCGTTCGCATTAAAGATGAAGATGTATCCCTTTTCTGGTTCAAATATATCTGTGACCATGCCTGTATTCTGCATGTCACAATTACTGTGATTATTCTTTAGTAGGTTCTGGATACATAATTCGTTTGTTGGTCGTGTTTTAATACTTTCTATGTCGCAAATGGATTTGTTGGCAGTTTGTTGGCATTTATGGTATAATTCTAGCAATTTTATAATTTTGTTTTTCGAATATAGGTATCATAATTTCAAATATTATTTTATCTTGTATATTATATGTAGTTAGTTTAATTAATTTGTATATCTCTTGTTTTGATTCGATAGTAATATTTTGTTTTCTTATGATCTCTTCAATTTTTGTGATCTCTTTTGGATCTAGTATTAGCTTAGGTATTTTTTTATTTTAGCCATTATTATACTCTCTGATAGATCATTTAAATGATGTACAAGCCGATCTATATTATATATTATTCTGTTAATGTATTGTAATTTATTAATTTGGTCCTGTTCTTTCGATAGTTCTTTAAAAATTTTATTTTGAGATGTTTCTAAAAATCGACTTACTCGTATCATAGCTTGCTCTTGGTTGATACTTTTTGCTATATCTTGGAATTTTATTTGAATCTCATTGTTAAATGCTTTTTGATCTAGTAAAGCATTTGTTAAGTTTCTCTCTTTTTCTTTTAATGTGTCTATTTTTTCATCTATCTCTTGGCCATCATTGGCGTCCATATTACCGGTTATTGATTTTACGATACTTCCTAATCCGTTAACTAAGCCCCGTTTTTGTTTTCCCGAGGGTGTAAGTATTTCTATCTTTTCCCGCAATTGGGCTATCTTACCCTCTAGGATATAAGCTGCGTCAATGAGCGATTCATCTTGCTGTATCAAATTTAGTGTACTACTAAACTATTCTACACAACTTTTATATTCCTGTAGGTCTATTATATTTTTAATATGTTTATAAGTTTGGATTATTAAACATTCTCCTAATTCTATTTTAGCGATGGGATTAGTGGACTCCATTATATCTTGGATCGATATGAATTGTGCCGAAACTAGCACGAATCTAAAAAGAAAGAAAGAAGGCCGAAACATTTAGTTATCTTTTTGTTTCTTTGTAGTCTTTCTGATTTTAGACTTGTGTATCTTTTGACCTCTGCTTGTTTTAAACGTAGGTCCATGTACCCTTGACACTTTATGGATTGTGAAACGGGGTGTAATCTTATTTCTTCTGTTTTCTTTTCTAAAGATCTTGTCTCCTTCCTCTATTTCTATTTCATCCGTTCTACTCTCATTTAATTTCATAGTTCTCTTGTATACTGTCTCTTCTAACTTACGTTTTACTTTTGGGTATAACTTTTCTCGAAATATATATATAGCTGATTTAGATAGTCATGCTCTCCACTAAATTTCACAGGGTTATTAAAAGTGTGGGTTTTACCATGGAAAAGTTCATAGGATGTCAACTTGGTACTAGAGTGTATAGCGTTATTATATGTTATCATGGTTTCTGCTAGTACTTCTTCATGTTCACACGGTAGTTGTTCCTCTTTTCTGCTATCAGTGATTATTCTATAGATTTCTGTGAGAGTTGAATGTAGTCTCTCTACAGGTGAGTTACTAGAATACTGTTGAAACGAGGTGACATGTAATTGAATATTTTATTGGCAACAAAACTTTTTGAATACTTCCCCCGCAAATTCCGGACCTTGGTCATACACCAGTTTTTTAGGAATTCCAAATAATTCCATAAAATTTTTAAAAGCTTTTATAATGCATATCGAATTTCTATTAGTTACTACATAAGCCCAAGCAAATTTTGAAAATTTATCTATTAGCGTTAAGTTATACTTCCCACTGATTGTATATATATCCATATGTACTATTTCAAGTGGAGCACTTGGAGTTTCCGGAGTTTGATAGGGTATTTTTGGCGGCTGTCTATCGTATTTTAGCCTTAGGCATATTTCGCAGCTCTTAACAACTTTGCCTATTATGCTTTTCATATAAGGAAAATAAATTTCTCTTTTTAAATGTAAATACGATTCATCTATATCCCTATGATTTCTTTTTTTGTGATCTTTATTAATTATTTCTTCCTGCTTAGCTTTATCCTTTTCTTCTGGCAGCAGCTCAAGTGATCTAACAAGTGTGAATGTTTTATCTTGTGGGAAATTTCGTGCATAAACTTCTTGAACTATTTCAAAAATATCATCTGTTGTAAAAATTGCATAAATCTTTTTTGGTTTAAGTGTTGCTTTTAGTATGCGTTCTACATTCTCTTTTGTGAATGTTGTTTCCCTAAAGTATTTTCTTAGTTTATTTTTGAAAGGTATTAATATTTTCTGTTCCGTTATCTGTCCTGTTAAATTCTTGCGGCATCTTCCATGCCGTTCTTTCTGTTATTGTATGTTTGTCTAAGGCCGTTTTTATAGTAATTGGTGAGCTTAGAGTCTGTATGTTTTTAGGCTGAATAAGTAGTGGATCAACAAAAGAATTAGTGAAACCTGTATCCAGCAAAAATTTTAATGGGGTGTGGTCATTTGTATGTAATAGTATGAAAGGTAAACCCGCCCCATGTGTTTGACCATTTATGAACCCGGTTGGTTTGGGGAGGCTCTTGCCTGAAAATTTGTCGTTGCTTGGTTTCCTATCTCGCTTTGTTCCGTTTTTATATTATTCAAACTAGCTGAGGGAACGTTGCTGCTCTTAAAGGGGTTATTCCTCTGTTCAAAGTTTTTGCCACTATTATTATAGTTTTTCTGTCCGCTACTGAATCTATTGTTAATCTGTCTCTGATTTTGATTATTGTACGGATTCGTACGACTACCTTGATTGCCTCGCTCTGCATAACTTATATCTCTTTTTCCTTGGTAATAGAAAGTTTGTTCTACCTGACAAAATTCGTAGGCCTGTTCTATAGTTGTAGGGTTTTTTAGTCTTATAATCGTTCTAAGGGGTTCTCTTAGAGCGACCATGAATGAGTTCAGAGCAACCTCGTTATAAAGTTGTTTCTTTGCTTCCATTACAGTGGCCGCGTGATTTCCTCCTTGTACCGATGATATGAGCTGCCCTCTAATTTTGGTAATTGTTGAGAATAGCTGGCCTAGTGACAGATTATCTGGGAGTGATTGCATTTCCCTAAGGAGAATCGCTTCTGATTTCTTGCTGCCATACAATCTTTTGAGTCCCTCCTTAATATCATCCCACACTAGTGAGGTACCGGCTAGGGTCAAACTCTCATCTGCTTTTCCTATAACTTTATTTCTTATAGCTCGAAGAAGTAATAATCCATAGGGAGTTTGATCGGTACCCCTAATAAGCATTATTATTTCTTCGACATTAGTGATGAATTTATCCAACTGACTTGGCTGGCCGTCAAACGTTGGCAATTCCTTAATGAATGATAATATATCATTAGGGCTCAATGTCGTTGATATAGTGCTTACTCCACTCACCGTTGGTGAGATCGAATGAGAAGCGTTGCCAGAGTCCATATTAATTGCTACCTGTTCAACAATCTGACTACTCGCTCTAGTAGTTGGGCCTGCGGATTTATTTGAGCCTAGTCCCTGTTTAGTTTTTTCTACAATTTTCTTTGACATCTAGACACAAGCTACTTCCAATTCGAATCCTAATACGCTCTTTTCTTCCAAATATTGTGTTCTTAGAATATTTGTATAAGATAGATGTGCGTTACAATTTGTGTGCAATATTTTGAGTTGTTCTTAACAATGTTATATGTATAATAATAATTTTTTTTTGTTTATAGTGTATATGTTAATGAGTGTTTGTGGTGTTCTCTCTGTAATATAGGATACTTTAGTATATGTTTGTTACTAGATATGTGTATTTTTTACTATGCAGCAGTTTTTTGTAAATTAAAAGAAACTTTATTAGTCTTGAATTATAGTAATTATAGTAAGTCAGTGATCGTGCCACATTGATTTTGAATGTGTGTATGTATGTATGCTTCTATTGCGATCGTATCAGCATTCTTTGTAGTCTAATATCAGCGATAGATATTCCTACTTTTGAATACATAATACGTGCTTACCAATAGTTTATATATTTATTCTTGCCGTGGTATGTGACAACAACAGTAGTCTCAGCGTTTGATACCCTGTTGAAGTGAGTTTGTAAGTAAGTATCAGCGTTTGATCATTACTACACTTCACTCTTTCACTACGGCACTAATGTGTTTAAAATTGTGTGGTATTCTTTTGTGCAGCTATTTTACAACAACAGTGACATCATCGTTTGATGTCTTGTTGAAGTGAATGTATAAGTATAGCAATATTGATCTTTGCTATACTCCACTCGACTGTAGCAACTGAATTTTTTCTTTGTCAGCACTTTTTTTGTTGCCACTAAATACATACAATGTAGTTTCGTCGTCAGCGTTTGACTTCGCCACCACGTCACTGTTTATATTTGCGGCATATGCTGGTGGTCATTTATATGTGTATAGTTCAATTTTGCTAATGTGTTTTGTGTGTGTGTATTTTTGTGATATGTGCTTTTGTTTGTATGTTTTTGTTATATTTTACATTTATTTTTTTTTTTTTTTTTTTATATTGACCCGATTGATTTATAGTTTTAAGCTGAGTATATTTGCTACATGTTTCTTTTAGTTTATTGTCCACTGCACTCTACACACTGCATAATCTTTAATATAATCTTGTGTAAGTTCATTCCGTTTTCCGGCTGCGCCAGTCACCATCGGAGCGGGAGTCCTCCTGGTTTTGCAGTAGTGGCCCTGGTGACGGAGAAGTTCCAGTTGTAGTCTCCAAATGATACTCCAAATTTATTTTCGTTTAGTTTCTTTATTTTGTAAATTTATAAAATTGGTTTGGACCGTAATACATCCGTTCTTAAGCAAAGTTGAATAAAGAGTGAAATGAATTGAACAATGCCTTTGTCTTTTCTCTATCTTAGCACAGTTTGTTTATATTATAGGTTTTGCTGCCGACCAACTGTCCAATGCTTTGACATAATTTGTATTTTTTGCAGGAATAGCCTTGGTTGACGTCAACTTCCTCCATATGATGTAGAGAAGCGTTCCGACAATCAGGACAACCAATGCCTCCAGAAGGAAGGAAAAAGAAACCTTCTCGGACATCCCAGAGAGTCTCCTCAGGTTTTCCATGTTGAAGTCGTTGACGTACTGGAGTGAAGGCGCGTACCCGGTGGCGGTGACCGTAGTCAGTATCGCAGCCGCTTTCGTCCATCCTCAGGAGACTTTTTTCTGGGCAAACAGTCGTGTTGCCTATGGAGAGGCAATCATTCACCACGGCATAGGTTTCTTCGGTGTTAACGGCGACTTTGTCATACCTCAGCATAACTTGCTTTCCTTTGAGTATGGCAGGGAGGAGAAGAAGCAAGCGGTATTCCATGGGGGCGACCTTGGGCATGGCCAAGATACGAGGGTCGTTTGATAAGTCCGTGACTTTTTGAATAAAATATATTTTTTTCGTCAAAGAAGCGTTTTATTTCTCAACATAATCTACTTTTAGCTCTATACATTTAGTCCAGCGTTTTTCCAATTTTTTTATTCCTTCCAAATAATAGGTTTTCTCAAGGCCCTCAAAATAGTCGTTTGTTTCTGTGTTTCTCTTCATTTGACCCGAATCTCTTACCGCCGAGCCATTTCTTCATGTTTGGAAACAAAAAATAGTCACAGGGGGCTAAATCTGGAGAATATGCTGAATGGGGTAGCAGTTCGTAGCCCAATTTATGAAATTTTGCCATTAGCACACGAAATTCACTTTTTTCCATTTTCGTTAAAATTCACGAGATCGTCTGCTTTCAATGCCTATAAAACGCAAACCAAAAAACGCAGCTTTCTCAAAATTTTACAGTCAGCTGTTAATCGATAACTGCTGACAGGAGCAGTGTTGTATTTAGAGCAGGTGCGCGGCAAATACAAAAAGTCACGGACTTATCAAACGACCCTCGTATACAGCAACGTCGTTCCATTAGTTAGTACCGACGGGCGTGAAAACTCCAGTGCCTCCACGGCATTCTGGTAAGCCAAATTCCTAACCTCGGTCAGAATAGCCTGCACCTCTTCGTGATCCAACAAGCGAGAGTTGACAATCCCTGTCTTGGCTAGTTGGCACGCCTGTGTCAGCTCGCCGACCTGACTATTGATGATTAGAGCCTTATGCAATAAGGTCGTGGCCGTGTGAACATCCCCGTCGATGGCGTTTACCCTAGCGGCAACTTCGTTCAATTGCCTCAGGGAGTCGTGTGAGGCGTCGAACAATCCAGCGTGTATCCGTACTTGCTGGTCGGCCGATTTCACGATGGATGGCGTCCCAGTCCGACGCATCCGGTGAACCCGCAATCCACTTCCACGCAGACCCAATCCAGTCCAGTGATCGACGTCCGCGCTGAGTCCCCGTCAGTCTAGACAAGCCCTCCTTCGATTCCTCCACGAAGTGTGCCGCCAATGCCGCAATCCTAAAATCCGTCAGTTGCACCGCCTCGCGGCGAACCTCCTGGAACAGTGACTCGAGCCTTCTCAAGTCGATGACGTGAGCCAGTTTGAACTGCCCATTGACGCGCCAGACGGTACCCTCTTGAAGCGGGACGAGCGGAGCCTCGTATTTAAAAATGTCCGCAGCTCCCACGATATGGGCGACAATGATACTTGCAATATTGGTTGGAAGAGTTATCTTATGAGTAATGTTACTTTTTACGGTGTTGCTTAACTTAACTAAGAGGTAAAGGAATTGGAAATTAAGTGTTAAAAATGCGCTCATGTTTCGTTTCATAAGAGAGCACGAATTATTCGTGCGTGTAAATTATAGTTAAGTGTTTTCAAAGAGTGTATGAGTTTGCAAGAGTGTAAAAGGGTGTATCGTGTAGTGGAAGCGCGTGAAACGTACACAACGATCCGGTGCCATTCTAGTTACGTAAGTCTGACTTATGTAGAATCTTGGGGTGCCTCTCGTACTTGAAGAGTTTACAACACTCGCATGACGAGAGTTGCCTGCGGATGGTACTAGCCATCTGGGGAAAATAATATTTTTCCAAAAGCTGCAGGCGCACCTCTTCAGCACTCCTATGGGCTCTGTGATTTTCTCGCTTAATGGCTTCGCAGATCTCTTCGGGATCTGACAAGTCTATCACTAGCCTCTGCGTTATACGAATTTTGAACACAGCAAAATTCTCTAAGCCAAGGCGTTGGAATCATGACACGTAAGCTTCAGGGATTTTAACCCCGTTGATCACTGATGGTTTAAGGTACTTTCCCAGAGTAACAACTAACTCGGACAAAAGACCAGAACCGATGGGAATGAAATGACTTTCGAAGCCCCTGTGGGGTTGTTCGCACAGGTATTCGGAACGCTCGGGGTCAAAGACAAGTTGGTTACGATAGACGTTGATGGGTACTTCCACGTGGGGTAGCAAATGAGACGAGTCTTCATCTGCACTATGCACGGTGGGACCCCCTTCAGTACCCGACGCAGTGCTTGAAGGGCACCAATCAAAGTAGTGGTTTATTAGAACTATACGGGACAGGGCATCAGAGACGACGTTAGATGTCCCGGGTTTGAAAATGAGTACACAATTATACTCTTCTACGAGGGTCGTTTGATAAGTCCGTGACTTTTTGAATAAAATATATTTTTTTCGTCAAAGAAGCGTTTTATTTCTCAACATAATCTCCTTTTAGCTCTATACATTTAGTCCAGCGTTTTTCCAATTTTTTTATTCCTTCCAAATAATAGGTTTTCTCAAGGCCCTCAAAATAGTTGTTTGTTTCTGTGATGACCTCTTCATTTGACCCGAATCTCTTACCGCCGAGCCATTTCTTCATGTTTGGAAACAAAAAATAGTCACAGGGGGCTAAATCTGGAGAATATGCTGGATGGGGTAGCAGTTCGTAGCCCAATTTATGAAATTTTGCCATGCTGACTACACACGTGTGCACCCGTGCATTGTCCTGATGGAACAGCACTTTTTTTTCGCCAAATGCGGTCGTTTCTGCTTCAAATCAATATCGAAGCTGTCCAAAAGCTCTGAATAATATTCGCCGGTGATCGTTTTACCCTTTTCAAGGTAATCGATGTGAATGATACCTTGTGCATCCCTAAAAACTGTGGCCATGACCTTGTTGGCCGACAGACCCACCTTGGCCTTCTTTGGTGCACGTTCACCCGGAGAAACCCACTGTCTTGATTGTTCTTTGGTCTCTGGTGTGGTGTGGTGGATCCATGTTTCGTCTACGGTAACGAAACGGCGCAAAAATTCGTTTGGATTGCGGTTGAACATCGCCAAACACTCCTTTGAAATGGTCACACGGTTGCGCTTATGGTCGTGTGTGAGCAATCGCGGCACCCATCGCGCGGAAAGCTTTTTCATGTCCAAATATTCATGTAAAATGTGATGTACCCGTTCAGTTGAGATGCCTACAGCCTCAGCTACCTCACGCACTTTCATTCTCCGATCATCCAATATCATTCCATGGATTTTGTCGACGATTTCTGGCATGACGACCTCTTTTGGGCGACCTGAACGTTCGGCATCACTTGTACTGGTACGACCACAACGGAACTCAGTAAACCATTTCTTAACCATTGAAATTGATGGTGCAGAGTCCCCATAATATTTATCAAGTCTTTCCTTGGTTTCGGTGATGGATTTTTTACGCAAAAAATAATGCTTAATTAGCACACGAAATTCACTTTTTTCCATTTTCGTTAAAATTCACGAGATCGTCTGCTTTCAATGCCTATAAAACGCAAACCAAAAAACGCAGCTTTCTCAAAATTTTACAGTCAGCTGTTAATCGATAACTGCTGACAGGAGCAGTGTTGTATTTAGAGCAGGTGCGCGGCAAATACAAAAAGTCACGGACTTATCAAACGACCCTCGTATTCCAGCCTTCCAACGTTTGAGTTTGGCATTGAAATTTCTGCTCCCTAGCGCAAAGGTCAAAGGTTGATGGTCTGTATAAACCTTAACCGATGCAGCGCCATACAAGTAGGACCTGAGGTTGTCCAATGCCCAGACTATAGCAAGCATCTCTTTCTCTATAGTGGCATAGTTTTCCTCAGTTTTCGACAGGGTGCGTAAGATATAAGCTATGGGGCGATCTTTTCCCTCAATGTCCTGGGACAATACAGCCCCAAGAGCATAATTAGACGCATCAGTGGTCAAATGGAGAGGCTTGCCGAAGTCAGGGAAGGCGAGCACTTCTGAAGAAGACAAAATCGTTTTAAGGTCATCGAAGGCTTGCAAAGCCGCGTCGACAAGCTCGACCGGGACCTTTTTGGATTGATTTGCTTTAACCCGAGCGGATTCTCCGCGAGTCAAGTAAGTCAAGGGTTTGGCGACTTTAGCATAATCGCGAATAAACTTTCTATAGTACGATGTCATGCCGAGGAAACTCTTCAGTTCCTTGACATTCTTAGGAGGTTTCATTTTGGTTATACCCTCTACCTTCTTTTTGTCCGCTCTAATACCGTCATGGCTGACGATATAACCAAGGAACTCAACCTGGGTCGACAAGAATTGAGTCTTAGACAGATTCACTTGAAGTCGGGCCTTTTTAAGGCTTTCAAAGACCAGGCGAAGGTTCTTCCAGTGACTATCATAATCGTTACTAAAGACGATAATATCGTCAATGTACAAGTAACAAATTTTCCCAATGTATTCTCGAAGAACATCATCGATCATACGTTGAAAGATAGCCGGGGCGTTTTTCAAGCCGAAGGGAAGACGGAGGAATCCGTATTTCCCGTTCAGGGTGGAGAATGCCGTTTTCACGGTATCAGATGGTTTCATGTGTATTTGATGAAACCCCGAAGTAAGATCTAGTGTAGTGAAGTATCTGGCTCCGCCAAGGCTCGCCAATGTAGAATTTACGTCAGGGATCGGATAAGTCTCCGAAATTGTGACCGCATTTAGGCGTTTGAAATCAATGACCAGTCGCCATTGTTTTTCGCCATCCGGTTTCGGCTTTTTCGGCACTAACCACACCGGAGAGTTATACGGACTTTTGGACGGACGTATGATACCTTCACTCAGGAGTTCCCCGATTTGTCTATCCACTTCAGACCTCAAGTTAGCTGGGTACGGATAACTTTTCGTATATATTGGGTCTGAAGTGTTCGTTCGTATTTCTGCCCTTACACTAGTCTCGACGGCTCACCTGGCGATAAGGGATCGAAAAGGTGAGAGTATTCATCGATCAGTGCCTTCAAGTTTAGTCTTGCTTCATCTGGATGTGTTGAATCTAGTAAAGTGTTGACGTTAAGGGACCTTTTGGCAAGAAGGGGAATCTTTATCCCAGGGGATATAACTACACAATTGTTCTTTCTGTCTACCTAGGCTTTTAAATCTTTAAGAGTGTCGTCCCCTATGATACCATCGAAGGTATCCAATCCGGGTAGGACAAAAAAGGTAAGGGTCGAGTCGTTTCCAAATTTTTCCAAAAACCTTCCGACTACGCGGCGTGTTATTTTAACAGAACCCGTAGCCGATTGAACGCAAAAGGGGATAGGGAGGACAGTCGATCCGGCGGCGATTTTGGGGCTGGTGAAGTTTTTGTTAGCGCCGGTATCGATCAGGAATTGTAATTTAGTCCCATCTTTCCCCTTGTATTCTATGTAAGGGACGCTTGAGAGGCCTCCGTCATAAAATTTGGACCCTCAGCTCCCATTTCGTGGCCGTCCCTTTCCTCGATGATATCCTGAGGAGGCATGCCGACGTTTTCGGCACCGAGCTGATTGTAGTAATAGTCAGTTGAGGAAGCCTCGCCATGCTCGGCAAGGATTGCGGTCGAAGGGTCTGCCACGGGCTCCATGTGGTAAAGCTTGGTTGCCCTTTGGAACGGATTCTGATATTCGGACGATGTTCTTCATCCCAGAACCCTCGCTCTGGGGGAGCCTGTAATGCTCTTTTGTGAGCCTCCGTATCCTGAACCTAACGAAGGTCTACCATTAACCTGATGGGAAGAAGTAAAGCGAGGGCCGCTCGGCGGTCGATAACCCCGGGTATTCGGAGCAAAATTCGCCGGTGCGGAAGACTGGGCGAATGAGGACGGGGGAAGCGAATATAAAAGCGGCGGGGTAGGGAAAGAGGGAAGATATTAGGAGAGGGTTCTGCCAACTACAGTCCATAAGGTGCTAATTCATGGATCTGCAGTAAAAGAGCATGCGTTAGTGTCAATTTTTGGAGGAAGCTGCTGAATCCAACAATAAAGAATTTAAACAAGAGCACCAGTCGAGCGGCACGCGCCAGTGGGATATCCTTCGACCTTTTTGAAACGTAAAGAGTCAATAATTGTACAATACTTCTACTTAATAGAAATATCGTAACGTAAGCCTTTGTATGCGTCTGTGTATGAATACGTGTATATGCGTGTATCATTTCATTGGTCAAGCACAAATGTATATATGTATGTGTCTGCGTTTGAATGCAAAAAATGCGTGTGCATAGAAAAGAAGAGAAGAACAACAGATGGCGCTAAGCGCTCGTACTCTCTTTCCTTTTCTTTCCTACATGAGCATTGCAATGACGTCACAGCTTGCTGGTCTGTATACAAAATCGAAGCGAACAAGGTTTTTGTTTAAAAACTTCTGTGTTTGTTGTCCGATCGTGTTGGAATTTTGACGTTATGTTGGTATTATAATTAGCTAAGAGTGGTCCAAAATTGCTCCCGAAGTCACCAAAAAATTAGTGGACTCCATGCCAATAAGGGGGGGTCATACCAAATGTTAGCATAATTATAATAAGTTCTTAGGATAAAAAAAAATCTTGAAATTTGGACGTGGTTGAAATAAGCTGTGACGTTGATTTTTGTTATTATTTCATTTTAAGTTAAAAAAAAATAAAAAAAAAAAAATATTAAAATTGTGCGTTTAAATAATTTTCATAAACAATTTAGTTTAGCTGTGATAGTCCATTCAAGCTTAATATAGGCACTGGTTGAAATAAGCTGTGAGCCACTGTATTTACAAAATTTTTTTTAGACCATAAGGTATGATTTTATCAGTCTTCTATCATGTATGGTCATGTTATATTTGATTTTAAATCATGCTGCAAATGCTGGGGAAGAATATTTTGTTTGCCGAAATAATGGGGTTGAAGGGCCCCAATCTCAAAAATCTTTTTCGCATGTTTTCTTAAGCTCTATTAGATGCCTGAAACGATATCCCATTTTCAATGGTCGAAGGGTATCAAAAAAACCGTTACAGTATTGCAGCATTGTTTTTGTAAATTGTCAAAAATTGTGAAAACAAACGTAGACAAACATAGGAAAAAAAGCTGAAAGCGTACGCGTGTGAGTAAGACGGAAAGTTGTTGGCATATAGAGAAAAAAGTGCAATGCATAACCGTTCAACTTCGTTTACGCTTTCTATCGCTGGGTGGTTCGGTGTTCGCTTACCTTAGGGTCACTACGAAAAGTACCCATTTAGGGAATAGTCGGGTAGGTAGTTCAAACAAAACGACAGGGGTCCGATATATCGTGCAAAATATCGATAACATCCAACATATCGCCACTAAGCACTAAACACATAGAGACCTCAAGTACCCCAGAGCCCGAAGCATTGAGAGGACTTTCCCTGTCCGCTCGGCTGGGGTACTCGCATGTTTGGATGGGGTACTTCCATGTTCGGCTCTCAGTACAAACAGCGCAGAGCATCAACACTGCTTCAATCGCACAACGACAGCGGAACGTTGAGCACGTATTTCATTGCGCTGTGCGAATTTTTATTTTATTTTATTATTTTTTATTTTTTTAAAAATTGATTGCCTGCTGGGCGTTTTTTCTCGACAGTTTGAATTTTTTTAGGCCATGGATTTTAAAAAAAATCATGGTCTATTGTGTTTGTCGGAGCGAGTTTGTGCGTAACAGGCAGAAGGAGGCATCTCCGACCCCATAAACTATATATATTCTGAATCAGTATCAACAGCCGAGTCGATTGATGTCTGTCTGTCTGTCCGTCTGTCCGTCTGTCTGTCTGTATGAACACCTGGATCTCAGAAACTATAAGAGCTAGAGTCTTCGAATTTTGTGACAACATCCATGTATGTTGCAGTGTTTCAAAGTTTTTTTGAAATTTGGCCACGCCCCTTCCCGCCTCTGTAAATCAGTAATAACGATTTAATATACACAGTATACACTCAACAACAAAAGTTGTACTTCTTACTTGACAAATACCTTTCCACGGGTGTTTTCTGAAAATTTCATTTAAATCTGACTAAACATAAGGGAGATATGATCCGAATTAAACTCAATTTGAACGTATACTTATGCCCATATTAAGACCCAATTTACGCATCATACCGAAGTTCGAATCTAGCGTCGGGCACATTTAACAAAACTTTTTATTTGCATGGAATGGAAACAGAATTAGCTCAGAATGCAACTTTGCCGATCGAAAGAAAAGTGAGGCGGTGGCTTAGTGGTTAGAGTGGCGGACAGCGGTCCTGCCTGCGTGCATGAGTTCGAATCCCATGCGCGGCCGGCTGGCGGAACTTTTTATTTTAATTACTTTTTTTTGGTTATTTTTTTATTCTTATAAGCTTAAATGAAAACTACAGTTATTTAATTAAATACCAATAAAAATAGTTTTCAAAAATTAAATTTCATATTTTATGCGATATTTATGACAATCAATGTGTTACGAAAGTTAGAGCAGGACGCCGATACATGCATGTCTGCATTTGCACATTTACGTTTCGGCGTCCCGCTCTAACACACATCAATTGCCGTATTCGGCACACATACGCAACAGTCAGATTTGTGCAACATTTGGCAACATTTATAAGTGTTCTATTTAAATATGTTGCGTACCAAAATATTAAATAATTATTGTTTGTTAAGCTTTTAAATTATTAAAAGGAAAAGAAAGACGAAAAAACATGCCACACATTCACCGCGGCAGCAATCGAACCCGAAACCTGTTAACATACATAATTGGTCTTCAAATCCGGCACACACTCCACTAGGCTACTGTACAACTTCTGCGGCTGCCACTGTTTGACATAAGGAAAAATGCACACATAAACTTATTGCCCTCTCGCCCTACCTAATGCTTATAATTCTTGTTTATTCGGTTTTGCATTGTTCATGCGTTCATCTTCTTCTGCCTGCAATTGAATTTGTGCGTGTCGTTCGAATAAAATAATAAGGACATAAAATTTATATTTTTAAATGCTTAATAATAATCCAAATAATGCAAAATTTTCATATAACGCAAAGTAAATGATATAAGGTCTACCATGATAATCCATGGCCTTCTACAGTCAGCACCTGACTGAAGCGTTCGACTGGTTTTCTCAGCTTTTATTTTTATTGAATTAGTTTGTTCGACATTGTACTGTCTCAAAATGTTGCAGGCGAATAAAAAATCCTTTCAAGTTATATTTTATGCAATATCTTGACAAACACCAAAAAGAACGTTAGTTTTTATGACAGCAGTTTATATTGTTTTTTTTAAATTAAATTGTTTAAAGATTTTCTTGTCATCAGAATTGTGATATCTGGAACAAGTAGTTTTTCGGGAAAAGGGGCAAAGAGCAAAAAACAGGGTAAATACAATAAAACAATATTTTAGCCAATAACTGCTTATTTTTAACTTTTGTCTCAATTCGACTAAACTTTATTTATTATACCCTTCGGCAATATACGAAAAAGGTAAAAAAAATGAAAAAAAGTTCCCGGAATTTATTTAGAAAATTAAAAATACAAGATTATACATCAAAATCTACTGACTTTAAATGTATGGAACAAGCAAAAGGAGTGGGAGACTCCATAAAATAAATATATATAGTTTAGATAAAGTTTGTTTTAGATTTTGACCAAGCCCCTCTACCCCTGTAAATCTATAAAACCAAATTTAAAGGGTAACTTTAACACAATATCGATTTGAAGTGAATAACGAGTCAGTTCATTGTATTTTAAGCAAAGTTGTTCCAAAATCCTGAACGGAAGTGCTCAAAGCTCGAGGTGTGGCACCGACTTCAGCTTTTACTGCCATTAACGATACCGAAATCATTTTTATTAATTACTATGCTATAAACTACAGTACAGTATGCATTGGTTGATGCATCTGAGAAAGCATGCAATTGAATGCTGTTTGCGTCGTTGACAACCAATCTTGGTAATTTGCATAGTAACAAATTTTCTGAATCTGATCGCCACTCGAGTTAATTTTTTACAAGTTTATTTAAGTTGTGTTTTTCAGTCCAGATTGAGAAGTCAAAAAGTTAAAAAACATTAATTTTATTTGCACGAATATGTATGCGATATTCGACAACACTTGCCTCTATGTGCAATGTGTCTTCCCAGGGTGCAAAAAAGGTCTTGTGATAACGTCATAAAATATGACTCCTTACCTCAGCGGATGTGCTTAACCGTGGAAGCAAAACAAACTATTAATTTGTTTTAAAAAAAAAGTTAAAAACATTTAAATTAAAAGTAAAAAACAAGTTGAATGAAGTTTGAACCCATATTCTTTTGTTATTTTAAGTTTTCAAGTGAATGTGCTAATCGGCTGTCGCAAAAATAATAGTGAATTTTGTTTGTTATGTTTGTTTACATTAATTTAAAATATTATTAATAAAATCAGTATCCTATCTTCTATTAATTTTCGTGTGAAATTATATATTCTTTTTAAGGGAAAAAATTTATTTGAAAAGCTTTTTTAGTTTTCCTGATATGGAGTTTCTAAGACGAGCAGCATAGGATGTGCTTATCGTTTGTCGTGCAGTGTAGTATTTGGTTTTTTTTTTATATTTTTTTTATATCATGGCAGTAGATGTGTTCCACTTCTCGTCATCGTTTATGACATCCGTTTCATTATTATTATTATCACTAACCGAGGTATACGATTCAATTTCGCTTGGTAAATGGGAATTACGTCATGGTGCCATTTTATAGAATTTGGTTTTGTATTCTCCGGCGGAAAAGAGTATTTAAACATAATAATGTTATCTCAGATAATTTTCTTGTCAAGACCTAGAAAAAAATGTATTTGAAAAGCTTTTTTTGTTTTCCTGATATGAAGTTTCTAAGACGAGCAGCATAGGATGTGCTAATCGCTTGTAGTGCAGTGTGGTATTTGGTTTTTTTCATTATATTTTTTTTATATCATGGCAGTAGATGTGATCCACTTCTCGTCATCGTTTATCACATCCGTGTCATTATTATTGTCTTCACTAACTGAGGTATGAGATTCAATTTCGCGTAATAAATGGGATTTACGTCATGGTGCCATTTTATAGAATTTGCTTTTATATTCTCCGGCGGAAAAGAGTATTTAAACATAATAATGTTATCTCAGATAATTTTCTTGTCAAGACCTAGAAAAAAATGTATTTGAAAAGCTTTTTTAGTTTTCCTGATATAAAGTTTCTAAGACGAGCAGCATAGGGTGTGCTTATCGGTTGTCCGCGTGTAGTGTTTGGTTTTTTTTATATTTATTTCTGCATTGTAGAGTATCTTCTAGGCAAGAATTCAGCTTGCTCTTCGTGGCAGTAGATGTGATCCACTTCTCGTCATCGTTTATGTCTTCCGTGTCATTATTATTATCACTAACCGAGGTATACGATTCAATTTCGCTTGGTAAATGGGAATTACGTCATGGTGCCATTTTATAGAATTTGCTTTTATATTCTCCGGCGGAAAAGAGTATTTAAACATAATAATGTTATCTCAGATAATTTTCTTGTCAAGACCTAGAAAAAAATGTATTTGAAAAGCTTTTTTAGTTTTCCTGATATAAAGTTTCTAAGACGAGCAGCATAGGGTGTGCTTATCGGTTGTCCGCGTGTAGTGTTTGGTTTTTTTATATTTATTTCTGCATTGTAGAGTATCTTCTAGGCAAGAATTCAGCTTGCTCTTCGTGGCAGTAGATGTGATCCACTTCTCGTCATCGTTTATGTCTTCCGTGTCATTATTATTATCACTAACCGAGGTATACGATTCAATTTCGCTTGGTAAATGGGAATTACGTCATGGTGCCATTTTATAGAATTTGCTTTTATATTCTCCGGCGGAAAAGAGTATTTAAACATAATAATGTTATCTCAGATAATTTTCTTGTCAAGACCTAGAAAAAAATGTATTTGAAAAGCTTTTTTTGTTTTCCTGATATGAAGATTCTAAGACGAGCAGCATAGGATGTGCTAATCGCTTGTCGTGCAGTGTAGTATTTGGTTTTTTTTTTATATTTTTTTTATATCATGGCAGTAGATGTGATCCACTTCTCGTCATCGTTTATGTCTACCGAGGTATACGATTCAATTTCGCTTGGTAAATGGGAATTACGTCATGGTGCCATTTTATAGAATTTGCTTTTGTATTCTCCGGCGGAAAAGAGTATTTAAACATAATAATGTTATCTCAGATAATTTTGTTGTGTGAAGTACAATAATAACTAATTACTTAGATTCCTTCTATGACTTCAATGTCAAGACCAAGGCATTTTCTTATGCTTGGACATCAACTTTAGGGATATATTTAGTTTTTTTTTAATAATTTGTTACAAAGCATTTTCTTAAGCTTGGACATCAACTTGTTACCAATCTAACATGAAATTTATGCATGACTCCAAGATCAACCAAATGCATAATATCCAGTGGAATTTGAGTCACCATTTTAATATTTAGGGTTTCAAAAGGTGTAATTTTCATTAAATATTTTTTTATCTGGTGATCGGCATATTTTCTACTTTTAATGTCCTCGTTTTACGTCTTGGTGCCATTTTATAGTATTTGCTTTTATATTCTACGGCGGAAAAGAGTATTTAAAAATAATGTTATCTCAGATAATTTTGTTGTGTGGAGTACAATGTACTTTAATGTCAAGACCTACTCGGACCTATAAAACGTAAATGTGCAAATGCAGACATGCATGTATCGGCGTCCCGCTCTAACACACATCAATTGCCGTATTCGGCGTATGTACGCAACTGTCAGATTTGTGCAACATTCGGCAAAGTTCATATAATTGTTCTAATTAAATATGTTGCGTACCAAAAAATTTAAAAAGTATTGTTATGTTGCTGTTTAAATTATTTAATAGAAAAGAAAGAAATAAAGGAAAACAAACATGTCACACATTGATCGCGGCAGCATTCGAACTTGAACACTGTAAAAATCATTAGTCTTCGAATCCGGCACACACTCTACTAAGCTACTATGCGACTTCTACAGCCGCCACTACTGTTTGGGAAAAGCAAAAATGCATACATAAACTTATTGCTCTTTTGCCCTACCCAATGCTTATAATTCTTGTCTATTCGCTTTTGCATTGTTTATGCGTTCTTCTTCTTCTATCCGTCAATTAAATTTGTGCGTGTCGTTCGAATAGAATAATAATAATCCACTTAATGCAAAATTTTCGACTGGTTTTGTGATTGACATTGGCTTAAGGAATGTGGGTTTAAATTTGTTTGTTATAGTTGTGGTAGGTCCAGGGGATGTCTCCTCAGTAGACGTCTGCGGGTTTGGCTGTTGTCCAACAGCTTATGGCGAGGTTGTTGGGGTGGTTCTCAAGCCTTTTCAGATATCTTTCGCTGAGCCTGGAGATTTCGTCTGCGAGCTTGTTAACTGCCAGGAACATTTGGTGACATGCTTACACTTTCTTAAATAAATAGAAAGACGGGCATCCGGACAGGCTGACAGATATGGCTCGATCGACGCGGCTAGTAATCCAGAACAAGAAAGTATATACTTAGTGGGATCTGTCACGCCTCCTTCTGCCTGTTGCATACATATCCAATACGTAAAATGTTGGAGAGGGTATATTAATTTTGACCAGGAGTTATGGCACTATAAAGTATAGTATATACTATATGATCTGAATCAGCATCACCTGGGAAGTCGATCTAGCTATGTCCGTCTGTCCGTTCGTCCGTCTGTTGCAACGCAAACTAGTCAGTTTTATAGATATCTTATCTATCTTTTCTGAGATTTATGGTCAAACCATACGGCTCGGATTTTAGAACAGTGGATTAAGGACCAAACCGTGAAATTGCTGGAGTGGTCGCCGTACTCTCCTGACATTTATGTACATTATTGAAGCATTTACAGACTTTAGTCCATGAGAGTGCATAAAGGAGGAAGACAATTTAGTGACACTGGGACCCTAGTTGAGGAAATTAAAAAAGCCTGGTCAACCAATTCACTAAATGAAATTAAATTTTTTTTTTTTTTGGCTTTTTACAATTTTTAAGTGGTTCAAACTTTTAACAAAATCGCCATTGGCTGACAGTAGTGGTGCATGATGCCAGACTGATTTGGAGCAAGCCGAAGTGTTTGCTATTCACCTTGCAGAGCGTTTCCAACCACTGAACCTCGCCAGTCCGCAGGATGTTTACGCGACTCATGACTAGCTGTCCCAAGCGCTCCAAATGGACCTGCCGATACAAGCGATCACCCCCAGCGAGATTGTCGACGTCATCACAAAACAAAACCCCAAAAAAGCTCCAGGGCATGATAATATCTGCAACTCCACTCTCAAGGCACTACTGATATGTGCGGTCCTCTATATTACGTTGGTATTCAACGCTATGGTGAGGCTGCAATGCTTCTCTCTACAGTGCACTGCAGTTGAAGCTCGGAATAATCTCCATGATACACAAACCTGGAAAGCGTGAAAAGAAACCTGGGTCCTACCGGGCAATCAGTCTCCTCCCTTCGATCTCGAAGGTGTTTGAGAGACTGAATGCCGCCCGGATGGTCAGGATTATGGAAGCGAAGGGTATCCTGCCTGGGCATCAGTTTGGTTTACAGCTGGAAAAATATCGATATTTCCGTAAATTGATATATCGATCTTTTTCATTGATATATCGATATATCGAAGTATTTGAGGGGGCAAGCTTAACAGCTTAACATATTAAATAAATGAATCAAAATTATACTTATTTAAACAAAAACAATTTATTTGAGATCCATTCTCATAATTCTAAAAATCTTCAAAAGAATATATCGAGTTCAACTCGGTCAAATTAACATTTCAAAATAAGTCTTAAATTAAATAACAAATTGAAGTTCATTCTGCTAATTTGAAAGCAATTCTCTAAAACCAAAAAATGTAAATATGCTTTTGGTTTTAAACAAAAGCATATTTACATTCTTTGGCTTTAGAGAACTTCGCTTTTCGCTTATGACTAGTCCTGCTTTACTGAACATTCTTTCACTTTCTGTTGACGTGGCGGGAACACAGAAGTATTTTAGTATACAATCCTTAAAAGCTGCATTATTTGAAATCTGTTCAAAAAAAAATAGAGATTATTATATTTGTTATTGTAAAAAATTATTTCTTTTACCTTCCAAAACTCCAAGGGACTCACGCCAGGATCCAAATTATTGGAATTTAAGTATTGGCGCAAAGCTAATATTGAGTCAACACGAGAGCATCTGATTTTTTGACTTTTGTTAGCTTCAAGGAATCCAAATAGTTGGGAGTCTGTTGTGGGGATTGGTGATGAAAAACTTGAGGATATTGAAGCCTTAACATGTTTATTAGTAAACGACAACTTATCTTCCAGCGATTTTTTTCCTTGAGAAGAGTTAAATGGAGACGAAAATCCCTCCATTTTAAGCCGAGGGTCTAAAATTGTGGTCATGCGGTTAACTGTGCGATTTTCATAGGGAAGCAATCTTTGAATCAATCCTTGAATAATGAAATCACAGGCCTCTTGACCTTCCTCAGTCTGGAGTTTGGTTTTCATGGCAGTCAGATTGTGAAGAATACCGCAAACGACAGGAATCACAGAAGAAATGGTTACAGCAGTGCTCGAAGATGTATGAACAGCTGCGTATTCAAACGGAGCAAGTATTGTCTGCAGATCTTCTAAAATGCAAATTTCGTCCGATGTAAGTGGTATCAGTCCCTTATGGGTATTAAGGAGCACAGTTGTTATGGTAACTTTTAACATCTTGTGGAACATTCTTGCTTTAACCCCAACGTTTTCTCACCTTCATGGGCCTCTTTTAATTTAGCATACGAGATAGTGCTGCTCTTAAAATGGGATACAATGCGTTTGCATTTGTCCAGAACAGTTTTTATTAGGCCATGGATTTTAAAAAAATTCATGGTCTACTGTGTTTGTCGGAACGAGTTTGTGCGTAACAGGCAGAAGGAGGCATCTCCGACCCCATAAACTATATATATTCTGAATCAGTATCAACAGCCGAGTCGATTGATGTCTGTCTGTCTGTCTGTCTGTCCGTCTGTCCGTCTGTATGAACGCCTGGATTTCAGCAACTATAAGAGCTAGAGTAATAAAATTTTGTGACAACATTCGTGTATATCCGGGTGTCTCAAAGTTTTTTTGAAATTTGGCCACGCCCCTTCCCGCCTCTATATTAAATCGTTATTACTGATTTACACACAATATACACCCAACAACAAAGGTTGTACATCTCACATGACAAATACCTTGCCACGGGTGTTTTCTAAAAAATTTCATAGAAATCGGACTAAAAATAACTCAGATATGATCCGAATTAAACTCAATTTGAACGTATACTTATGCCCATATTAAGACCTAATTTACGCATCATACCGAAGTTCGAATCGTCGGACACAAAGCATTTTACAAAACTTTTTATTTGCATGGAATGGCAACATAATTAGCTCAGAATGCAACTTTGCCGATCAGTCAATAAATGAGCCGGTGGCTTAGTGGTTAGAGTGGTGGACAGCGATCCTGCGTGCGTGCGTTCGAATCCCATGCGCGGCCGTCTGGTGAAACTTTTTATTTTTATTACTTTTTTTGGTTATTTTTTTATTCTTATAAGCTTAAATGAAAACTACAGTTATTTAATTAAATATCAATAAAAATAGTTTTCAAAAATTAAATCTCATGTTTATTTTTTTGCAAAATTTAAGACAATCAATAAGTTACGAATGTTAGAGCGGGACGCCGATACATGCATGTCTGCATTAGCAACATTCGGCAAAGTTTATAAAAGTGTTCTAATTAAATATGTTGCGTACCAAAAAATTTAAAATGTATTGTTTGTTAAGCTTTAAAATTATTTAATAGAAAAGAAAGAAAAAAAGGAAAATATATCCGACATTGATCTCGGCAGGATTCGAACTCGAACATTGTCAACAGCATTGGCCTTCGGATCCGGCACACACCCCACTAAGCTACTATACAACTTCTGCGGCCGCCACTACTGTTTGACAAAAGCAAAAATGCATACATAAACTTATTGCTCTTGTGCCCTACCTAATGCTTATAATTCTTGTCTATTCGGTTTTGCATTGTTTATGCGTTCTTCTTCTTCTATCCGTCAATTAAATTTGTGCGTGTCGTTCGAATAGAATAATAAGAAAATAAAGTTTATATTATTAAATGCTTAATAATAATCCAATTAATGCAAAATTTTCATTATAAATAACGGAAAATAAATGATACACGGTATACTATAATAATCCATGGCCTTCTACAGTCAGCACCTGACTGTGGCGTTCGACTGGTTCTGACTGTGGCCAAACAGTCCTGGACAGTTAGATTAATGGAGTGCGCAATGCATGGAACATGTCCAATTTTCAAAATCTCACATGCTTTTATCATATTTCTTGCGTTATCCGTCACAATCGCCGTGACTTCGTCAAAAACCTTCCAATCTAGGAGAATAGTACGAATTGAATGGGCAATGTTTTCAGAGGAATGGTTTGTATCTTCTATAAGTTTTTCGGTTGATAAAACAGCGTTGCGCAATTCGAATTCCTTTGTAATAAAGTGACAAGTCAAAGTTATATAGCATTGATTGGCCCTTGACGTCCAGCAATCAGTTGTAATTGCACAATACTTTACATCCTCCAAAAAAACATATAATTTCTGTTTAACTCCATTGTAAGCATCTGTCATACAAACATTTCGTAAAGTTGTTCTTGAGGGCAAGTCATATCTTGGATCAAGAAGGTTGATCAAGTGACGGAAGCCTTTATTTTCTACTACAGAGAAAGGGCGCAAGTCAGAGGTAATATAATAACATAAAGCACTATCAAGCTTTTTTTCTGGTTCGAAGACGATACATACTTATTGTTTACAAATGATAAAACAGGTTGATTTAGCCTTTGTGGCAAATCACTTAGTGTTATTCTTAGATGCATCCGTTTCAAGTGGCTAGTTAAATTGGTGGTATTGCCACTTGTTTTATAAGATTTATCACATTTAATACACTTTGCCGTCTTGCCACCAACTGATTTGTTAAAATAGTGCCACACATGTGACTGCCCATATTTATTTCGTTTCCTAGGAACCGAACTATCGCTTTCGGTATCACTCTTGTTCTCATCAGAGACAACTAATTTGGGAAAAAAACTCTTAATACAGCCAAGTGAATTTAGCTAAGTATTGTATTTACCAATGCTGTTCTTCTCCTTCAAAGCGTTCTCCATTCCAAAGCGCTTTCAACACCAACATCCGCTACAAAGTCTAAAATAATTATTTATTTAAGTATGTGAAATCAAAATAAAGCAAAATGTATGTTGGGCATTACCTAGCTGATCCGCGTGGTTTCTCTTAGTGATGTCTTATTGAGAAAATATCGAATATCGATGCTTAAAAACTTCGATATTTTAAATATTTGAAAAATATCGATATATCGTCGATATACTTTCTAGATCTAGTTTGGTTTTCGTGCTGGACACTGTACGGTAGGACAAAGCCTAACGGCTTTCGAAAAAAAGGAGTACTGCAACGCACTTTTCCTGGATGTACGTGTGGCGTTCGATCGGGTATGGCACTCCGGTATCCTGCAAAAAACTAAGAATACGCCGTTTGCACAATACTTCGGCCTCCTGAGGTCGTATCTCGAAAAGAGAAGATTTGCGGTACGATTCCACTCGGCTCTCTCAAATGAGCATAATGTGGCAGCTTTACTGCTTGTACAGCTACGACATGCCACGGCCAGACGTGAGCCTAACCGGGATGTCAATGTTGGCCACATCTGCTGACGACGTTTGTGTCACCTACAGGTCCTGCTGCGAACAAGATGCTGCTGACGGCATCCAGGACTTCGCATCAACATTTGCGGAATGGGCAAGGCGCTGGAACATTGGCATCAATGGCGACAAATCAGTGAATGTGTGCTACGCGCTGAAACGGAAAACACTACCGGTTGTGCAAATTGACGGTACCCGTGTCCCCCAGTCAAATGCAGCCAAATATCTTGGGGTAATTCTGGATCGAAGACTCAACTTCTCGAAGCAAGTGGGTGCGATGGGAGTTCGTATACGGGCAGCAGCGTCAAAGCACTTCTGGCTAATAAGTTCGCGAAGTAAATTGTCACTCTCCAACAAGGTGACAATTTACAAGCAAATCATAGCTCCAATATGGAGGTATGGCTGTCAGATTTGGGGCTTGGCTTGCGACAGCCAAATTCGTCGTATTCAGGCTCCCCAAAATAAAATCACCAGGATGATTACTGGCTGCAAATGGTACGTACGGAACACAACCCTGCACAAAGACCCCCAAGCTAGCCACTGTCTTCGAGGCAATAAACACTCTAGCTGGTACCACGACAGGTAAGAGCGCCACAGAAATCGGCTAGCCAAGGCACTGTCCAGAGCTCGCCCACCAAGAACGCTCCACAGGAGACAGCTGAAAGACCTCATCCAGTGATGATCTCATAATTGTTAGATTGTAAATTGTTATTTTTGTATTATTGTTTTTGTTACAGCTAACCTTTGTTAGCCGGCGCGCCTGCAAAGGCTGAATTAATAGCGACCAAGGTGACAAAGGGGTTCTCAGCTACCCCGTATGTCTTAATAAAGTTTAACAAAAAAAAGAAAAAAATATATTAATTTTTGGCAAGGCCGTAAAGGGTGTTTAACAATTCATCGTCGAACGACTACTAATTTTATTTAATATATAATGAAAAGTCGAAATATACATCCGCGCATAGTAAAAGAACTTATCTGGGTGGTTTCGTAAATGATTATATAAATTATTGAATTCGTCTTTTTCATTTCTATTGCAGTAAAGGGGGTGGACGCCAGTTTTGTTTTTTTAACAGAAAGTTAATAGTTGCGCTTGATGCAAAAAATTCCTCGTGTGTGCGTGTATATGGATATGCAGAGAACTTTGTTGTTGCCAAAACAAGTGATTGTTTTGTTTTTGTCTTCGCCGCTCGAATTTTGTTGTTGTTTTTCTATAATGTGTTGTTTTGTTTTGATTTCGCTATTTTCATTTTCCTATGCATCGTCTTTGACCGCGCTTTTGACCAAAGCGCATTTACGCGCCTTTTAATTTCTTTTTCACTTGACTGCAAGCGACACAACATCGTTACTTTTTGGTGAGAAAGTTTTTTGCAATAAAAATGATTAAATCAGTATTTTTTAATACTACAATGGCAGAAAAAAAAGAAAAGATTCTAGGAGGCGTGGAGTAAAATGTATTATTAGTTCCTGCCGGCGTTGCTATAGAGATAGCACCGAGCTTTCCCCTGTCCGTTTGTTTAGGTTTCCAAAAAAATTAATAATTTTAATTTTAAATTTGAATATGGCAGTAAACTCCAATATTGGCATGTACGAGTTTACTGATGAAATATGTTAACAAATTCCAGTTTACAAAAGTGCACCTAGAAGCATATGTACAAACAAACATGGAATATATGGATACTGAAAATCGTTCAGAAAACGACGTGCCACAGAACCAAGAGAAATCCTTTGATACAAAAATTGACTTCTGCACCAAATGCCTGAAAAAAGAGCAAAATGAAATGTTCTACAGGAATAAATATTGGGCAGGTATGAAGGAACTAAATAATGAAAAAAAAGCTAACGGCTTATAAAAAAAATTTATGATTTTACGAGTGTACAGAAACAGAGAAAGAGTGAAGAATGTCAATTATTTGAAACAAATAAAGGATAACGCGATATATAAAAAATTTTTGACAAAAAAGGACTCTCTGAAAGTTCAGCCACGTTTTGCAAAATGTTGACAAGGAAAAAGCAAACGTGGAAAGAAGAAGATAAAGTTATTGCACAGAGTATAAACTTTTATTCTGCCAAAGCCTACTCCTTTATGAGAGACGATCTTGGTTTTAATCTTCCCTCAAGGGCTTCATTAGTGAGATGGGCACCTATAAAACATTTGACACCCGGGCTTAATGAAAGTGTGCTGAATAATTTAAAAGCAATATTTTCTAAAATTGACATCAAAAGTAAACAAGCTGTTCTCTTATTTGATGAAATATCAATAAGAAAAGGCCTCCAATATAGTTCCCACCATGACGAAGTGGAGGGCTTTGCGGACGACGGCTGTGATAAAACCATGGAATTATGCAAACAGATTTGCGTCTTTATGGTTCGTGGGCTATACGACAATTGGAAGTTTGTATTGAGCTATGTTGCATCATCAACAATTTATGATGTCCCACACTTAATTAAATCAATAAGAAATTCCCTAATGAATGGGATGATTTATACGCTAGATGGTAAAGTGTCATGGCCAATAATTGTTAAACTTTTTGAAATTGACACAAACAACACTTCGGCTAGATTGAGTCCAAAGCTGATAAGAAAGCACATCCACCCCAATTCACTTCGAAAAATGAAGGTTAAATATGACACAAGTATTTAGCCAAACTGTATCGTCTGCAATCAAAACCCTTATTTTAAATGGGACATATAAAGATTGCGAAGATGTTGCAGTTTCTACGGCCATGTTCATAGAAAGGATTAACAAGTTGTTTGAGTGCTTGAACAGCAATAATTTGTATGACAGAAACCCATTCAAGTCGGCACCAAAACAAAATAGCGAGATAGAACCTTTCTTGATTGAAATGAAATACTATTTAATGAAGCGTCTTCCTCAATGCAACAAAGTTTATTGTATTGATGGCTTAATTCATACAATAAATTCAATCTTGATGCTTGCGCAAGATGTTTGGACTGAATGTGATTACCAGTTTCTGATACTGTCGCGACTCAACCAAGATGCTCTGCAGCACTTATTTTATTTAATAAGAAGCAGAGGTGGGACAATTAATAATCTCATTGTCTTTAAGCTTAACGCAATCATATCTAAGATGCTATCAATGAAGATCATCACTTCAAAAAAGACCACTGAAAATTGTGTGCCAGATGATGGCTTGCTAATAAATGTCGAAGAAGGAGCAAAGCAAGAACTGGCAATCATTGCAAATGATTTTACCATCGACAGTTATGAAGATATGTACGTAGCCCAGGTTGAGGAAGTTCAACCAACTCTGAGCTACGCAAATGAAAACGCATTGCGATACTTTAAAGCGTATGAGCTATTTAAATCACAAAATAAATACAATTGTGATCAATGTAGTCTATTTTTGCTTAATAAGAATTTTAAAACCATAAATAATAATTTTAAACTAAAAGCTCCACAGGATGATTTCTTCAATTTAATGAAGTTGCATTACTGGATATTTCACAAATGCTTTAAGAACTATCAATACGTGAGGAAAATAAAGCAAACAGTTGTAAATGAGTGCATTGCGCAAGCTGAAAGCGTTGAAAAGTACTCAGATTGGTAATGTGAAGAGCATGATTTCCATGAGCACTGACTCCATATATTGGATTTCTTCTTACTCGCCTTCCTGCGTAAAAATACTATTTGACTGTCAGAAAAACTATGCGCTGATAAACAAAAAAGCAAACGGAAAATTAACATTTTAAAGTCATGGCTAACCACACCAGTAGCTGTGAGTCAAGTCACAGCACGATCAACTTGGCGATCAAACAAAAACACCTCCAACGGGTTAAGCCAATGAAATCTCCGATGGTGTCTGAATATCCCATATTTAAGGATAAAAATACAGCAAGCTTTCAGACCATATGTGCAATATTCAAATAAAAATGAGGCAGCCCTAACAAAACCGAAGTCGACCCTTGCTTATTCGGCATGCCGGAGGTTTCTATTTATTGTGTTATGTCCCTCTGTTAATTGCAATTTACATACATATATGTCGGGGTAATAGTAGTAGTAGTAGTAGAACATTACGCATGACCTCGAATTATTTCATCATATTATGTGTTGCGTCGTTGCATTGTGGTTGTCCGTCGTTTTTCTGCGAGTACCGTTAGAACGGTGCGACAACGCCGTGACGCCTGTTTAATTGCACGGTGTGTCCGTCGTTTTTCTGCAAGTACCGTTGCAGCGGTGTGACAACGCCGTGTCGTCTGTTTAACTGCACGGTGTGTCCGTCGTTTTTCGGCAAGTACCGTTGGAGCGGGGCGACAACGCCGTGTCGCCTGTTTAGTTGCACGGCGATGCGACGTTGCCGCCGAGTGTGGTTCGAAGGTTTCGTATAGGCTGTTAGAAAACGAGCAGGGCAGTTTTGCTTGAGGAACCGCCTGTGAACAGTTTGAAACACGCTACGCTCTAATGGGTGACAAAGACAATTCGACATATATAATATTTATAAGTATGTCGGACAAAGACAATTCGACATATATAATATTTATAAGTATGTCGGAGTAATAATAATAGTAGTGGTAGTAGTAGAACATTACGCATGACCTCGAATTATTTCATCATACTATGTTTTGCGTCTTTGCTCGGACACCTCGTGGTGTCCGTCGTTTTTCTGCAAGTACCGTTAGAACGGTGCGACAACGCCGTGTCGCCTGTTTAGTTGCACGGCGATGCGACGTTGCCGCCGAGTGTGGTTCGAAGGTTTCGTATAGGCTGTTAGAAAACGAGCAGGACAGTATGCTTGCGTAATCGCCTGTGAATTGTTCGAAACGCGCTACGCTCTAATGGGAGATAAAGTTAATTCGACAAGTACATAGATTTTGATGCATCAGAATGCTGTCAATATTTTGAAATTGAGATATGTAGGTGTAGGTTAGGTGGGGAACATGGAGATATTTAAATGAAACACATTGAAATATCTCAAGTCGACTCGAAGGTCATCAATTGATGACCCCATTGTTATTATAATGGCCTCCCCGTGGTGTTCCCTGGATACCGATTGAATTTTATAATCGGGAACAAATTCGAGCGGCGAAAACAAAAACAAAACAATCACTTGTTTTGGCAACAACAAAGTTCTCTGCATATGCACATACACGCACACACATTTGTGCATGAACACACACATATAAACGCTTATGGGCAGCGAAACCCACCCCATATCAAAATAAATAATTTGATAAGACAAGTTGTAAATTGCAACCTGTTAACAGGTTTCAAAATAAGTTTATTTATCATTACAAATACAAAATTACTGAAATAAATAAAAATGTATTTCTTTTTATTGTAATGTTCTAGTTATGAATGTTTCTTTATTTGTTCAGGGGGAGAAAATAATAAGCGCTTTTAATATCTGTAAGATATTAAAAATAAATTCTGCAAATGATCAAATAATAAAAATTTATTTAATATTTAATAAGATAACAAATTAAGAACGCTGGAAATGCGCGGCAAAGAAAAATGCATAAATCAAAACAAAGGACAGACAAGTAATCGAAACAAAACAATGAATTTGGCGCGTGCCAACAACACCAAAGCACTCCCTTGTCAACATGCACACGCACACACACATGCGAAGTCATTCTCGGTCTATGGGCTGCTTGGTCTCGATGCTGAAAGACAAAATTGACTGCTCGTTGGCCATTCTCCAGTGTGTTGCCAAACTTCACTAGCAACGCATACTTTCAAATGCCAGCATGTGCATACATACACGCACACATTGAAACGATCGCACAGCGCAAAGAAGTACGCGCGTGCTTATCGTTCCGCTGTCGTTGTGCGACTAAAGCAGTTTTGATCCTATGCGCTGTTTGTACTGAGAGCCGAACATCGAAGTTCCCAGCCGAGCGTGCAGCCGAAGTCTGTGGGGTACTATGATTCAAAAACTGACAAAAACAGATTTACCACCTGTTTGAGTTCTCTATGTGTTCAGTGCTTAGTGCTCTCACTTTGCCATCTTCTCGCTTTGTTCATAGCTTCTCGCTTCGCTTCCCGCGCGCACTCTGCCGTCAGCCTTATGCGCGACTGATGCAACTTTTTATATTATTTACTTTTTTTTTTGGTTATTTTGTTTACTCATATAAACTAAAAGGAAAACTACAGCCGAACGGGCTGTGATACACCCGCTACCTAAATGCTGAATAATTTAATTAAATATCAATAAAAAAAGTTTTCAAAAATTTAATTTCATATTTTTATGCAATATTTAAGACAGTCAATAAGTTACGAATGTAAGAGCGAGACGCCGATACATACATGTCTGCATATGCACATGTATGTATTGGCGTCCCGGTCTAATACACATCAATTGCCATGTTTGGCACACTTAGGCAACATCACTGCCAGATTTGTGCAACATTCGGAAAAGTTTATAAAAGTGTTCTAACTACATATGTTGCGTATCAAAATTTTAAAATAATATTGTTCGCTAAGCTTTTGAATTATTTAAAAGTAAAGAAAGAAAACATTTCACATAGTGATCGCGGCATATATAGAATGCCCAGATCAGGATTCTATATCTTTTGGGAGATATTTAAAGGTTTTTCAGTTTTTTGAGGTTATTAAATCCAGACGTGATGGAGAATTTCTGATGCTGGATTCGGAATCAGCGACCGAAAATACATATAACTGCATATGCCGCATACCCAGATCATGAAACTTTTTTTTTTGTGGGGCTGTGTATTTTAATTAAATATCAATAAAAAAAATTTTCAACAAGAGCAACAGTCGAGCTTCACGCGACAGTGGGATACCCTTCGACCTTTTTAAAACGTAAAGAGTCAATAATTGTACAATACTTCTACTTAATAGAAATATCGTAACGTAAGCCTTTGTATGCGTCTGTGTATGAATACGTGTATCATTTCATTGGTCAAGCACAAATGTATGTATGTGTGTGTGTGCGTTTGAATGCAAAAAATGCGTGTGCATAGAAAAGAAGAGAAGAACAACAGATGGCGCTACGCACTCGCATTCTCTTTTCTTTCCTACATGAGCATTGCAATGACGTCACAGCTTGCTGGTCTGCATACAAAATCAAAGCGAACAAGGTTTTTGTTTAATAACTTCTGTGTTTGTTGTCCGATCGGATTGGAATTTTGATGTTATGTTGGTAAAATAATTAGCTTAGTATAGTCTTACTCAGAATATTGTATTTTTTAAAGGTCGCTCGCAAATCATCTAAAAAGATGAAATTATTTATTTGCGTGGGCGGGGGGCGTGGCACCCAGCATTTGAAATAAACTTCACCTGTCCCGGATAAACAGAAGCCTTCATGCCAAATTTGGTGTCCCAAGCTTTTATAATAGCTGAGATCTGTGTGTTCATCCGACATCCGGACAGACGGACAGACATGTCTTAATCGACTGGGCTTGTGATTCTGAGCAAGAATATATATACTTTGTGGGGTCTCCCA
The DNA here is from genome assembly GCA_018904595.1 of Zaprionus indianus. Classification (NCBI taxonomy): domain Eukaryota; kingdom Metazoa; phylum Arthropoda; class Insecta; order Diptera; family Drosophilidae; genus Zaprionus; species Zaprionus indianus. Next base: position 281,183 of record JAEIHA010001028.1, on the reverse strand, counting down.
CGCCTCCTTCTGCCTGTTACACACATTTGCACAAAGTTAGTAGACCCTTTTTTGACCATTTTCAATAGTCGAAGGTTATAAAAATGGATATCAAAAGTAAACAAGCTGTTCTCTAATTTGATAAAATATCAACAAGAAAAGTCCTCCAAAAAAATTTACGTATAAAAACAATTTTTTTTATGAAATGTTGATGAAAAAAACAAACTGCTTATGCTGTAGGCTCTTAAATAAGGAACAAAATTTCAAATTAACAGAAAATTTCAAAAGATATTTTTAAAATATTCAAAAAAAATCAAAAGTTGCATGCTCATATAATTGGCACAGATTCATTTAAATTGTTATAAAATTAAAACTATTGGTACATAACCATTATTTCGAAGTTTTGCTTCACATCTGCTGCTCATACTCTCCACCAGCTTTTGACACCGATCCTTGGGGATAGAATTCCAGGCTTTTTGAACACCCTCCCACAAATCATCAAAATTTTTAAATTTTTTTTGAGAAATGACTTTGTGCTGGCCAATCTAAAATCTTTATTTTCTCCTCCTGCAACCACTTCTTCACAATTTTTGAGGAATGCTTTCGGTCGTTATCATGCATAAATGTCCACTTAACAAGCATGTTTTCTTATGCATATTGCTCCATTGTGTTTTTTAAAATATCTAAATATTGGAATCGATCCATTATTCAATTGATTCGGAGATCGGACCCACACGTTCCTCCAAAATAGCGGATCTTTGTCCTTGTTGGTCTTAGCAAAGTGCAAGCGTTTTGCAATATTTTTCTTTGAAAGCAGTGGTTTTCGTCTGTTGTAGCGTCCAAAGAGCGAGGCTTCATTTAATCTTCTTGCTACAAGTGTCCTGGACAAGTTCACGCCATAATCAGCATTTATTTCCACACAGGTTTCGCGAGCAGACTTAAAAGCGGTCACCTCTGTTCTTTAGAACTATTGCCCTGTCGTGGCCTTTGCTTCCGAATCTTATTCTTTTCCAAAAATATAGGATTCTCTTCGACCAGTGCAAGTGCATTGTATACCTTCTTTCAGGAGCATTCCATGATTTTCGCAATTTCACCTGGTTTTTTTTACCTGATTGCTTCAGTTTGTAAATTACTTTACGTTCCTCCACAGTCCAACTTTTTCCAATACCCATTTTAGCCAAATCTGCTTCAAATTAATGTAAACTCAGTAAATAATAGCAAAATGTGACCAAACATGTGTGTTGTTGGGGCAATTACCTGACAAGTAATAATATTAGAATCCGGCTCGAATGACCGTTTCTAACGCTGTCTTGACGGCGAGACACAGCAATTAGTCTCTTCCGTCAATATAATAGTCAAAAACTTTTATTTTACTGGCACTTTATTACAAACAAGATCAACTGAAAAGGCGCGACTGTTGCGTTCTACATTTTTTAAGAAAAAAGGCGTCGATTAGAGATGATAAAAAATAATATCGAATTCATATCGATAAGTTGGTCAATTAACTTGAGCGATGATTTTTAAACAATATTTTTGATGCGTTCCGCAACATCCTCCTCCCAAATATTGAGGTCGGCAGTAAATATAGTCGACATTAATATTTTAACATTTTTGAATTACATCAAGCTTAATTAATTTTACAACTGGTCTCTTATAAATATTGTTCTTAATTTTTACGTCGACTATTCGTACACGTCCATCTCTTGATGGATAAGTCTTAATTATTAAACCTTTTGGCCATACATTCCGAGGCACTTCTGATTCCATTACTAAAACTACGTCACCTTCTTTTAAATTATTATTATCCTTTTTCCATTTTCGACTATAAATTAAAAATTGTCTGTATTCTTTCTTCCACTTAATCCAAAAAATGTCTGCTAGTCTCTGAGACGATTTCCACATGTTTAAAATTCTTAAATCAAAATCATTGGTGTCTGTGTAAAAGGATTCTCTAAAATTTGGCCCTATTAATAAATCATTTGGTGTCAAGGGTTCACTGTCAAAGTCATCTGAAGGTACAAATAAAAGCGGTCTACTATTTATCATAAATTCAATTTCACAAAATAATGTTTTTAAAGTAAATTCTTTAGGGTATCTTTCTTTCAACAAGACATTTAAATATTTCTTAACAGATTGTATAAGCCTTTCCCATGCTCCTCCCATGTGAGGGGACAATGGCGGATTAAAATACCAAGAGCAACCCTTTGTTGTTAAAAACTTTGTAAGATCACTGACTGACCAATTTTCAATTATTTCTCTCATGTCCTTATCTGCTCTCTTAAAATTTGTACCATTATCTGAATATATTTCTGTAGGAAATCCGCGTCTACAACCAAATTGACGAAACACATGCATAAATGCATTACACGATAAGTCTTCGGCAATTTCAAGATGAACTGCTCGGGATGTCATACAAGTAAAAATAACTCCATAACGCTTAACATGACTTCTATTTTGTGTTATTTCAATCGGACCAAAATAATCAATTCCTATTTTCAAAAAAGCTCTTTCAGTTGGATTTATTCGACAGTTGGGTAACTGACCCATTAAAGGAATCTGTGGCTTTGCTTTTTTACTTTTACAGTATTGACAGAGGTGAATGATCTTTTTACTGTATTTCGGCATTTAGTAATCCAAAATTTCTGACGAATATTGCAAATTACTGTTTCTGTCCCAATATGACAATTTTTAGAATGATAATAGTAGATAAGTAAGTATGTTATTGGGTGGTCTTTGTCTAGAATAATAGGGTTTTTAGAATCAATACTCATGTCTTCGTCACTTAAATTATTTAATCTACCTCTAAGTCTTATAAGTTTATCTGTAGATAAAAAAATTGGTAAGTTTTTTAAATTACTTGAAGATGAAATAGATCTATTTTGCTTAAGGCTTTCTAGTTCATTTTTATACTTGTCATTTTGTACGCTCTGGAAAATTAAATTTTCAGCATCCAATAGCTCTGCAAAAGTTAATTCATTTATCGTAGGAAATTTCCCTTTTGTTTTAAGTTTTTTCAAATATCTTAAGACCCACGCTACAGTTCTTAAAAATCGCATCCAATTTGAAAATCTTGAAACGTCAGGTAAAATAAAAGTCGGTTTTGGAGACACAGTTAAGTTTACAAATTCAGAATCACTTTGGTCATTGGCATTTTTAATAATAAGAGATAATTTTCTTGGTGGCCATAATTCTTCACCCATTCTTAAAAATTCTGGGCCTTTTAACCATATTTCGTTTGAATTGAAGTCAAAAGAAGATAATTTTGTTGCTTTATCAGCAGGATTTATTTTTGAGGGTACGTAGCGCCATTCGCTTGAATTTGTGATTTCTTGAATTTCTCCCAAACGTTGTGCTACAAATGTTTTAAACCGTTTGCTACTAGACTTAAGCCAGTATAAAACAATTTCGGAATCTGTCCATAAATAGGTCGAGTCTATTGCAATGTTTAATATTTCTTTTATTGTTTTGGCAAGCCTGGCTCCTAAGAGAGTTCCCTGTAATTCTAATCTTGGAATGGACATTGGTTTCAATGGAGCTACACGGGACTTTGCTGCTATTAAAGTACTTTCGAATTGATTATTATAATTAAAACGTAAATATGCGCACGTTGCGTATGCATATTTTGAAGCGTCACAAAAGATGTGTAATTGAATTTTACATTGATTAATATTAAACGTGGTCATCTGTCTTTGTATGTAGAAGTTATTTAGTTTATTTAGGTTGTCACATAAAGTCTTCCAAATTGCAAAATGTTCGTCTGTTATGTAATCATCCCAGTGGATACCACTGTCCCAAATTGCTTGCAATAATATTTTGTTTGAAATCAATAAATTAGAAAGAAAACCTAAGGGATCAAATATTGACATGGTGATTTTCAACACTTCTCTTTTTGTTGGTCGTCTAAGTTGATTAAGAAGGTCGGAGTGTGACTTGGAAAATTTTAAATTATATGTAAGAATATCTTTATCATAGTTCCACATAAGTCCTACTACTCGTTCTTCTGTCAAGTTTTTCATTTTACTGTCGTCTGGTATTGAATTTGTCTGGCTTAAAACTTCCGCCGAATTTGATATCCAATTACGCATATCAAATCCTGCTGCCTTGTGTATGTATGTCACATCCTTGATTAACTGTACCGCTTTTTTGATGTCGTTTGCTCCACCAAGATAGTCGTCCATATAGTGTTTGGAAATTATGTCCTTATAGGCTTCGTCAAAGTTGTTCTGAAAGTCTAAAGCGTTTCTATTCCTAACTTGTTGAGCGATGCTTGGACTGCACTTGGCACCAAAAAATAATACCTGTATCTCGTATACGTCTGGTTCGGACAGTCGGTCAGTACCTCGCCATAAAATTCTTTGTGCACAACGGTCTGGTTCATGGACTTTGATTTGAAGGAACATCTCTTTAATGTCTCCTACAAAGGCAATCTTATGTTCTCGAAAATTCATAAGAACTGAGGACAATTGGCTGTACAAGTCTGGTCCTGGCAATAAAAAGTCATTAAGACAATAACCGTGACTTCTAGAGGCAGCGTCAAAAACTATTCTTAGCTTATCAGGTTTGTTGCTATTAAGAACGCCAAAATGTGGTAAGTAGTACGTCAAGGGTGAGATTTTATTTTTCTCTTCTAATTTCAGTTTTTTAATATATCCATTTTTAATATAGGATTCAAAAGTCTCTGTGTATTTTTTGCCATAAACAGGATTTTTATCTATTTTCTTTTCGCATAAAATCAATCTAGAAAATGCGTTGTTATAGCTCTCAGGAAGCTGCACGTCATCGCTTTTCCAGAAAAGCCCACATTGAAATCTGTCACCATTGCGTTTTAATGTCTTGTCTACAATTTCTAAACATCTTTTGTCGTCGAGTGAAGTTGGAATGTCATGTAAAGTCAATAATTCGTTTTCTATAGACCAATAAGATTTAACTAGGTTATGCAACTTATCCAAATCGTCAATGGCTTTGTCGTTTCCTAAACAATTGTATACATGACAAGTATACTGTCTTTCGGAAATATATCTATTGAGTCCTACCGTTCCGTGAACAACCCAGCCTAGTGAAGTCTTACTAGCTACTGGACCATTAAATGTTTGATATTTTAATTTTCGTGACACTATGAGCGACCAATTATCTTGACCAATTAGAATTTTTGGCTTAGCATTTTGATATGAGCAAGCTGAAAAGTTTTTTAAAAACTTATAGTTTTCGGACACGTCATTGATTGAAAGCGTTTGCATTGGTAAGTTTAAACAAGATACAGTTCTAATTTTCCTTAATGTAAATACCTGTGATGAACTATTTTTGCCTTTTATATTTAAACTAACTACCTTTGAATCTAGTTGTTCGTACACTTCGTTATTTGTCCATTGCATTTTTAAAGGCATTGTGGGGCCATCTAGTCCTAGATCTGTCGCTACGTCTTCGTCTATTAATGAAATTGTTGATGCTTCATCAAGTAAAGCGTATGTGTCTATTGATGTTTGAGGTCCTATTAACGTAACGGGAATGACTTTTAAAAGAACTTCGTTACTACCTAAATTAATGTTACAATTAATATCAGAGTTCAAATTAGGCTTATCATTATTATTGGATATCTCTATAGATTTAGATGGAATCGTACCGTTTTTATCTTTGTGCAACAGATAATTATGACTATAGTTGCAGTTTTCTACTTTACAAGTTTTCTTACGTCTACAATCTTTTAAAATATGATTTCTGCCAAAGCATGATATGCATAACTTATTCTGAGTTACATGCTCCCATCTTTTTTCAACTGTTTCATTTTTGAATTTTGGACAATCAGTTATGAAATGATCAATTGACTTGCAAAAGTTACAATATTTTTTTGGTTTCTCATTACTGTTGTTTTGATTTGAGACTATTAAAGTGGTTTCTTTAGATTTATTGTGACCGAAGCCTAATGCTGTGGACGCTTTTATTGTTTGACCTAACCATTCGTGAAAGACAATTACTTTTGGCTGTTCAGATTTTGTATTTTGATAATATTTCATAAAAGAGACTCGTTGAGTGATCGGTATTTTTTCCAAAATTTCGTCAAATAAAAAATTATTACGTATTTGATTAATATCATTAAACGAGAACAATGTGTGAATAAGATTTGTGATCATATCATAAAATGTAATGAGTTTGTCACATTTATCATCTTTAATTACAGGAAAAAGTCGTATTTTATCAATCATTATTTTTATTATGTAGCTACTATCACCGAAACGATTTCTTAAAATGTCAATTATGTGTGTTACATTATCTGGTAATAATAGGAGAGACTGTACACATTCTTTTGCACGACCTGTTAGTGCTCTTCTTAAACGATTTATGTTTTCATAATTACTAAAATTACATATACGAGAGCTATTTTCAAATTCTGCAATGAAAATGGGCCATTCTAAAGGGTCACCACTAAATGAAGGCAGTTCTTGTTTAATTGTTTGTCTTGCCATAAAACTTTCTAATGTATTCACAGTTTTGTCTACTTGATTAATTTTATCTGCTGTGTGTGACTTACGAGAGTTCTCTACCCACTCCTTGGTACGATTTGCTGCTGGTTGGTCATAAATAAAGCTTCTTTTCTGGTCGCTGGGGATATTTCCATTACCGTCGAATTTGGCCATTTCAATCTCTCTCTCCAGTATTAGTTGGTTTTCCTCGTATTCCAATTGCATTCGTTTTGTCCGCAACTCCTGTTGTTTCTTCAAATGTTCCATTTGGAACTGTAGCATTTGTATCTTATCTTCTTGTTGGGAATTATGAGTAGTCGTAGACCTTATGTCTTCATCCCAATTGGTTGGAATTACCCTCGGCAATACACCAGTTGGAACTACTGTGTTCATAGACTGATTTTTTTGTAAGTCTTTGTCCTCTTCTGGACTAAGTTGTGGTCTTGGTGTGTCCATTTCTTGTCTTTGCACATTCGATTTCAAAGTTTTGCTTCCACGTGTTATAGGCATTGTCAAGCCGTTTACCAACACTAATTTTCTATGGAACTTTTCTATGTAAATGTACGTACGTCGTCAAAATTCACATACACCCAAATCTTAGGTTTGGCAGTAATGTATGTGTGTACATATACACGAATTTGTTGCGTTGCTGTCACACACAGCTGTATTTGTCGTCGTCAATGTATGTGATAGACGCTACTCACACAGACATATCAATTGGCTGATGAAATTGCGCATTAGTTTTTTGTCATATATAACAACGTTGAAAACATGTTCAAAGGATCATGACAAATCCATATGCCGTCCAAAATAAGCTCGAAGGACCATGTTGTTGGGGCAATTACCTGACAAGTAATAATATTAGAATCCGGCTCGAATGACCATGTTGTTGGGGCAATTACCTGACAAGTAATAATATTAGAATCCGGCTCGAATGACCATGTTGTTGGGGCAATTACCTGACAAGTAATAATATTAGAATCCGGCTCGAATGACCGTTTCTAACGCTGTCTTGACGGCGAGACACAGCAATTAGTCTCTTCCGTCAATATAATAGTCAAAAACTTTTATTTTACTGGCACTTTATTACAAACAAGATCAACTGAAAAGGCGCGACTGTTGCGTTCTACATTTTTTAAGAAAAAAGGCGTCGATTAGAGATGATAAAAAATAATATCGAATTCATATCGATAAGTTGGTCAATTAACTTGAGCGATGATTTTTAAACAATATTTTTGATGCGTTCCGCAACAATGTGCTCTGTACAAAAGAACCTGTGTTAATAGGAATGTGTGCCAATTATGTGAGCATTAAAAATTTTCTGTGTTCGAACAAAAACGAATGCCAAATATTTTTTGTGCCAATGTATAATGCTGTATAATGCGCACCATGACGAAGTGGAGGACTTTGCAGACGACGGCTGTGATAAAACCCTGGAATTATGCAAACAGATTTGCGTCTTTATGGTTCGTGGGCTATACGACAATTGGAAGTTTGTATTGAGCTATGTGGGATCATCAACTGCACTCTCATCTTCAAAACTTAAAGAGACGACAATTGAAAACATAACAGCCGCTCGTTTGCGACCAAGGCCCAAATAACAGAGCAGCGCTTGCCAAAAATGAAGTTAATTTGGAAACGCCATACTATCTTGTTAATGAGAAAAAAACATTTACAATTTATGATGTCCCACACTTTATTAAATCAATAAGAAAAACCTTATTGAATGGGATGATTTATACGCTAGATGGTAAAGTGTCATGGCAAAAAATTGTTAAACTTTTTGAAATAGACACAAACAACATTGTGTCCAAAGCTGACAAGAAAGCACATCCATCCCAATTCATTTGTAAAAATGAAGGTTAAATATGAAACACAAGTATTTAGCCAAACTGTATCGTCTGCAATCAAAACCCTTATTCTAAATGGGACATATAAAGACTGCGAAGATGTTGCAGTTTCTACGGCCATGTTCATAGAAAGGATTAATAAGTTGTTTGAGTGCTTGAACAGCAATAATTTGTATGACAGAAACCCATTCAAGTCGGCACTAAAACAAAATAGCGAGATAGAAACTTTCTTGATTGAAACGAATAACTATTTAATGAAGTGTCTCAATGCAACAAAGTTTATTGTATTGATGGCTTAATTCATACAATAAGTTCGATCTTGATGCTTTCGCGAGATGTTTGGACTGAATGTGATTACCAGTTTCTGATACTGTCGCGACTCAATCAAGATGCTCTGGAGCACTTATTCTATTTAATAAGAAGCAGAGGTGGGACAAATAATAATCGCATGCTCTTTGAGCTTAACGCAATTATATCTAAGATGCTATCAATGAAGATCATCACTTCAAAAAAGAGCACTGAAAACTGTGTGCCAGATGATGGCTTTCTTATAAATGTCGAAGAAGGAGCAAAGCAAGAACTGACAAACATTGCAAATGACCCAGAGCAGGAAGAGTCCGATAATTTGGATTTTACCATCGACAGTTATGAAGATATGTACGTAGCCCAGGTTGAGGAAGTTCAACTAACTCTGAGCTACGCAAATGAAAACGCATTGCGATACTTTACAGGTAAATCACAAAATAAATACAATTGTGGCCAATGTAGTCTATTCTTGAAGGACGATCTTGCAATTTTCGAAGAGTCGGAGTTATTTTTGTTTAATAAAAACTTTAAGACCATAAATAATAATTTAGACTAAATGCTCCACAGGATGATTTCTTCAATTTAATGAAGTTGCATTACTGGATATTTCACAAATGCTTTCAGAACTATCAATACGTGAGGAAAATAAAGCAATCAATTGTAAATGAGTGCATTGCGCAAGCTGAAAGCGTTGAAAAGTACTCAGACTGGTAATGTGAAGAGCATGATTTCCATGAGCACTGACTCCATATATTGGATTTCTTCTTACTCGCCTTCCTGCGTAAAAATACTATTTGACTGTCAGAAAAACTATGCGCTGATAAACAAAAAAGCAAACGGAAAATTAACATTTTAAAGTCATGGCTAACCACACCAGTAGCTGTGAGTCAAGTCACAGCACGATCAACTTGGCGATCAAACAAAAACACCTCCAACGGGTTAAGCCAATGAAATCTTAGTCCGATGGTGTCTGAAAATCCCATATTTAAGAATAAAAATACAGCAAGCTTTCAGACCATATGTGCAATATTTAAATAAAAATGAGGCAGCCCTAACAAAACCGAAGCCAACAAAGTCCTTGCTCATTCGGCATGCCGAAGGTTTCTATTTATTGTGTTATGTCCCTCTGTTAATTGCAATTTACATACATATATGTCGGGGTAATAGTAGTAGTAGTAGTAGAACATTACGCATGACCTCGAATTATTTCATCATATTATGTGTTGCGTCGTTGCATTGTGGTTGTCCGTCGTTTTTCTGCGAGTACCGTTAGAACGGTGCGACAACGCCGTGACGCCTGTTTAATTGCACGGTGTGTCCGTCGTTTTTCTGCAAGTACCGTTGCAGCGGTGTGACAACGCCGTGTCGTCTGTTTAACTGCACGGTGTGTCCGTCGTTTTTCGGCAAGTACCGTTGGAGCGGGGCGACAACGCCGTGTCGCCTGTTTAGTTGCACGGCGATGCGACGTTGCCGCCGAGTGTGGTTCGAAGGTTTCGTATAGGCTGTTAGAAAACGAGCAGGGCAGTTTTGCTTGAGGAACCGCCTGTGAACAGTTTGAAACACGCTACGCTCTAATGGGTGACAAAGACAATTCGACATATATAATATTTATAAGTATGTCGGAGTAATAATAATAGTAGTGGTAGTAGTAGAACATTACGCATGACCTCGAATTATTTCATCATACTATGTTTTGCGTCTTTGCTCGGACACCTCGTGGTGTCCGTCGTTTTTCTGCAAGTACCGTTAGAACGGTGCGACAACGCCGTGTCGCCTGTTTAGTTGCACGGCGATGCGACGTTGCCGCCGAGTGTGGTTCGAAGGTTTCGTATAGGCTGTTAGAAAACGAGCAGGACAGTATGCTTGCGTAATCGCCTGTGAATTGTTCGAAACGCGCTACGCTCTAATGGGAGATAAAGTTAATTCGACAAGTACATAGATTTTGATGCATCAGAATGCTGTCAATATTTTGAAATTGAGATATGTAGGTGTAGGTTAGGTGGGGAACATGGAGATATTTAAATGAAACACATTGAAATATCTCAAGTCGACTCGAAGGTCATCAATTGATGACCCCATTGTTATTATAATGGCCTCCCCGTGGTGTTCCCTGGATACCGATTGAATTTTATAATCGGGAACAAATTCGAGCGGCGAAAACAAAAACAAAACAATCACTTGTTTTGGCAACAACAAAGTTCTCTGCATATGCACATACACGCACACACATTTGTGCATGAACACACACATATAAACGCTTATGGGCAGCGAAACCCACCCCATATCAAAATAAATAATTTGATAAGACAAGTTGTAAATTGCAACCTGTTAACAGGTTTCAAAATAAGTTTATTTATCATTACAAATACAAAATTACTGAAATAAATAAAAATGTATTTCTTTTTATTGTAATGTTCTAGTTATGAATGTTTCTTTATTTGTTCAGGGGGAGAAAATAATAAGCGCTTTTAATATCTGTAAGATATTAAAAATAAATTCTGCAAATGATCAAATAATAAAAATTTATTTAATATTTAATAAGATAACAAATTAAGAACGCTGGAAATGCGCGGCAAAGAAAAATGCATAAATCAAAACAAAGGACAGACAAGTAATCGAAACAAAACAATGAATTTGGCGCGTGCCAACAACACCAAAGCACTCCCTTGTCAACATGCACACGCACACACACATGCGAAGTCATTCTCGGTCTATGGGCTGCTTGGTCTCGATGCTGAAAGACAAAATTGACTGCTCGTTGGCCATTCTCCAGTGTGTTGCCAAACTTCACTAGCAACGCATACTTTCAAATGCCAGATGTGCATACATACACGCACACATTGAAACGATCGCACAGCGCAAAGAAGTACGCGCGTGCTTATCGTTCCGCTGTCGTTGTGCGACTGAAGCAGTTTTGATCCTATGCGCTGTTTGTACTGAGAGCCGAACATCGAAGTTCCCATCCGAGCGTGCAGCCGAAGTCTGTGGGGTACTATGATTCAAAAACTGACAAAAACAGATTTACCACCTGTTTGAGTTCTCTATGTGTTCAGTGCTTAGTGCTCTCACTTTGCCATCTTCTCGCTTTGTTCATAGCTTCTCGCTTCGCTTCCCGCGCGCACTCTGCCGTCAGCCTTATGCGCGACTGATGCAACTTTTTATATTATTTACTTTTTTTTAGGCCATGGATTTTAAAAAAATTCATGGTCTATTGTGTTTGTCGGAACGAGTTTGTGCGTAACAGGCAGAAGGAGGCATCTCCGACCCCATAAACTATATATATTCTGAATCAGTATCAACAGCCGAGTCGATTGATGTCTGTCTGTCTGTCCGTCTGTCTGTCTGTATGAACACCTGGATCTCAGGAACTATAAGAGCTAGAGTCTTCAAATTTTGTGACAACATCCATATATGTTGCAGTGTTTCAAAGTTTTTTTGAAATTTGGCCACGCCCCATCCCGCCTCCGTAAATCAGTAATAACGATTTAATATACACAATATACACCCAACAACAAAAGTTGTACATCTCACATGACAAATACTTTGCCACGGGTGTTTTCTGAAAATTTCATAGATATCGGACTAAAAATAAGTGAGATATGATCCGAATTAAAATCAATTTGAACGTATACTTATGCGCATATTAAGACCTAATTTACGCATCATACCGAAGTTTGAATCGTCGGACAAACAGCATTTTACAAAACTTTTTATTTGCATAGAATGGTAACATAATTAGCTGAGAATGCAACCTTGCCGATCTATCAGTAAATGAGGCGGTGGCTTAGTGGTTAGAAAGGCGGACAGCGGTCCTGCGTGTGTGAGTTCGAATCCCATGTGCGGCCGGCTGGTGCGAGTTTTTTTTTAATTACTTTTTTTGGTTTTTTTTATTCTTATAAACTAAAGGAAAACTACAGTTATATAATTAAATACCAATAAAAATAGTTTTCAAAAATTAAATCTCATGTTTTTTTTGCAATATTTAAGTTAATCAATAAGTTACGAATGTTAGAGCGGGACGCCGATACATGCATGTCTGCATTTGCACATTGACGTTTCGGCGTCCCGCTCTAACACACATCAATTGCCGTATTCGGCGTATGTACGCTACTGTCAGATTTGTGCAACATTCGGCAAAGTTTATAAAAGTGTTCTAATTAAATATGTTGCGAACCAAAAAATTAAAAACGTATTGTTTGTTAAGCTTTAAAATTATTTAATAGAAAAGAAAGAAAAAAAGGAAGACATTTCACACATTGATTGATAATCGCGGCAGGATTCGAACTCGAACACTGTTAATCATCATTGGTCTTCGGATCCGGCACACACTCCACTAAGCTACTATACAACTACCGCGGATACCACTATTGTTTGATAATAGCAAAAATGTATACATAAACTTATTGCTCTTTTACCCTACCTAATGCTTATAATTCTTGTCTACTCGGTTTTGCATTGTTTATGCGTTCTTCTTCTTCTATCCGTCAATTAAATTTGTGCGTGTCGTACGAATAGAATAATAAGAATATAAAGTTTATATTTTTAAATGCTTAATAATAATGCAAATAATGCAAAATTTTCATTATAATTAACTGAAAATAAATGATACTATAATCCATGGCCTTCTACAGTCAGCACCTGACTGTAGCGTTCGACTGGTTTTTGGTTATTTTGTTTACTCATATAAACTAAAAGGAAAACAAGAGATTGTCTTACCATTTACTTTTGGTTGTAACTTAATTCTTCAGAGCTTCTATCAAACCCACAGCTTAAGATGACTTCCGCCGCTAAAAAATCTGTGCCTTGGTCTTCCATTATGATTTGCATCACATCAATATACAGTATGGGCTAGAAGACTCTGTGGTGATAGGTACTTTAGTTTTAGTATCACTTATATTAAAGTCATCGCGGCGGCATAATTTTTTCTCGGCAGCAACCATACTATACAATGGATATATATCGCATCGTTAATTTTTTTTTCACTGTTCTCTTATAGCGAAATATTGCTCTGTTGCTTTTAAATGTTGGCAAGGTCTAATTGATTACGCCTTCGCGCAGCTAAGCTTGCCGCAAGAATAAACAATAAGTAAGCGTACGTTGCTTTTTTTCAGCTTTTGCAAATGCTGCTGCGTACTTTCTACAAGACCTGCTGCTGTTTTTATTAAATGCCAATTTTGGCCGACCCACTAGATTCATATTCTTAGGTAATTTGACAACAGTGTGCGAACCCAACCACATTGTATGCATTTGCACTTCTCCCACATTGCAGCCAAACGGTAGCAAAATATTTTGCTGGTATGGTCCACAATACTCATATGGTTAAAGGTTAAATAGCTGCCTACATCTCCGATTTTTTTTAAATTTTATTCCCTGATAGGGTTATATTTATCATGAATTTAGGTGATAAAATTATTTGGCGGTCGCATCTAGTTTTTTTTTTATTGAATTTTGAAAATGATAGATTTTACATGTATTTTGTTGTTGCCTTTTTATGTGTGAAGCCAGTATGTCTGCAACTTTTTGTGTCAGTACAGTGGGCCACAAGCTGATGGGTTTGAAATGAAAAATTTGTTGTCACTTCAATATTACATTGCTATGAAACATTTATAAGAGTTTTAAAGTTATTTTTCCGTTTCCTAACAACTTGTTCTGTAATACATACGTAATATATTTGTATCTTAATTAAGTTTTGGTGGTCCTTATAAAGGCCGATTTTTTGAAGACATTGAAGTTGGTCTTCTATTCCGAATCAGACGAATCCTAATAATAGGGAAAAGGTGTTTATTAATGACACTAAACACAAAGCGCCGTAGGCAAAAAATTTTTCGCCTGCCGCGGGCTTTCCTTACCCAGCGCATTTTACTATTTTTTATTACAACTCCTTCCCTCTTCATGGAGTCTATCGGAGTGTGAAAGGAATTTCTTGAAAAATTTAAATTTGGCCAGATACCCTACAAAGTGCGCCTTTTTCCGTCCGAAGCGGGGTATGCCATCTTTCACGTCACGCCACAGCCGCTCGATGGATTGAGTATGGGCAGCGGTTGATGGATCGACGAAATTTTTTGAGTGGTTCACGGTCTGGTGTTGGAAGGCCTCGTCCTTAAGACAACAATAGGCTTTCCAACAATCTGACATAATGGTAGTGTCATCGGCTATTCGTTCCTTTATAAGAGACAACAGGGTGTCCTTATTTCTGGACTCCACTGGCGCGATAAAATATTCCTTGGTGTCTCTTTCAATGCCGCCAAAGCCATTCACCTTCCACTATGCGGCCGCAGTTATATTTCCGGTGTCGATTTCAACCACTTTGCCGGGGCCACCAATGGTCCGAGGACTGTTGCGTACCGCCCAGTCTATACATACTTCGCGCATGAAGTTGCGGAAGTCAATTATTGATGGCCGTGACCATCCCAATTCCTGCATCAAAAACTGGACTTCGCGCTTAAGTCCATTTGTGTCCAACATTATGAACCGGCAAATTTCAGTGATGGAGAATCGGTGACCTTGGAAAAAAGTGTTTTTTCGGATGGTTTCTGAGAACATACAGCCGCAGAAATAGTTGCGCAGCTATGACATGTAAAGTTAATTACAGAATCAGATCTGTATTTAACTTGGCACTCATTTCCGCACTTTGGACACATTTTTACATTGCATATTACGTTATGCTTGCGTAAAAAGTCAATTAGTGCAATATCCGACTGAAGCAACAAAGGAAATTCTGCATTTGTTAACTCGCATTTCTTACGCTTTGAAAATCACACATCGAATGATATACTAATGGCTTCAAAAAGCTATTGAACATCTGCATTGGCGCCAGACTACCGAGCAACGACTTTTCGGCTGTCGCGCCGAAATTCTGAATAAGCGTCAAGCAATACGAAAATTAACAGTTGCAACGGCATAATTTTTGTGACTGGCGCATTTTTTGCTTGGAATAAATCGCTTGTGGAACACAGTGCGCATCGTCGTGACGTTTTACTCAGAATTGGCCATTAACAAAATACATGTAAAATTTATTATTTTCAAAATTCAATAAAAAAAAAAAAAAACTAGAAGCGACCGCCAAATAATTTTATCACCCAAATTCATGATAAATATATATCAGGGAAAAAAAATTTTAAAAAAATCGGAGATGTAGGCAGCTATTTAACCTTTACCCTCATATGCTCTATTTCATTTCCTGGTAAGGCAGCTTTCATAACATTAAAAACAGAATCCTCCCTTATGTTTTTCCCTCTTGCTTCGAACCACTTGCAAAACAATTCTGCATAGTTATAATTGAGGTTATGGTCTAACAATTAAAATTTTACTCTGCATAGTTATAATTGAGGTTATGGTCTTAAAATTAAAATTTTTCTCAACGTAGTTGGCATTTTTAATAATAACCATTTGAACAAGAATCCGTGTAGTACTGGGCACTAGTTCGTAGCTGGTGGAATAAGTACTTACAAACAGACCACCTCTACTTACTTTACAAACCCTAAGCAATGTCTTTTATCATTTCGTGTCTTGCATGAAGTGTCCGCAAATAGGGTCAAAATAGGTAGTGAATTGGCCCAAGACTACCTACTTACAAAGGTACCCATGTAAGGGCTAGTGAAAAGGGTACCCATGATTGGAGTACTTACATAGGTACCCATGTAAAAAGAAATATACAATCAAAACTTAGAATTATAAATTTTATTTTTCAATTAATGTCTTCATTGACTTATTCTTAATACTTTACAAAAATAAAGAGATTTAATTCGTTTTTGTTTTTAGGCCATGGATTAAAAAAAAAATTGTGTTTGTCGGAACGCAAATCTGCAGAAGGAGGCATCTTCGACCCCATAATATATATTGCAACATATATACGAGGGTCGTTTGATAAGTCCGTGACTTTTTGAATAAAATATATTTTTTTCGTCAAAGAAGCGTTTTATTTCTCAACATAATCTCCTTTTAGCTCTATACATTTAGTCCAGCGTTTTTCCAATTTTTTTATTCCTTCCAAATAATAGGTTTTCTCAAGGCCCTCAAAATAGTCGTTTGTTTCTGTGATGACCCGAATCTCTTACCGCCGAGCCATTTCTTCATGTTTGGAAACAAAAAATAGTCACAGGGGGCTAAATCTGGAGAATATGCTGGATGGGGTAGCAGTTCGTAGCCCAATTTATGAAATTTTGCCATGCTGACACGAAATTCACTTTTTTCCATTTTCGTTAAAATTCACGAGATCGTCTGCTTTCAATGCCTATAAAACGCAAACCAAAAAACGCAGCTTTCTCAAAATTTTACAGTCAGCTGTTAATCGATAACTGCTGACAGGAGCAGTGTTGTATTTAGAGCAGGTGCGCGGCAAATACAAAAAGTCACGGACTTATCAAACGACCCTCGTACATATATTCTGAATCAGTATCAACAGCCGAGTAGATTTAGCCATGTCTGTCTGTCCGTCTGACCGTCTGTCTGTCTGTATGAACACCTGAGTCTTCAAATTTTGTGACAACATCCGTGTATGTTGCAGTAATTCAATTTTTTTTTGAAATTCGGCTACGCCCTTTCCCGCCTCTGTAAATCACTAAAAACTATTTAAAATTCACAATATACACCCAACAAACATAGTTGAACATCTCACATGACAAATACCTTGCCACGGGTGTTTGAAAATTTCAGGTGAAATTTAAATCGGACTAAAAATAAGTGAGATATGATCCGAAATAAACTCAATTTGAACGTATACTTATGCGCATATTAAGACCTTATTTACGCAAGCATACCGAAGTTCAAATCTAGCGTCAAGCACTCAGCATTTTAAAAAACTTTTTATTTGCATAGAATGGCAACAGAATTAGCTGAGAATGCAACTTTGCCGGTCAAACAACAAACGAGGCAGTGGCTTAGTAGTTAGAGTGGCGGACAGCGGTCCCTAAAGATTTTGTGTGTGCGTGCGTGAGTTTGAGTCCCATGCGCGGCCGGTGAAACTTTTTATTTTAATTACTTTTTTATACCCTTCGACCATTGAAAATGGTAAAAAAAGGGTATACTAACTTTGTGCATGTATGTAACAGGCAGAAGGAGGCGTGGGAGACCCCACAAAGTATATATATTCTTGCTCAGGATCACTAGCCAAGTCGATTAAGCCATGTCTGTCTGTCTGTCCGGATGTCTGGATGTCCGGATGAGCACACAGATCTCAGCTATTATAAAAGCTAAAGACACCAAATTTGGCATGAAGGTTTCTGTTTATCCGGGACAGGTGAAGTTTATTTCAAATGTTGGGTGCCACGCCCCCGCCCACGCAAATAAATAATTTTATCTTTTTAGCTGATTTGCGAGCGACATATAAAAGATACAACATTCTCAGTAAGACGATATTTAGCTATTTATAATACTAACATAACGTAAAAAATTCAAACCGGACAACAAACACAGAAGTTATTAAACAAAAACCTTGTTCCCTTTGATTTTGTGTACAGACCAGCAAGCTGTGACGTCATTGCAATGCTCACTAGGAAAAGAAAAGGAAAGAAAATGTGAGCGCGTAGCGCCATCTGTTATTCTTCTCTTCTTTTCTATGCACACGCATTTTTTTTCATTTAAACGCACACACACATACATAAATTTGTGCTTGACCAACAAAATGATACACGCATATACACGTATTCATACACAGACGCATACAAAGGCTTACGTTACGATATTTCTATTAAGTAGAAGTTTACTTTTCAAAAAGGTCGAAGGGCATCCCACTGTCGCGTGCCGCTCGACTGTTGCTCTTGTTTTAAATGCTTATTAAAAACCCAAATAATGCAAAAATTTCACAGAACGGAAAATCAATGATATAAGGTATACCATGATAATCCATGGTCTTCTACAGTCAGCACCTAACTGTAGCGTTCGACTGGTTTTTATTCTTATAAGCTAAAAGGAAAACTACAGTTATTTATATATATATCAATAGCTTTTAAATATTAAATCTTATGTATTTATGCAATATATAAGACAATCAATGTATACGAATGTTAGAGCGAGACGCCGATACATGCATGTCTGCGTTTGCACATTCATGTTTCGGCATCCTGCTCTAACACACATCAATTGCCGTATTCAGCACACACACGCAACTGTAAGATTTGTACAACAGTCGGCAAAGTTCACAAAAGTGTTTCTAATTACATATGTTGCGCACCAAAAATTTAAATAATTATTGTTTTTTATGCTTTTAAATTATTTAATAGAAAAGAAAGAAAAAGCAACATTTCACATATGATGGTCGCGGTAGCAATCGAGCCCCGAACATTGTCTACGTCATCGGCCTACGAATCCGGCACACACTCCACTAAGCTATTATGCAACTTCTGCGGCCGCCACTACTGTTTGACAAAAGCAAAAATGCATACATAAACTTATTACTCTCTTGCCCTACCTAATGCTTATAATTCTTTTCTACTCGCTTTTGCATTGTATATGCGTTTTTCTTCTTCTATCCGTCAATTAAAATTTGTGCGTGTCGTTCGAATAGAATAATAAGAATATAAAGTTTATATTTTTAAATGCTTAATAATAATCCAAATAATGCAAAATTTGCAATATAAATAACGGAAAATAAATGATACACGGAATACTATAATAATCCATGGCCTTCTACAGTCAGCACCTGACTGTAGCGTTCGACTGTTATTTTTCTGAAGGCATCATGTGTGCGTTCAGATATTTATTTTTTGTTAATTGTCTACAAAGTTCAAGTTCT
Organism: Zaprionus indianus; assembly: GCA_018904595.1. NCBI lineage: Eukaryota > Metazoa > Arthropoda > Insecta > Diptera > Drosophilidae > Zaprionus > Zaprionus indianus. Next base: position 261,858 of record JAEIHA010001028.1, on the reverse strand, counting down.
GTTATATTTGCTTGTTTTGGACATTAATTTTCGAAAATTAATTATTTAATTTTTAGTTCCCGAAAATAATACCTAAGATTTATTCTACAGTAAAAACATAAAACCATCGGAAAGGAACGGAATTCAAGGAATACAAAATCAGTTTGTAAAGGTTATAAGATTAAGGAAAAAACAGTAAAAGGTTAACAAAAGTGTAAATGTCTCTTTAGGCCATGGATTATAAAAAAAATCATGGTCTATAAACTATATATATTCTGTATCAGTATCAACAGCCGAGTCGTTTGAGCCATGTCTGTCTGTCCGTCTCACCTGGGTCTCAGCAACGATAAAAGCTAGAGGCATAAAATTTGGTGACAACATACGTGTATATTCAGGCTTCTAAAAGTTTTTTTGAAATTTGGCCACGCCCCTTCTCGCCTCTGCAAATCTGTAATAACTATTTACAATCCACAATATACACCCAAAAACCAAAGTTTTACATATCACATAACAAATGAAAATTTCATTAAAATCGGACTAAAAATAAGTGAGATATGATCCGAATTAGACTAAATTTGAATTTATACTTATGCTTATATTAAGACCTAATTTACGCCAGCAGAAGATCAAATCTAGCGTCGGGCACACAGCATTTTACAAAACTTCTTATTTGCATAGAATGGTAACAGAATTGGATCATAATGCAACTTTGCCGATCGAACTCAAAATGAGGCAGTGGGTTAGTGGTTAGAATGGCGGACGACAATCCTAAAGGATTTTGCGTGTGCGTGCGTGTAAGCTCAAGTCCTATGCGCGGCTGGTGCAAGTTTTTATTTTCATTACTTTTTTTTTTTGGTTATTTTTTTATTCATATAAACTAAATGCATTTGCATTTCTAATGCTTATAATAATGCTTATACTTCTTGTCTATTCGCTTTTGCATTGTTCATGCGTTGTTCTTCTTCTGTAGTCAATTGAGTTTGTGCGGGTTCTTTGAATAAAATAATAAGAATATAAAATTCATATTTTTAAATGCTTATGTTGGAATAAATGTGTATGCCTTGATATGAAATGTTAATTAGCATAAGAATAAATCAGCTGATCGCGTATAATGTAATGTAATGTTAAATAACATAATTATGACACTTGCTCTAAGAATGTCAAATTGAATGGAAGTGCACATGCACGTAATAAATAATTTAATTAAATTAAAAGTAATTAAATTAAAGTTAAATATCAACAGTTTAATAGTAATAAAGCAAAATTTCCATTATAAATAACGGAAAATAAATGATACACGGTATACTATGATAATCCATGGCCTTCTACAGTCAGCATCTGACTGTAGCGTTCGCCTGGTTTTATCCAATATTTCAGACAATCAATGTATGTATACGAATGTTAGAGCTGGAGGCCGATAAATGCATGTCTGCATTTGCACATTTATGTTTTGGTTTCCCGCTCTAACACACATCAATTGCGGTATTCAGCACACACACGCAACTGTAAGATTTGTGCAACAGTCGGCAAAGGTTATAAAAGTTTTCTAATAACATATGTCGCGCACCAAAAAATTTAACTATTATTGTTTGTTAAGCTTTCAAATTATTTAATAGAAAAGAAAAAAAAAAACATGTCACATATATTGATCGCGGCAGCAATCGAACCTCGATCTCTGTCAACATCATTGGCCTAAAAGTCCGACACACAGTCCACTAAGCTTTTGCATTGTTAATGCGTTCTTCTTCTTCTGTCCGTCAATTCAAATAGTGCGTTTCGTTCGAATACCATATAAAATTTATATTTTTAAATGCTTGATAAAAATCCAAATAAAGAAAATTTTCATTTTAAATAAAAGAAATTAAATGATACACGGTACAGTCAGCACCTGACTAGCGTTCGGCTGGTTTCCAGCTGCCGTTGTTGAAATCCGGATAGATCTATCCGGAAAAAGGCTAAGTGGTCAACACTGCTTCTGCTTATGCACACACGCAGTCCAATGTCCCGTTCTTTTGCTTTCGACTTCATTGGCAGTCGCCGGTCCGTCGCGACTGATTGTCAACACGCCATGCTCTGGGTACCGAGGTACCGTTGCATTCGAGCAACGAGTGTGCTGCATCGAGTCGCCGGACAAGGAGTTCAGTTCATATGCACGTTCCGTTGCTTGAGCGTTACTATTTCGTATCGACAGGCATGAGCGGCGCAGTCGTTTTTTGCGACGGGCGTTTACCTATGGTTCTACCCTGCCTATGCGCAGATTAAATAAACCACCGGGAAAAGTTATGTTATGACTCTGCATATGCAAAATTTTGTCCTCTTTTACATCTCTTACATTTTTATTTTTATAAAACGAGAGCAATATTTGAGCGCACTCTCAACTACATACATACAGTGCCGCTCAACTGAATAGGTTTGACTATTTGTTTAGATTTGAAACGTTGTAACTTAGTTATATGCAATCCGATTTAAGCGAAATAAATTTTTATGTATGAATGGATGAGTCATTTTTTTTCAAAAACAACATTTTTTTGGCTCAACTGAATGGGTTTGTTCCGGTTCGACCTACATATGTTCTGGTGTTGTTTAATTTGTCAAATTCATACATATATCCAGCGCGTGCTTCCAAATTATTTTCGATATTTTCTTTTTTCTTTCGCCGCCGCCTCTGATAACTTCTGAATCCTACCAATTTTTCGGCCTCATAACACATTAGAGAAAGAGACACACTTTCCTGTAGTGTTCGGGGGTCGAAGGTAAGGTGCTGGTAACCGACTTTTTATTTTGGATAAAAGTCCAACATGCCAGATCCTATCGAATGCTTGCTGCATGTCAAGAAAGACTGCATTGCAGTACTCAAGGTTATCAAACGCCTGCAGTATATGTTGCACCAGCCTGTGAACCTGTTCTACGGTGCCATGACCCTCTCGGAAGCCGAACTGATGTTCCTGTAAGATGTTGTTTTGACTTATGACAAAACTGATACGTTTGGCAATAAGCCTCTCCCACACCTTAGAAATTAAGGGCAGCAGACTTATTGGCCGGTATGACTCCGGGTCCTCTTCCGGTAGTGTCTAATTGAATGGAGCTCTCCAAACGCTGTTTAAAAGCTGCAATGTTGGTACGCTTGGTAACTAGCCGTGGAGATGGACGCGTGGTACTTCCAGCTGTTTGTATCGTGACGACTAGACCCAAATGGTCGGAGTCGAGATCCCAATTAGCGCTTATGCTTGTACGAGAGTCCGGTATACCGTGATGCAATGCAAAATTAATGCAGGTGGACACATGACTTGACACATATGGGTACCTTGTAGTGCTGCAAAATAATCGATATTTGGCAGAATCGATATTTCCGATATTTTAGAGGGAAAATATCGATATAATCGATTAATCGAAAATCAATAGTTAGTACAGTATAATGTGCTTAACTGCCTAGACAGATGGCTAAAAATGCACCTCACTTTAGTGAAATGTACTAAGAAGCGAAGGGAAAAAAAGAAGCTTATATCTTGCGCATGCAGGTAATTGTTGAGCACATTATACTGTAGTTAAAATAAACCTTGTATGTAGCGAAAACGTGAGTCCAAACATAATTTTTATTTCAATTAACCAACTATAAACTATAGCACAATCTTAAACTATTGATCAAATCCAATTAATTATAAGGAGAAATTAATTATTAATAATAAACAACACATTTCCTTCTTGATATATGGTAACATTAAGATCATATGTTACATGTGACTAGGGCAATACCCATTGGTTTTTGCTCATGAAAACCAGTTTATCCACCGTTTCGATTTTCTGAAAAAAGTATCGATTCTTTTCTCAAATGTCAAAATATCGATATAATCGATTCTCCTTCGATTCTTTTGCAGCACTAGTACCTTGTAGGTGATCCTGTAGCAAGAATATTAGCCCCACAGCTAATGGTGAGTTGTATATATCTCCCCAGAGCCAGTATCGCGCATTCCAGTCACCACCTACAAAGTATCTTTGTCCGCAAGCACGAAGTAGACTAGTGAAATGTCTATCTTCTATTCTGTTTCTTGGAGGGCAGTAAATGGCACTGAACTCCATGTCACCAAGGCCAGTGCCATTTTAACGGATGACATCTGAATGGTTGGCGTTTCAGTGACCCTTTGTGGAAAATTGCCAAGGGTACTCTTCACCAACACCGCTGCTCCTCCGACGCCGTGATTATTACGCGATGGTTTGTACGCAGGATAGAACGTATATCCATATCTTCACTGTTTCTCCTCGGTTCAGCCTAATCTCATTTAAGAGAAGAATATCGACGTTGTTGCTGTGCGCGAAAAGCTCAATTTCACTGACTTTGCATGAAATGCCATTGGCATTCTAGATAAGAACCGTAAGGTGGTTCATTGTGAGGCCGAAACGTTGTCATAAGACTGGTGATTAGCTCCAGCCCATTGTTTTATATTATTAGCCATTTCAAATACGATATTTTCAAGCTTTTCTAAGCGCTGGTTGGCTTGTTTGTTTTGCCGTTGCGGTTTCTGTTATTGCTGTTGAAGCCACGTGAGAAATTGCTGTTGCTGCTGTTGTTGGAGCTGTTGTTGCCATTGCTGAAATTGTTGTTGTTGTTGCTGCAGAAGCGATTGAACATCAAGAAATTTGTGCTGTTGATTACTGTCTTCTCGTTGTTGCAGTGAATGTTGCGTCTGTATAATATCTAGACGGCGCTGTGCAACTCCAACGTTGCCTGGTTTAGAATTTCCTTTTGCTATTGCAGCGTAGGATATCTCTATATTGCCATTGGCACTGTATGACGGTTGCTGTTGTATTATATGTTGTTTGTTTTGGGCGAGTTGCTGTGGCCGCTGCTGTAATATTTGCGGTTGCTGAAAGTTGTGACTCAATGCTGATTTTCTAGCCTTATTGCTTCGGGCCGTTTGCAAGGTTGGAAACTGTTGCGGCTCTCTACCATTTGTAGTGGGATAAGAATTGTCTACATGGAACATTACAGAGAAGCGATTCGACCTGGTTGCAGTTTTCACGCTCTTGGAGGTTCCCATTGACCGGCGAAGATAGTTTTGGTACCATTCACAACCTTTACAGCTGGCCATGTGATCTCCTCCACAGTGGAAGCAGGTAGGCTGCGCTTCAGGGGAACGTCCACATTGTGTAGTGGCATGATCTTCTCCACACCTGGCGCAATTTGGGTGCCGGCGGCAGTATTTGGCTGTGTGCCCATACTGTTGGCATCGATGACATTGTGCAATTTCCGTGGCTTTTCGCATTCTTTCAATCTTCACCATCTGGCGGCAAAGATGCTTAATCTTATAAATTTCATTAGTTTTGGCGCAGGATTTAATATTGATGAAAAAAATATTGAGTTTTTCCTTATTATCCTTAGATGTAGGATTATGAATATGAAGAACATCATATCCAACTGCCTTCAAGCTATCTATAATATCTTTGTTTAGGGTGCTGTGATGTAGACCTCTAACTACGAGGGTCGTTTGATAAGTCCGTGACTTTTTGAATAAAATATATTTTTTTCGTCAAAGAAGCGTTTTATTTCTCAACATAATCTCCTTTTAGCTCTATACATTTAGTCCAGCGTTTTTCCAATTTTTTTATTCCTTCCAAATAATAGGTTTTCTCAAGGCCCTCAAAATAGTCGTTTGTTTCTGTGATGACCCGAATCTCTTACCGCCGAGCCATTTCTTCATGTTTGGAAACAAAAAATAGTCACAGGGGGCTAAATCTGGAGAATATGCTGGATGGGGTAGCAGTTCGTAGCCCAATTTATGAAATTTTGCCATTCTGACACGAAATTCACTTTTTTCCATTTTCGTTAAAATTCACGAGATCGTCTGCTTTCAATGCCTATAAAACGCAAACCAAAAAACGCAGCTTTCTCAAAATTTTACAGTCAGCTGTTAATCGATAACTGCTGACAGGAGCAGTGTTGTATTTAGAGCAGGTGCGTGGCAAATACAAAAAGTCACGGACTTATCAAACGACCCTCGTACAATTCTATGCGGTTTTTCCGTTTGAATTTGGTTTGTATGATATTCAATACCTACTCCTTCAAAATGGTTAACAATTGCCCTGTAGGTATCGCTATCCTTGGCAAAGATTCTGGTCGTTTCACCTTGATTGGTTTTAGCCGTAACGTTATCCAGATTGGCGACCTGTTTTATGAGTTCAAAAAGGTCATTTAAGTCGCTGACATTTACAACTATTTGTGGTGGTTTTGGGCCCTTAGGCTGTATGTCTCTGTTAGTTACACCGTCTTCCAAATTGTGGACAGGGGCAGAGAGATCGGCGAGTTCCGGCTCACCTGCAGTCGGATTAGTAGACGATATATTTGCGTCGTGGGAAATTCCTTCATCATCACTGTCTTCATGATCCATGTCCATACCCAGCACTGGAAATCTGTTTTCAGATTGCTTTATTGGTGATGGTCGATGGTGAAGGCAGAATTGTTTCTCTGCTCACGCGCTTGGCACTAGAAGTAGGTGACAAAGATTTCGGATTCTTTTTTGTTTTAATCTTTCGTTGCTTTTGGGCATTCATCAGTCTATTAGCAGCAACGCTGGTCGTTGACTCTTCAGCGTTGCCAGTGGACTTTGTTATTAATGAACGAATTTCTGCAGGGCTTGCACCAGCTATTTTTTTCATCTCAACTAGTTTTTAACTAGAGAGTCTTGATGTTTTAGTCTTCATTGTAACAACAATTTCAGCCTCTCGCTTGCGCAAAGCGCAGCGGCTAAAAAACATATTGTGCAGGTGCACAATTAACCAGTCGAACGCTACAGTCAGGTGCTGACTGTAGAAGGCCATGGATTATCATATTATACCGTGAAAAGTTTGTAAATAACGGTATGGAATCGCCGCTCGAATTTGCTACCGATTATCATATATAATCAGTACCCAGGGAACACCACGGGGAGGCCACTACAAATGTAATGGGGTCAGTTGTTCCCAAAAAGATAAATTTTGGTGACCTTCGAGTCGACTTGACCCCAAAAAAATTAATTCTGCAATACGTGCAGTCATAGATAGATTCTGTCTATCTATGTAAATTGACAAAATAAATTATAAAATAAAAGATAAATAAAAATTAAATTTCAAAATAAAAGATAATAAAATGTAGTAACATTACTTAATATATGTTAATATAATAGTTAGTATAAATGAAAGATAATTATAAATGAAATAACTATAATAAAATGTATTAACATAATTATAAAATAAACTATCATATATCTGAGCCTGCGACATCAACTAAAACCCCACTATGGTAACTATATATGGTCTCATAAGTGCGCGCATTGGCCCTGCCTTCTGAAATATTTGACATCGCCCAATCAATATGAGTATTCAAATTGGTTGTAGACGATGTCAAATCTAAAAGAGACTTATACTCTTAGCTCCCTAAAAAGTTAAAAATTCTCCTACTACACCCTCTGGGAGATCGCAAGCACATGTTAAAATCTCCTAAAATTATGGAATGACTTTCTAAAAATGGAAACCTCAAAAATAAGTTCTCAAATTCTGCTTCGAACTTTGGCAATGGATATGCTGGAGTCTTATAGATTATAAGGAAGCCTGTACATTTATATTTCAATACGACATACTCAAAAACTGCCGAATTTAAATTATGGGGATCACTATAAAATCGACCAGTAAAAAAAAGACTAACATTCTCGAATAGTTCGTTTTTCATGAAGATAAGAATGCCTCTTTTTGGTCGAGTTCTGTTGGCTACTGACTCACAATCTAGCCGTACCACTTGTGTAAAGCCAGGTATTTCAAATATTTCATTTGAGAAAATGGAAGCTTCTACGAAACAAAGAAGACTTGCACGGAGCATTAGCTGATCAGAGCAAATGTCGCTAAAGTGGCAATGCAAACTTTCGGTATTATGGTAGAGTGCAGTAAACCAATTGTCTTTGAATAGACAGTCATAGTGAGAATTTAGGAGTTTTTCGCTTCGTAATATTCTCTTGCTCTTGCTCTTGCTCGACTGGTGACTGGGCGTCTGATTTCGGGGGCACAAAACCCCCAACAATGAAAAGGCCTGCAGCATTTGTAGCTCTACTGCAAGCAACATACAAGGCCTCACGACTCATTCGAGAAGTTGTATGGACCACTACTTTAGTATAAGTTGCTCCTTGACTTTTGTGAATTGTTATACCTTCTGCAGGTACAACTGGGAATTGGTTACGATCAATTGAAACTTGCTGATTGGAATGGAATTGAAAACTTTTTATCGTTTTGAAAATTGGCGTCCAAGAACGCTCTAAAGGATGCGCGCACTTGGCCCGAGCATTTAATCCTACACTATCATCTAAAAATTTTATCCAAAGAATTTGGGGAGAATTGGATGTATTGAAACCTATATCCATAAGAATCCCTGAAGCTCCATTAACTAAACCATCAGCTATATCAATATTGACCGTAACCATGTATTTGGCAGTAGATTTTAAAATTAATGAAGTTGATATACCTTGAGTTTTGGAGGTCTTGAAACTTTTGACTGCCTCCAGGTGTCTATTTTTCACTTCAGTGCTAAGATGTGAAGCTTTAATAGAATCAAGAGCTTTTGAAATGTATTGGGTAGTTAATATTGAGTTTAATTTTGCCGTATTAAAAATGTCGGTATCCTCATTTCTATAAAACAAATGAATTACATCATTTGGCAATTCGCTAGCTGGAGAAACTCTGGAACGAAGTAAGGAAATGTCGTCAGACGACATGTGTCCAGATGCCATATTATTCAAAGCTACAGCAAAAGCCTGATCATCTCGTTGTCGCATAATCTCGGTAAGTTCAAAAAACTTAAAAGAATCTCATAGAGAAGATCCGTATATAGCACTATACGGATCATGCGAATCAGAAGTGGATTTGAAAATCCAACGATCTCCAACAGGACTAAGCTGTCTGAGATCGCCGAAAACAATAACAGAGATCCCTCCGAATGGTACCTCTCTGTTATCTAAAATTTGTTTAAGCCGGCTATCTAAATATGAAAACATTTTTGCTTCGACCATTGATATTTCATCAATAATCAAAAGTTTAAGATCAATAAAACTTGAACGGAGGGTATTTAGTAAGTCAGGTCCCATGTTTTTAAATGCGGTCCCAGATTGGTTTATAGGAAGAGAAAACATGGAATGAAGGGTAGAACCTCCAATTCCGAAAGCTGCCTTCCCTGTGGGAGCACACAAAAAGAATTTAGGCAGTTGATGGATCGCATCCAGGCCTACGGTTATACAACTGGGACAGGGACTGAAAAATGACTGAAATAAGCCGACTTTTGCCGACACCGGCGCCGCCACCCACAAACTCATAAAACACATTGTTTTGCTGGGAATTATGCAAAACATGGGTAAAATAAGTTTTTTGCTTAAGATTAAGCGACTGAACAATTTTGGACAAATTTTCAGCGGACAAATTTTCCTAAGCGCGTCTTCTAAATCTTCTAATACATTATATTTCTTAAAATTAACTTTCACTAAATCTTCATTTGCGCTATATACTTCCTCGAAATTTCTGTCTATCAGCTCTAATTTTTCGTCCCTCCAAGGCAAATATAACATTAAAAGTTCCTTATAATAGCTAGCCCTATCTTTATTAATATTAAAACTCCTAAATCGAATGATTTTTGGCTTTGTTCGTTCCCTAACAAAGCCACTGCCATCAAAAAGGGGAAGAGGTGCACCATCTATGACTTCATTGACATTAAAATCTTCATTGTCAGAATCGTGACGAGTTGCTCTGGTCGACTTAGAAAATGTATAATTAGCTTCAAAATCCCCGAAGCATATGCCGTTAAGGCTATTGGGACGTTGAACGTAATGTTCAATCAATCCGACTGCAAATATGTCCGTTGAACCGGGAGCCATATTTACAAGTTGCTGTCTTGGCTTGAGCATTTTGACCCTATGCTGTGGTAGTGAAGTATTGATATAGGCTTCTCCGTTGCTAGCCTCAGACAATCGGATGACTAAACTGCAATAGGCGGCTTCCTGAGCAGAAATCTCAGTGCCAGAAATAAATTTGTTACCAATATATTGCAACTTTTGCCTGACTGTAAAATTTCTATTGTGGATCTCGTCCACTGCGTCACTCATCAGTTTGGAAATTCCCCTTTGGGACTGGTTTATATAATTAATTATATAACTGCAGCAAGCATAAGGATCCAAAATGAATTGAATGTCAATATTGGCCCTTTGCATTCCGAGAATATGTTTATTATATGCATTTGTACAAATGGCATTAAAACATCTCTTAAGAAAAATTTGTGGCTTTTTTAAGCCAGATCTCAGAGCATATATATATTCCTCGTAAGTGAGGTTGACTTGGGTATGAGACAAAAAGTTGTCAAAAATGCTTAAGTGACTGATAGTTTCAGAATCGAAGTGAAGTTTAATACACTCTGTATTTTTTTAAATTTTCTCGATGAAGGGAATAATTAACATATCAGTCCCTTCGGGAAGAGGCTTAAGAATTTCTGTTCGGGGCATTGGAAAAAATGGAATACCAAAGCGACAATAAGAGTTTCCTCCCAATTCACGTTGGCATGAGCGCCCGTGCTTGTGCTTTTGATATTCTATGAATGGAGCGACTTCTTCATTTGTTACATCTGTGGTAACGAACTGATCGATAAATTCGATAACTGGAGGAATTGAAGATTCTCAAAGTCCACTTTTGGGGCGTCTTTCAGCCAAAACATTCCGTGGATATGAGGTGAACCTCTTTGTTGAAACTCGACTCTCCAATAGTATAACACAACGTTGTGTCTACCGAAAACACCTCCTTCTTTTTTCATGATTTTAAACAATTGCCTCCAGCGATTGTCAAAATACCTAACACATGTGACCGGGTCGGTACGAGTCAGTCGAACTTTTTCATTTGAAGCCAACCCAAGTGCCTGCTCTTCCATAACTTCTTCCTTGTCGACAACTCTTTTTAGTTTGACAAGGAGCTCCCCCCACCTACTTTCAGCAGCTGACAAAGTTATGAAGAAGGTTGGCAGACCGAATTGACGGATCATTGCCATGACCTTCTTTTTTTCTGCTTCCCAATGAGCAGGAGACGTTCTAATACCCTTAAGGACCCTATAAGCGTCATCATGACGAATTAAACTATCAATTTTATCCTCATTAAGGGCGTTAGAGGCAGTAATGGCTCGAGATGAGCTATGCTTTCTTAAGCATATGGAAGTATTATTCCTAATTTGAAGAAGTTCTAATTTCTTGTAATTGAAGAACAACTTATCAGTTCTACAACTTCTCCTATCAAAATTCCTACGCTCAGATCTAACTATGGTTGTAAAGTCTGACAAGTCTTACGTTTAACGCCAGCATCAATAGTTGGAAACGCTAATTCCTCTGAATCAGCATCCAGAATCATATCGAGGGGTCTTTGGCCTTCGCCAGGGGCAATTATGATTCTTTGCATGGCAACATTCGCAACGTGATTATTATCGAGCAGAGTTTCTTGACCCCCCGGATTAAGCTCCTCTATTTCAATATCCTCATTAGGATGAAGTGGGCTTCGAAATTCTTGAGCCATATTATTAACTAACTCTGCATCTGCCTGGGAAGCTATAAATGGAACAGTATCGGAATCGAAGTTGGACATCCACTGCTCATTAAGAACTACATTGTGCTTTTTATAAAGCTCACTGTCTACGAGGAATCTAATAGCTTCTGAAATTTTCATTGGTCTGATGGTTTCTGCCATGAAATCATGGCTATATTCCATCCTACGCCTGAGGTGAAGCTGTACAACCTCTGCTTCATGGAAAGCTCGTGGTAACGAAGTTACAATATTGCTAGCAGGAATATGGACATTAACAACAGCTCCTTTGATGGCGTTTTGTCGACCAACACCTAAAGACTTAATCACCATAAATGGAAGTCGAGGTGATATAAGTCGCTCCTCTAAAGGAGTAAGCCCTTTCAGACATTCGGGCAAGTTACGGCTACAAGTATTGCAGAATTGAAAAGATTCGTCAGAAGATGGGAATTGACTGGAAAGACTTAGAATATCTGCACTAAACTCATTTCTACTTTCAATAAAAGCCCTTGTAATTTTTCTAACCTGAAAGGGAAACCAAAGGCCTTTGCAAGAAAGGCAAACTTGATCAGGACCCAGTTTAACCATTCTATTAAAAATTTCTATATGAGCTTCTAGGCTTGATAAACTGGGTGAATTGTCCTCAAAGCTATTTGAACGTTCCTGTCTCATACGATCTCCATTTCGTCGATTTTCTGCTTCTCTGCTCTGACTCCTATATTGACTGAAACTTAAACTCAGACGTCTTAAAGAGTCAGTAATAGCTTGACGCTCTATAAGGCGGGCACTTCGACGTCGTGCACTGTCAAGAGCCTGATCGACAATCCTCCTTGCAAGATTATCCCTAACTTGAGACCTACTGATTGTATCTCTTTCTCTAAAGCCCGAATCGTCCGGTTTCGTCGTCGTGCTAATCTACGTAATCTATCGGCCCCTCTCTCAATCAGCCGATAGTCCCCATCTGCCCGCCTCTGTCTTCTATTCTGTGTGTTAGTCCGCCTTTCAGTTATCTGTACGTCAGTATTCTGTCTTCGGGTAGATCTACGCAATCTATCGGCCCCTCTCTCAATCAGCCCGCTTCTGTCTTCTATTCTGTGTATTAGTCCGCTGTTCAGTTATCTGTACGTCAGTATTCTGTCTTCGAGTAGATCTACGTAATCTATCGGCCCCTCTCTCAATCAGCCGATAGTCCCCATCTGCCCGCCTCTGTCTTCTATTCTGTGTGTTAGTCCGCTTTTCAGTTATCTGTACGTCAGTATTCTGTCTTCGAGTAGATCTACCTGATCTATCGGCCTCCCTCTCTGCCTAGCGATAGTCCACATCTGCCCGTCTCTGTCTTCTACTCTGTGCGTTAGTCCGCTGCTCAGTTGAACGTATGTCAGTATCCTGTCTACAGGCTGCCCTGCGCAATCTATCGGCTATTCTCTCCCTCTGCCGATAGTCTACTTCAATCGGACCCTGTCTTCTTCGTTGAAAATCTCCTTGCAGCTCAATTTCGCGTATGCGCGTTGATCTACGAACATTACTAACTGCTAAAATATCTTCGCCTCTTCCGTCTTCTCTTAGTTCTAAATCTAAATTTGGTGCTGCTGTATTTACTATTAGCTCAGCTTCCCTTGCTCTACGATCTCTCTGGGCTGTAGCATTTCTGGCATATTCAGCCTGAGAATAATGCAATTGCTCCCTATTTAATACATTTCTGCGCCTCTGATTAGCCGCTCTTTGAGCAGCAGACTGTCTTTGGCGAGGCATAAGAAAGAATGATAGTTTATAAAACTAGTTAAACTAAATAATATAAATCAATAAATTAAAAAAAATAAGTAAATAAATATATAATATAGAATTACAATATAATCTACTATATAATATAGTTATATTATATATATTTATTAAATTATGTCATAAGGAATTGTTAGTATAATCATATAATTATTATTATATCTTATCTGTTCAATGCCCACTGTGCGGGGTCAACGTCACACGCGCAGCAAATACGTCATGAAATGCCGAAACCGTCACAACGCGCAAAGAACGTTTATGTTTGTTTGTACATATGCATATGTATGTATGTACCAAAAAAAATGGATATGTATTATAAAGTCACAAACCGATAATAAACTAATCAAAACCAATTTTATATTTATATTTATTATAATTAAAATTATTATTAATGCTATATTTAAACAACATTTAAAAAATTTTTTTTTATTTTTTTATAAATGGGTTGATGCACCGAACGTATCCCGCAAGCACTCCCAATACAACCACAAGCACACACTTAGCGCGCAACTTTTATAAATGTTTATAACAGCGTTCAAAAAACTGCCGTAAGTTTCATTTCACATGATTTTGCTTCTGCTGCTGCTTCTGCGAAAATCAGAAGTCGCAATCAAAGCATAAGTAAAAATCACGCAGCGACGAATATCAAAAATCAGCAGCAGTCGCTGTTTTTCGTTTTTTCGCTTTCTGCTTTGCTGTTGCTTTTGATCGTAGACGTAAGTCGCTGCTGCAGCTACCGACGACTTTCGGAAGTCGTCAGCAGTCGCAGCAGCATAAATCGGCGCCTTCGACTGTTTGCTGCTTTTGATTTTTGGTTGCTATTGCTTCTGACCAACAGTCGCAGCAGCGTAAGTCGGTGCTTTCGTCTTTTTGCTACTTTGATTTTTGCTGCCGAGCAGCATAAGGCGACAGACGCATGAGGCGACAAATTCATTCAGTAGCCGCGACTTGTATTTAATTACTATTGAAATACTAAAAGTATTATGTTATTTTGGCAACAACTATATACTGAAATTTGGTCACACTGATCTGAATCAGTTCTTCTTTGTTTTTCTGTTAATCTTCCTTCTTCTTTTGTAAACTTCCGAACGACTCACAACGCCGTCGCGCTTATGTTCAATAAAACGATTATTAAACTTTAACTAAATCGCCTCGCGTTTTACTCAATCATTTCCAATAGGTTATGGGCCCAGGAGTAGTAAAGACTTTAATAATTGTGTGTGATCAAGTGGAAAATAATTATTGTCTGTAATTAGCTTGTACATTCTTTATAAACATGAGCGGACAAGGGCTGTGTGCGATCGACAAATTGGACGGCGAAAATTACGCAGTATGGTCGGTGCAAATGAAGAGTGTATTGGTGCACTCGGGTATGTGGTCGTTAGTGTGCGGAAGACGCGTGAAGCAAGAAAGTGATACAGTTGAGCAAGGAGCTCAATTTGACGAACTAGACGAGAAAGCACTAGCAACAATATTGCTGTGCGTAAAGGCTTCAGAAATTAATTTGATTAAAAACTGCGCTAGTTCTAAAGAAGCTTGGGACAAGCTTGCAGCTGTGTACAAGCCTCGTGGACCCGCCAGAAAAATTACCTTGTTCAGGAAATTACTCCGGTTGAGTTTGTCGGAAAGTGCGTGCGTACGAATTTACATAAATGATTTTGTGGATATCGTCGAAAAACTGAAAAAAATTGATATGGACATTTCTGAAGATATTCTTACTATTTTGATGCTGTCGGGACTCGGTAAGAAATTCGAAAATTTCGTGGTAGCGATCGAAACGCGCGAACAGTTACCGACTCTCTCTGATATAAAAGTGAAAATTATAGAAGAGGGAGAGAGACAAAGAGTAGGTTCGGACGAAACGGAACTTTGTGTGCAGCAAGCATTTGTGTCGCGTCCCAGTGGAAAGGGAGACAAGAAAAATAGATCGACGCAAAAGAACAGTGATGCAAAGAAGAATAAAAAATGCTTTCGATGTGGTCGCGAGGGTCACTTTATTGCGCAGTGCAAAGTGAAAGACAAAAATGATGAAATAGAAACATCTGCAAAAGAGAAGTCGTTTACTATGCTTGCAAGTGTAAATAAAAATGACGTTTTAACGAAATCAATGTGGTGCTTGGATAGTGGAGCAACTGCTCACATGTGTTTTGAAAGGTCGTGGTTCGCGGACATTAAAGAGCATAAAGAGAAAATATTACTTGCAGGAGAAAACTATATATTTTCCGATGGCGTCGGTACGGTGGTCGTTAAAACAAAGAATGGTTCTGTTAATTTGAAAAATGTGCTTTACGTAAAAAACTTGCAAAGTAATTTCATATCGGTAGCGAAAGCCGTTGAAAAAGGGTATAAAGTGATTTTTCACAAGCAAAGTGCGTATATAAAGAACGGTCAAAATGAAGAAGTGTTGCAGGCAAGAAAAGCTGGAAATCTTTTTGTTGTTGATACCTCGAACAATCGGTGCATGTACTTGTGTGCAAATAATGAATTGTGGAAGTGGCATTATCGTTATGGTCATTTGAACATGGCGAGCCTAAAAAGATGGCAAGTGACAATATGGTCAATGGCTTAAAGTCAATCAAAAATGTTGAGGACATGGACCGAATTGCATGTGAAACCTGTGCTAAAGGTAAAATCTGTGTGAAACCATTCCCAAAAATGGCAGAAAATCGTGCGGACAAAGTGCTAGGGCTAGTGCATTCGGACATTTGCGGGCCAATGAACAAAGTTTCTGCCGGTGGAGCAAGATATTTCGTTACATTTATTGATGACTATTCGCGTTATATGTTCGTATATTTTTTGAAGACCCGTGATGAATTGCTTCCCACGTTTAAAGACTTTGTCGCGTTTGCTGAAAAACAGACCGGTGAAAAACTTAAAGCAATTCGCAGCGATAACGGTCGCGAATATATAAGCCACGAGTTTCAGAAGTTCCTATCAGAAAACGGTATTAAGCGGCAATTGACAGTACCGTACCGTACACTCCGCAGCAAAACGGGGTTGCTGAGCGCGCTAACCGGACACTTGTGGAGATGGCAAGGAGCATGCTTATACATTCAGGAGTGAATGAGTCCCTGTGGGGAGAGGCAGTTAGGACTGCAGCATATCTACGCAACAGATCGGAGACAAGGTCGTTGAAGAGCCAAACACCATTCGAACTGTGGACAGGTAAAAAGCCTTCGATATCGCATCTAAAAATCTTTGGATGCAAAGCGATTGCACTAAATAAGAAACATGCAGGAAAGTTCAAGCCAAAAGGCATTGAA
The DNA here is from genome assembly GCA_018904595.1 of Zaprionus indianus. Classification (NCBI taxonomy): domain Eukaryota; kingdom Metazoa; phylum Arthropoda; class Insecta; order Diptera; family Drosophilidae; genus Zaprionus; species Zaprionus indianus. Next base: position 245,278 of record JAEIHA010001028.1, on the reverse strand, counting down.
TGCATCATGATAAGGTATTCAACGACAGCGAAGGCCTACAGGTTAATGCGCATTGGATCGAACCAGGTAATCGAAAGTAGAGACGTCGTTTTTCTAGAGGAAACTATAGGGTATCCGAAGAATGGAAACAGCGAGAACGAGACGGCACTTATCGACGAAATTGGAGTTGATTGTTCGCAGATTTTGGCAGTGGACAACAACAAAGAAGGTGCTGAGGTGCTCGAGGAAGAGCAAATTGACAGCGAGATTAATGAAGCTAATAGTTCTGATGTTTACGAGAGTGCGAATAGCGATGACACCGAAGAACGGGAAATTCGTGGTCCTGGTCGTCCTAAGAAGATAAAAACTGGAAAGCCACGAAAACAATACAACTTGTTGAAAATGATGAAGGTTCAAGATGTCAAGGTACCTGTTACGTTTGCTGAAGCGACACAGTCTGAAATGAGTCAAGAGTGGGTAGCATCAATTCAGAAGGAGATTGACGCCCTTGAAGCTAATCAGACATGGGAGCTACAGGACTTACCAGAAGGTAAGAAAGCCATCGGTAGTAAGTGGGTTTTTGGCATCAAAAGAGATAAGGATGGCAATGTGATGCGTTTTAAATCGAGGTTGGTGGCTAAAGGATGTGCACAACAATATGGTATCGATTTTTTTGAAACGTTTTCACCAGTTGTCAGATATTCGTCGGTGAGACTTATTATATCTCTGGCTGTTGAGCATAACTTATTTCTACATCAGATGGATGTATCGACAGCTTACTTAAATAGCGAATTGAGCGAAGAAGTCTATATGAAGCAACCCGATGGATTTGATGATGGAAAAGTTTTGAGACTAAAGAAGTCACTTTACGGACTAAAACAGAGCGGCAGAGAGTGGAACGCCAAGCTCAATGAAGTCTTGCAAAAACTGCATTTTGTTCCCTGTGCCAGCGAGCCGTGTGTGTACACACGCAATGTGAAGAACAATATTAATATAATTGAAGTATATGTCGACGATCTTCTTATTGCAAGCTCATGTAAAAATGATTTGATTGGTATAAAAGAGTCAATTGCCAAGGAGTTTAATGTAGTAGATAGCGGACAGCTTAATCATTTCTTGGGCATCGAAGTTGAGCGAGAAGGTGAAACTGGAGCCATATCCATAGGTCACAAGACATATATCGAGAGTATGCTTCACACTTGGGGGATGTCAGATTGCAAATCATTAGCAACGCCTTTGGAGGCAAATTTCCAAGTTAAGTGTACTGATCCTAACTGCAAGCCTGTTAACGAAAAGGACTACCAATCACTTATAGGATCACTAATGTATTTGGCAATTACAACCAGGCCAGATATAATGCATTCAGTTGCAAAACTGGCTCAAAGAAATGTCAACCCACATAAGGAGCATGAAGTCGCTGCCTAGCGTATACTAAGGTACTTGAAGGGCACCTCAAACTTAAAGCTTCATTATCACGCAACAGGTAAACCGATTCATGGCTACGTCGACGCAGATTGGGCAAATGACACATCGGATCGTAAATCCTACAGTGGATATGTTTTCATAAACGCAGCTGGTCCAATATCCTGGGAGTCCAAGAAGCAAAGTCTGGTGGCATTATCCAGCACGGAGGCCGAATATGTTGCATTGTCCATTGCAGCAAGAGAAGCAGTATTTATGAAAAAGTTTCTGAAGGAAATGGGTTTTTTGATAGAACACTCAATTTTAATTTTTTGCGATAATCAGAGTGCTTTATGTTTAGCTAAGAATCCAGTATTACATAATAGAAGTAAGCATATCGACATAAAGTACCACTATGTTAGGGAACTTTATTCCAAGAAGGAAATTGATGTAAAATATATATGTACAAATGACATGTTATCAGATATATTAACAAAAAACCTACAGAAAAACAAGCATTTAAAATGTATAACTGAAATGAATTGCTTCTGAATATGTTGTTGAGAAGGAGTATTGAAATACTAAAAGTATTATGTTATTTTGGCAACAACTTTATACTGAAATTTGGTCACACTGATCTGAATCAGTTCTTCTTTGTTTTTCTGTTAATCTTCCTTCTTCTTTTGTAAACTTCCGAACGACTCACAGCGCCGTCGCGCTTATGTTCAATAAAACGATTATTAAACTTTAACTAAATCGCCTCGCGTTTTACTCCATCATTTCCAATAATTACGAATGACTAAATTGTTTGGAAATTACTTATAGCGTACTTCTTGTACTTTTTTATTTTTTTTACTTTCTTTTTGTGTAATGCTTATGAAATAATAAAACTAATCAGTTTTAAAAAAATTATGGAAACAAAATAAGCAAAAATAAAAACATAATAGTATATGAATTTTTAGAATGATACAGGTTTTAACTATTATTTTACTTATTTTATAAACCACTAAGAGTAAGTTCTTCGTTTTCAAAAAGTGGCAAAGTATCAATGGCCATGTCCAAAAAGGTGGGATTTAATTTAACTAGCAATATGTTCTCAAGAACATCCTGGCTTAATCGATTGCGGTAGTCGGTAAGCACCAGCCTCAGAGTGGAGAATGCTCGTTCAATCGACACCTGTTATAAAAAAAGAAACTATCTAAGAAGAAACCTAAATTATTTATGCCAGTTTTAATTACCTGAGTTGGCGGTACGGCATAACAAACGTTACTAATTGCGTATAACTCCTGGTCAGTATACTGCTTTCCTTTCCAGTAAGATAGCACGTCTGTGTCAAATCTTTGATATGCAAGTTGTAGATTTTCAATTTTTGTGTACACGTCTATTGAACTATTTACTTTTGATTATAAATAGGCCTCTAACATTTCGTCTTCTTCGTCATAAATGAAGTTGTCTATTTGATTAAAGCTGGAGTTGGGAGTTGAACACATATTGCCAGTAGGGTTCAGACTATAAAGTCTATCCCAAATTGATTTTAAATGATTTATTGCGTCGGTTTTTTGTTGCGGAGACAATATATGTTGAAAGCGGGGATCCAAAAACAAGTATGAAACTACAAATTTATTATTTAACAATGTTTTTGTTCGTGTTTCTATTGAATTTAAAATTTTATTTCCAATAGTTTTTGGTTTAAGCCATTGGGCGTAAAAATTGCCATAATGTAGTTGCTCCTCTTGGAATCTTTTTATAGATTTTTGCAAGGGACTAAGAACATTACAATATGTTTCAATAAAATCCCAAAACGAGGCATCTACATCAAAATTCTCTTCATCCGTTCTGTTTTTAAGTGACTCAATTTTACTTAAAATATCTTTCGCTTCCAACAAGTTTTTTAACATTATGTACGTGGATCCCCATCTTGTTGGACAGTCTAATTGTGGCACTTTTAATTTTTTAAAGCTCAAATATTTCGCGATATCCATTCGATGGTTTTCTAATATATTTAGTCATATTCCTACAATTAAGTAGATATTTAATTATGTCCAATGATTTAATTACATCGAGGGCAACCAACTGTGCTGTGTGTGCAGCACAACGACAAACTTCAATATTTCCTATTACAACTTTGGGAATTTTTTCTATTAACTCTATTTTATCTAAATAATCGTCGTTGGTGCACTCGTAATCATTCTCTTCATTGTTTTGTTCAGACACAAATGACAAAATATTAGTTGCCTTAAGCATATTTGCGCCGTTGTCAGAAGTAATGGATACGATTTGATTTAAGCTTATATTATATTTATTAAGCACTTTTATCACTTCGGTTGCAAGATTTTTGGCTCCACTTGATCCTGCACCTTTCAACTCAATCATTCCTAAAATAATAGATTTTATTTGAGCCGAATTTATATACTGTGCACTTATTCCAAAAATATTTCTGGACATACGCGTTACACTGTCTATTTTCAAAGATAAGAACGTATTTTTAAGTTCAGCTGCTATATGTGTTCTTATATTATTTGCCACTATTTCCAATGTATTTTTACAAATTCACAAATTGGATCAAGTATGTTTCTCATATTTTGTGAATTTAAAACATTGAAGGGAATGCTATCTTCGGTTACCAATCCTATATATGATCTTATTAGTTGTTTTTTATTTACTTCAATTTTTATTTTTTTTTCTTATTATTTTAGAACAAGAACTTGTTGATGAAGTTTCAAGGTTTTCTAAACTAATCACATTAACATCAATTTTGTGTTGTTTTTGTAAATGTGCTTTTAAATTTGATATTCTATTATTTTTGAGAGAGCTTTTACATATATTACATACAGCTAAGCCCTCGACTGCCTTATTTTCAAAATATTTCCAAACTTCACTTGGTGCCATGGTTAGCAGAAATATGTACGTGTGAATCAAGCAGCAAACGTTTTACAAGTAAAATTAATATGACGAAATAAACGCTGCGACGGCTGCGGATGACTTCCAAGAATTTGTCATGCGTCTGTCGCCTTATGCTGCTCGGCAGCAAAAATCAAAGTAGCAAAAAGTCGAAAGCACCGACTTACGCTGCTGCGACTGTTGGTCAGAAGCAATAGCAACAAAAATCAAAAGCAGCAAACAGTCGAAGGCGCCGACTTATGCTGCTGCGACTGTTGATCGGCAGCAATAGCAACGGAAATCAAAAGCAGCAAACAGTCGAAGGCGCCGATTTATGCTGCTGCGACTGCTGACGACTTCCGAAAGTCGTCGGTAACTGCAGCAGCGACTTACGTCCACGATCAAAAGCAACAGCAAAGCAGAAAGCGAAAAAACGAAAAACGACTGCTGCTGATTTTTGATATTCGTCGCTGCGTGATTTTTACTTATGCTTTGACTGCGACTTCTGATTTCGCAGAAGCAGCAGCAGAAGCAATTGTTCACTTTCTGATATCGCTCGCAGCATAAGCAGTGAAAAGCAAAAATATTGCGACTTCTGCTAATTCGACTGCAGCTTTTCAAACACTGATAAAAATTAAATGTGATTCTAAACCCTTTAATTAATTTATTCGCGCAATCGCTGCCGCTGCATTTTTAGGCCATGGATTTTAAAAAAATTCATGGTCTATTGTGTTTGTCGGAACGAGTTTGTGCGTAACAGGCAGAAGGAGGCATCTCCGACCCCATAAACTATATATATTCTGAATCAGTATCAACAGCCGAGTCGATTGATGTCTGTCTGTCTGTCCGTCTGTCTGTCTGTATGAACACCTGGATCTCAGAAACTATAAGAGCTAGAGTCTTCAAATTTTGTGACAACATCCATGTATGTTGCAGTGTTTCAAAGTTTTTTTGAAATTTGGCCACGCCCCTTCCCGCCTCTGTAAATCAGTAATAACGATTTAATATACACAATATACACCCAACAACAAAAGTTGTACATCTCACATGACAAATACTTTGCCACATGTGTTTTCTGAAAATTTCATAGAAATCGGACTAAAAATAAGTGAGATATGATCCGAATTAAACTCAATTTGAACGTATACTTATGCGCATATTAAGACCTAATTTACGCATCATACCAAAGTTCGAATCGTCGGACACACAGCATTTAACAAAACTTTTTATTTGCATAGAATGGTAACATAATTAGCTCAGAATGCAACCTTTCCGATCTATCAGTAAATGAGGCGGTGGCTTAGTGGTTAGAGTGGCGGACAAGCGGTCCTGCGTGTGTGAGTTCGATCGAATCCCATGTGCGGCCGGCTGGTGCGAGTTTTTAGGCCATGGATTTTAAAAAAATTCATGGTCTATTGTGTTTGTCGGAGCGAGTTTGTGCGTAACAGGCAGAAGGAGGCATCTCCGACCCCATAAACTATATATATTCTGAATCAGTATCAACAGCCGAGTCGATTGATGTCTGTCTGTCTGTCCGTCTGTCCGTCTGTCTGTCTGTATGAACACCTGGATCTCAGAAACTATAAGAGCTAGAGTCTTCGAATTTTGTGACAACATCCATGTATGTTGCAGTGTTTCAAAGTTTTTTTGAAATTTGGCCACGCCCCTTCCCGCCTCTGTAAATCAGTAATAACGATTTAATATACACAATATACACCCAACAACAAAAGTTGTACTTCTCACTTGACAAATACCTTTCCACGGGTGTTTTCTGAAAATTTCATTTAAATCTGACTAAAAATAAGGGAGATATGATCCGAATTTAACTCAATTTGAACGTATACTTATGCCCATATTAAGACCCAATTTACGCATCATACCGAAGTTCGAATCTAGCGTCGGGCACATTAAACAAAACTTTTTATTTGCATAGAATGGTAACAGAATTAGCTCAGAATGCAACTTTGCCGATCGAAAGAAAAGTGAGGCAGTGGCTTAGTGGTTAGAGTGGCAGACAGCGGTTCTGCGTGCATGAGTTCGAATCCCATGCGCGGCCGGCTGGCTAAACTTTTTATTTTAATAACTTTTTTTTTTGGTTATTTTTTTATTCTTATAAGCTTAAATGAAAACTACAGTTATTTAATTAAATACCAATAAAAATAGTTTTCAAAAATTAAATTTCATATTTTATGCGATATTTATGACAATCAATATGTTACGAAAGTTAGAGCGGGACGCCGATACATGCATGTCTGCATTTGCACATTTACGTTTCGGCGTCCCGCTCTAACACACATCAATTGCCGTATTCGGCACACATACGCAACAGTCAGATTTGTGCAACATTCGGCAACATTTATAAAAGTGTTCTATTTAAATATGTTGCGTACCAAAAAATTAAAAAATTATTGTTTGTTAAGCTTTTAAATTATTAAAAGGAAAAGAAAGACGAAAAAACATGCCACACATTCACCGCGGCAGCAATCGAACCCGAGAACACTGTTAACATAATTGGTCTTTAAATCCGGCACACACTCCACTAGGCTACTGTACAACTTCTGCGGCTGCCACTGTTTGACATAATGAAAAATGCACACATAAACTTTTTGCCCTCTCGCCCTACCTAATGCTTATAATTCTTGTTTATTCGGTTTTGCATTGTTTATGCGTTCATCTTCTTCTGCCTGCAATTGAATTTGTGCGTGTCGTTCGAATAAAATAATAAGGATATAAAATATATATTTTTCAATTCTTAATAATAATCCAAATAATGCAAAATTTTCATATAACGCAAAATAAATGATATAAGGTCTACCATGATAATCCATGGCCTTCTACAGTCAGCACCTGACTGTAGCGTTCGACTGGTTTTTAATTACTTTTTTTTGGTTTTTTTTTCATTCTTATAAACTAAAGGAAAACTACAGTTATTTAATTAAATACCAATAAAAATAGTTTTCAAAAATTAAATCTCATGTTTTTTTTGCAATATTTAAGACAATCAATAAGTTACGAATGTTAGAGCGGGACGCCGATACATGCATGTCTGCATTTGCACATTTACGTTTCGGCGTCCCGCTCTAACACACATCAATTGCCGTATTCGGCGTATGTACGCAACTGTCAGATTTGTGCAACATTCGGCAAAGTTTATAAAAGTGTTCTAGTTAAATATGTTGCGAACCAAAAAATTTAAAACGTATTGTTTGTTAAGCTTTAAAATTATTTAATAGAAAAGAAAGAATAAAAGGAAAACATTTCACACATTGATGATCTCGGCAGGATTCGAACTCGAACACTGTTAAATATCATTGGTCTCCGAATCCGGCACACACTCCACTAAGCTACTATACAACTTCCGCGGACACCACTATTGTTTGACAATAGCAAAAATGTATACATAAACTTATTGCTCTTTTGCCCTACCTAATGCTTATAATTCTTGTCTATTCGGTTTTGCATTGTATATGCGTTCTTCTTCTTCTATCCGTCAATTAAATTTGTGCGTGTCGTTCGAATAGAATAATAAGAATATAAAGTTTATATTTTTAAATGCTTAATAATAATCCAAATAATGCAAAATTTTCATTATAAATAACGGAAAATAAATGATACTATAATAATCCATGGCCTTCTACAGTCAGCACCTGACTGTAGCGTTCGACTGGTTTGATCTCGCTTTCGTTCTCTTACATACGTACATAACATACATACAAACATTTTCGATCTCTCTTTCGTTCGCGTACGTACGTACCAGCGTTGCCAACCCTCCGTCTTTTTACGTAGATCTCCGTATTTCAAAGGAGATCTACGTGTCTACGTGTTAAGAGACTTAAACTACGTACTTTAAAAAAAAATTGCAAAATACCCTAAAAACTAAAATTTATGGTTTATGTTCCGTACGCGGAGTCATGCTGTGACGCATATATTACATGGTATGTGCGTAGTTATCAATATGAATGCGGCATGCGATATATATTGAAGCGATATGTACAACGATCGATATAGCAGAGGTAGACCGCCAATGTCGACTTCTTCGAAATGTTTATTGCACTAAGCCATGAGGTTTCCCTTTAAAGAGGAGAAAGCGGTACCGCCAGACCTTTTTTGGCGTTATATTTCAAATGTTAAAAAGGAAAATTCGACCCAGATGTTTCCGATCTTGACGGAGTTTACTCAAAACTTGCTTATGTTACCACATAGCAGTGCTAATGTTGAGCGACTATTTTCCGAAATTAATTCAATTAAAACTAATAATAGAAACCAGTTAGAAACGGACACTTTAAAAGGTTTACTTCACACAAAAAGTGGGTTAAAGAAAAATTTAAAGCCTTCTGAAAACCATATAAGATACTTTAATAAAAAAATGTGTACATTGTAAAACTTATACATTAATGTGTATAAGCAATTTAAAAAAAATAATTTTCTTTTTATAAAGTGAAAAGAAATTAATAACAATGAAGCTCAAAGACAGTTAATTTAAACATTTATTGTTTTATTCTTTTTTATTGTTCTTATATTTAAAAAAAGGAGTACGTAGATCTACGTATTTCAATAAAATTGTGCTACGGAAAAACAAGTAGATTTTGAAGCCAGCCTACGCAATTTATAAATTTTGACTTGGCAACCCTGGTACGTACATACACACAAACATTTTTCGGTATCGCATTGGTGCATACATACATACATACGTGCATACGTCTTTTCGCAACTTTTGAGCGCGCGCCGTACAATTGTTATTCCGCAGAATATTGTCAATTAATATTCTCATTTCTAAGCTGTTTTAATACAAATATTATTACACACTCTCGCAAACAATTTGGCCCTCAATAAGTTAACTTCAAACACACAAACATTGCCCTATCACATACACAAGTGTCTATACATTGCGCAAGTGCATTGAACCGTTTCAGCTGTTCTTATATACAACGAACATTAGCGGTTCTCATCTCCTTCGTTTTCTTACGGCTTCGTGGTGACAAAAAGAAACGGTAAAGAAACTTTTTTGCGCGCGTTTTACTTTGGTTCGTTACAGTGAACACTAACTAGAATGGCCGAACCAAGTTCTATTGACTTTTATCGCGCAAAATGCTCAGAAGTGAAACGTGAAACTATGCTCGAGTTCTTCAAATCTGACGAAATTGAGAATCTTGATGAGAGCGATTTGTCCGTGAGGATCGACTCCGTAAACCAGATGTAGGCCGAATTCTTGACGTCTTGGAGCTGGCGTCGAATACGCGCACTGAATTCGCTGGAATTTATTGGAAAGTTAAATCAAGGCTCACTCGTCAATTGGATGCAACGACAATTCCTAGATTCAACGACCATGTGAACCAAACTTGCACTCGCAGGTCTCGACTACCGGAGATGCAACTGGCAACATTTGGCATGGTCTGGCCAGACCATTTTCGATTTTGATTAAAAAAAAAAATATATACTTCTAATTGAGCTATCGACTTGAAATTTCTTGACTTTTCCTAAAATTTCATTAGCTATCCATCTGCGAAAAAATCAGGACGAAAAAATGCACACAAGTATAACTATGAGGATTTTAAAATTTCTATACCTCGGACGGGTGGAATGGTCTGGCCAGACCACCATACATTTTGTATGAAAAATGCTGTGAATTTGTGTATGTGCATGAATTTTTTTACTTTTTCTCTGCAATTTTTTAGTCAAACTATGACGTCACATGGCCGTCAGCCGTCAGAGAGAGCAAGGGGAATTAAATTTAACCACAGCTCTGGCTGGGGTAAGTGCCGTCCTTGCTCCTACTGACGGAAGTGCGGCTATACTCTCCACGTGAGGGCGGCTGGAAGCAGGCCCCTAGCACGGTCATGTCTCTGCTAGGGGTGCTGACTAATTGTAGTCGGGCGAAGATCGTGAATCTATAAATCACCCCAATCCAAGGCGGAACAGCATACGCTAATGGATGCATGGCCGGGGGGTAGCCCGGTCTCTAGTATGCGGACTCTGGATACCTGTCGCCCTCCAGTTTCATTTAGACTTCCCACGGCAAGCGGGCTATGTCGTGGGTGACCTTCTCTTCCCGCCTACTCGTGGGATCAATTTTATGGATCTTTTTAACTTAAAAAACAAGCCTGATGCGGCTTTGAACGCATCAACCCAGGGCGAAGCCTTCACGGCCGACCCCAATACCAGCACTGCAGCTGTTGGGCTGCTGGCATCCACCCCCAATACCACGGGTCTCGACCCTGGTACTCCGGGGGACTCGGACAGGCCACGAACTCCCTTGGACACTGAGTTCGCTAGTGCTGCCTTCTCGTCCAACAACTGCTCAGTCACGCAGCAGACCGTCGAGGTGATGTCCTCCGACGCCGAAGCTGAGGGTGACCTGATCAGCTTTGCTGACGACGCTTCCGTGGCCTCTCAGAGGTCAGGTCTCACGGAAGCTGGCTCCCAAATCCAGACTCTGCGACTGGACTCGGGGAACGCCTTCGTCAAACTGAAGACCCGCGAGAAGAAGCTCTTCAAAGCTGCACTCGCAAAGGGTTCGAGCAGAGCAGAGGCTCTGGCTATCGCCACTGCGCCCCCCGCGGAAACCAAGGCTAAGCGGATGCGCGGTGACGATACCATCCCCGAACCCCAAGGGTCCTCAAAGAAGCCCAAAAAGACTCATGTGGAGTCCACAAAGCCACTCTTCAGCCAAGTGGCAAGCAGGGTGAAATTGGGCTTCACTTCGGCTGACCCCACTAAACCTCTTACACCGGAGCATATGGCCACGGTGCAAGAGAGCATCCTAAAGGCGATGCGGCTGCCTTTCACATCAGAAGTCGGCCCAGGTTTCGAGGGTTGTATACCCCGAAACGAGTGGCTGCTCCTGGTGTGCGAGAACAGCAGCACTGCCGATTGGGTCAAGGAAGCTTTTGGACATATCAAGTCCATCAGCGGCCTTGATTTAAAGTTGTTGGAGGAAGCAGAGTTCCCAAGAGCTCACCTCATTAGAGGTTACTTCCCCAACAGCGCGCAATACACACCCGCCGAGATTGTGGAATACTTGGGTATCCAAAATCGAGAGCTCTCTACGGAGCTGTGGCGGGTGGTGCAACACAGCCTCAACGGCAATACGACACACCTCGCGATGATGGTCGACGAGAAGTCGTATAAGGCTCTGACGGACATTAAGGGTAATGTGAAATTCCGCTTTGGCAGGATCAAGCTTATCCTTAAGAACTCCGCCGTCAGGGCCTCCCCCGCTCCTGCTCCCTCCCCCTCCCCATCTCCAACCCCCCTCCCGTCAGCGATCCTCCAGCGGCGGTGACGGTGGGCCCTACCGGCGTGACAGCTGTGGCTAACGCTCCGGTGGCGTCCACCAGCGCCGCAGCTGCAGTGGCGCTGACAAAACCCATCCCCAAACCCCCCAGTCATAGTGGTGACTGCCCCCAAGCCCACAGCGGACCGTACTAAGCCGGTGGTTGGCAGCGGACGCCCCGTCGTCCATTCCAGGCCCTCCACTGGCATAGTGCGGAGACCCCCGCAAGGGCCCCTCCGGCGACCGTGGTCGCAAGGCGACCTCCCCGAGTGGTTCCTCCAGATTGCCGAAGGGCATCCGAGGCAACGACTCTCGGGGGGCAAGGCAGGTGGCCTTGTCAAAAAGGCCCTAAAGGAGGATGCCGAGCGCCATTAAGGTGCTCCAGGCGAACCTGCACCACGCCAGAGGAGCGTCTGCCACCCTGTGCAGGGTCGTCTGCGAAGAGGAAATCAACCTGGCTCTCGTCCAGGAGCCATGGTTGATCGGTGGCCACATCCGTGGACTATCATGCGGATCATGTAAGTTGATATATGACCGCACGGGAGGTGCCCCTCGCACTGCTATTATTGTTAATAGCAATGTGAGACACTTCCCTTTAACAAATTTCATCCACAGAGACCTGGTGGCAACGGCTATTGAGGTAGCCACGGCTGAGGGCGTCCGGGAGGTTGTGATCGCCTCTGCCTACTTCCCGGGCGACGTGGATGACGTTCCCCCCACAGAGGTTCAGCGGCTGGTGGAGTTCTGCCGCTTAAACAACAAGCCGCTCGTGATCGGCTGTGATGCCAACGCGCATCACACGATCTGGGGAAGCAGTGACGTCAACAAACGTGGTGAGTCCCTTTTAGAATATCTATTGTGTTGTCAATTAGATGTTGCTAACATAGGGTGTAAGCCAACATTCATTAATGCCATTAGGGAAGAGGTTCTGGATCTTACCCTAGTCAGTAACTCTATTGGGAGTTCACTGGTGAACTGGCGGGTCACAGACGAAGCCACGTTGTCGGACCATCAGCACATCAGGTTCGACCTACCTGGCCAAGTCGAGATCCGTCAGAACTCCTTCTGCCCCAAAAAGACCAAGTGGGATCTTTTTAAAGCCTCTGTGGCTTTTAAAGCAGATTTGTTGATCAGCAACCCAAGTTCTATTAGTGAGATAGAACTTGCTGCCAACCTGCTTCAAGATGTGCTCATCACATCCTTCGAGGACAGCTCTGTTCGGAAGACCCTAGAGGTCAACCGTAAAGTTCCATGGTGGAACGAGGAACTATCCGCACAACGAAGGAAGGTTAGAAGCCTTTTCAATAGGGCCAAAGCTAATCGTGTCAGCTGGGACGTCTATAGGGACGCCCTAACTAATTATAATAAAAACATTAGACGTGCCAAACGCGATACGTGGCGCAGCTACTGTGGTAGCATTGAATCGCTACCGGAGGCAGCGAGACTCCACAAAGTATTAGCTAAAGGGTCGTCTAATGGTATAGGGCTTCTTAAAAGAGCAGATGGCTCTTTCACCCAAGATCGCAGGGAGGCACTTGATCTTCTGCTTCAAGTCCACTTCCCAGGTTCGGTGGCGAACCCAGATCCATCCAGTCAAGATGACGTCACCACGTCACCGGACTCACGTGGCTCCAACTTATCGGGAACCATCTTCGACCCTGAAAAGGTCAAATGGGCTGTAGATTCCTTCGCTCCCTTCAAAGCCCCAGGGGGCGATCAAATCTTCCCAGCCCTTTTACAAAACAGCCTGGATCATATTCTCGATCCGCTGGTCGGCCTGTTTAGAGCTAGTCTCACTTGGGGATACATACCCGTCTCTTGGAGGAGAGTCAATGTGGTATTCATTCCCAAACAGGGGAATCGTCCCCAGGACCAGCCCAAATCCTATCGGCCGATCAGTCTCACCTCCTTCCTGCTTAAGACAGCGGAAAGGCTCATAGACCTGCACATACGGTGCTCTCTGCAGGAAACTTATCCTCTGCATCCCACGCAGTTTGCGTATATAGCCGGAAGGTCGACGGAGGTCGCCCTCCACAAATTAGTAGGTAAAATCGAAGAAGCCCTCGCATCCAAGAACATTGCTTTGTGCTCTTTTCTTGATATAGAGGGTGCCTTCGATAATACCGGCTACGGCCCTATTTCTGCTGCGCTAGAGCGCAGAAATATTGCCCGTCCCCTTATCCGGTGGATTGAGGCTATGCTCAAACACCGGATCATTTCCTCTACCTTGGACACCACGACTGCCTTTATCAGTGCGGTTAAAGGATGTCCCCAGGGAGGGGTCTTATCCCCCCTACTCTGGTCTTTAGTAGTTGATGAACTACTAAGCATTCTCGCAGACCAGGGCGTGCAAGCAATCGGCTACGCGGACGACCTGGCTCTAATAGTGAACGGGAAATTTGCCAACACCGTGACAGAGCTAATGCAATCTGCTCTGAACACGGTTGGCAGATGGTGCGAAGATGTAGGTCTCAGCATCAATCCCCAAAAGGCAATTATTGTTCCCTTCACTAAGCGCTATTCTATTGACATAGGTCAATTGAACATAGGCGGCTCCCCTGTGGGTCTTTCCAGCGAAGTCAAGTATCTAGGGGTGACCCTTGACAAAAGACTAAACTGGAATTCCCACCTAAATAACACTCTATCAAAGGCAACTCATGCCATGTGGGCATGCAGAAGATTCTTTGGTAGAACCTGGGGTCTCAAATCCTGTAACATCCGGTTGCTATTTGAGATGATGGTAAGACCCATCGTCACCTACGCTGCAATTGTGTGGTGGCCAAAGGTGACGCAGGTCACTGCCATCAACAAATGCAATAAATTGCATAGGCTACTTTGCCTTTCTCTGACGGGTGCACTCCGCACCTGTCCCACAGCAGCAATGGAGTCAATCCTCAACTTGACTCCGCTGCATATCAAAATAAAAGAAGTCGCTGCAATGAGTCTTCTTAGAATCAAGCTCCAATCTGGGCTTCTAGCTACCGAATCAGGGCATGCTAGACTTATCAAAGATATTCCTGGCTTAGAGATCTGCACTAGATCAGATTCTATGACCAAGGAACTCCTCTTTGGTGCAAAGTTCAGGACTCTCATCCCAGACCGGAAGGACTGGGATGCTGGCAACCCCATCAGCGACCCTCACGGCATACACTGGTATACCGACGGGTCTAAAACTGATCAGGGGGTTGGAGCCGGGATACATGGTCCCAACTCCAAAACCTCGATTGCCATGGGCAAGTGGCCCACGGTCTTTCAATCCGAGGTTCATGCCATTGAGTTCTGCTGCCGTCTTATCCTTGAGAAGGGGATGAGAGGAGCGAACATTTATATCTTCTCGGACAGCCAAGCTGCCATACTAGCCCTCTCCTCAAAGAGAGTAAGCTCACGTATGGTGGCTGACTGCTGGAACTGCCTCCAGAGGCTGTCCAAAAGAAACAAAGTTACCCTCCTTTGGGTACCTGGACACTCTGGGTTCCAGGGCAACGAGCTAGCGGATGAACTAGCGAGGGCGGGGTCATCAGCCTCTATGGTTGGCCCCGAACCCTTCTGCGGCGTGGGGTGGTCAACCATCTCATCCCTTGTGAAAACTTGGGCAGATAGGTTGACCGAACGCTATTGGTTCTTCCAACCAGGGATGAGGCAGGCTAGAGAGCTTACAAATCCCTCGGTTAAACGCAGAACAGACTTACTCTCCAGGAGAGATCTCTATCTCCTTGTTGGCTATCTCAGTGGCCACCATCTGGTGAACTATCACCTAACGAAAATGCGTCTATCCTCTGATGCAGAGTGCAGGCTCTGTAAAGAGGACGATGAAACCACCAAACACATACTGTGTGACTGTCCAGCCTTGGTTTGGAGTAGGAGGAAACATTTGCACGTGGAAATCGCAGTTCCCGAGCAAATTGTCCGTTCCTCGACGAAAGACCTGCTTGGCTTCATCAGGGAAGCAGAGCGGCTTTTGTCAAGATAGGGAGAGCATTTAGGCACAAAAGACCATTCTGGTCGCAGTGCCTCGCGCCTTCTCTGCTGGGAGACTCCCTCGTTCAAATAATAATAATAATAATAATGACGTCACATGCACATGCATGAATACACATTGTGTGTACTCAAACATATATATATAATATGTATATTCTATATTCTATGTATATGCAATGTATTTAGTCGCGCGCTCGCGCGCTTTTTTATTTTTGTTGTGCGCGCTTTTTTATTTTTGTTGTGCGCGCTTTTTTATTTTGTTTTACGCGCTTTTCGTTCTTGGCGCCACTTGACTAGTGAACATTGTGCAAAGAATATACTGGTGATCTAAATGAGTGAAGAAATTGAATATATATATAATCTTCGACATCGACGCATAAATATCGACACAGATTGTCACACCAGACTAGCCGCGGCATTAGCCGTTGACATGCAAGGTGGAAGTACCGATGATTTTATTGATGATGGAAATGGCTTTGATGACGATGGCAATGAAAATAATTTCAATGATTTTCCAGCTGAAGATGATGCTTCTGATGTAGAAAACGAAGTTGTAATCGAAGCAAATGAGCTTGAAAACGATAGTGAGAGTGAGGACGATACGCAAATGCAAAGTGATTACGAAAGTGCATCCAATGACTGCTTTTATGGACGTGATGGCACAAAATGGATGAAAAATGAGCCGCCCAATGCTGGCCGCCTTCGACATCACAATGTCATGCGTTTCCGTTCAGGGCCCAAAACACAAAATGCTCTGCCCATGGATGTATTCAAAAAATTTTTTTCACAAAATATTTCATTTATTATAATCAATGAAACTAATCGTTATGCTAAAGAAACAATCGCGAAATGGAATGCAGCTAATTCTAATAAAAATCCCAAAATTTGGGTAGATATGACCATCACTGAATTGGATGCATTTATTGGTATTCTACTTGCGGCTGGTGTTACACATAACAACATGCTTGAATCAGAAAAATTATGGCACCCAAATGCGCTACCAATATTTCGTGCAGCAATGTCATTTGACAGATTTCGTGCACTGAAAAGATTCATTCGTTTTGATAACAGTCGTACACGAGAATTCCGTCAGAAAACTGATAAAGCTGCACCAATAACTGACATATGGAATTTTCTAAATCAAAATCTCGCCAATAATTCCTTCAAAACCAGCTAAATACGGTATAAAAGTGTGGTGGGCGTGTGATTCAAAAACAAAATTTCCTTTACAAGGAATACTTTATAAAGGAAAACAAGGCGCAGAACGAGAAGTGAACCAGGGAGAAAATATTATGTTGGGATTGGCCAGTCGATATGCTAATAGCGGTCGCACACTTATTGCCGACAACTTTTTTACTACTCTTGAAGGAGTAAAAAACTTGCGAGCAATGGTATTGCATTCGTTGGCACAATTCGATCAAATAAACGCAGTGTTCCTGATGAAATGCGGAAAAATTCAAAACGTCCTGTCCTGTCAACTCTCTTTGGATTCAACGAGAACTTAGTTTCAATTTGTAGCTATGTTCCGAAGAAAAATAGGGCAGTAAATCTTGTTTCCACCGTTCACTACACGAAAGACTGTCAATGTGCATTGATGAAACCAGAAGCGATTCATTATTATAATACAAACAAGGCAGGTGTTGACTGCATGGACCAGATGGTTTCCCATTTTACGTGCAAGCGGCCAACACATCGCTGGACTCCCGCCTTTTTTATAATACGAGGGTCGTTTGATAAGTCCGTGACTTTTTGAATAAAATATATTTTTTTCGTCAAAGAAGCGTTTTATTTCTCAACATAATCTCCTTTTAGCTCTATACATTTAGTCCAGCGTTTTTCCAATTTTTTTATTCCTTCCAAATAATAGGTTTTCTCAAGGCCCTCAAAATAGTCGTTTGTTTCTGTGATGACCCGAATCTCTTACCGCCGAGCCATTTCTTCATGTTTGGAAACAAAAAATAGTCACAGGGGGCTAAATCTGGAGAATATGCTGGATGGGGTAGCAGTTCGTAGCCCAATTTATGAAATTTTGCCATGCTGACACGAAATTCACTTTTTTCCATTTTCGTTAAAATTCACGAGATCGTCTGCTTTCAATGCCTATAAAACGCAAACCAAAAAACGCAGCTTTCTCAAAATTTTACAGTCAGCTGTTAATCGATAACTGCTGACAGGAGCAGTGTTGTATTTAGAGCAGGTGCGGCAAATACAAAAAGTCACGGACTTATCAAACGACCCTCGTATGCTTGATGTCATGGCATTAGCTGCATTCGTCATATGTAAGGAAAATGACCGACTCAATAAACGATAACCTATCAAAATCATTGGTTGTCGCAAATATTGAAAATCGAATGAATAACGTGCGCATTATCAACAATTTTTCTACTCGTTCTGCGTTTGAAACTTTTTTCGGCAAGCCTATAACGGTAAGTAAACGCAACTCTATTTTTAACCTGACTCGCATTTAATGTGTTTTTTGGTTTGTTATATTTTTTCAGATTCCACAAACATATGTTGCTAAAGAAAGCGGCCCAACAATACTTGGAAAAAAAAAACATTGTTATATTTGTTTACATAGCGAAAACGAGAAGATAAATCGCAAAACTCGGTTTTCCTGTGTAAAATGCCACGAACCTGTTTGTCAACAACATTCCAAAGTTGATTATATTTGTTTCCGATGCATGCCAATCGAATAAATTATTATTAATTATATCATTCATAAGTATTATTCATTCATATACTTCATAGTAAAGCAGAAAAATAAACCAAAAAAAAGTTGATTTTTTCCTAAATTTCAAAATTTTTTTTCAGATTTTTTTTATTTACGGCTAGCTCAACACATGCTTAAGGCATAACAAAAAATAAAAACTGAAAATAATAAATATTTATCACTTATAATCGTGTGTTTATGCAACGCTTAAAACTCAAATTTCCCATATAAATGCATGTAAATGTTCGATGGTCCAGCCAGACCATTCCACCCGTCCGAGGGTATAGAAACTGCCAACCGACGGAGGGTTAATGGAAAATATGAAGATTGGCCCGAGTTCTATGCGATGTTCAACACAGTTGTTGGTAGCAACGAGGATCTGAGTAAGATTGAAAAACTACAGCATCTACGTTCTTGCCTGAGCGGTGCTGCAATTGACACCATCAAGTCATTGGAGCCCTCTGAAGTTAACTACGAAAAGGCAATGGAACTTCTTATAAGACGCTTTGATAACAAGTTGCTTCAATTTCAGGGGCGCATACGCTCGATTTTTGAGTTGCCGGTTCTTGAAAAAGGATCTGCACAGAGCCTACGTGCGCTTAGCGATAATGTAAACGCTCATCTTCGAGCTCTCGGTACAATAGCAACAAGTGAGCAAATCGCAGATGGCCTACTTATTAACATTATAAGTCGCAAGCTAGACGCAAACTCGCAGGAGAAATGGGAAGAGTCTCTGGAATCTGAGAAGATCCCGAAATGGTCAAATATGGCGTCCTTTATCGAGCGCAGATGTCGCAAGCTGGAGAACATGGAATCAGCCAGTTTACAGGTTGCACCCAAGAAGAATGGTGGAAATTCACTTGTAGCCTCTACCAGCAACGCAAAAGCATGCCATTTATGCGACTCAAAGGATCACTTCCTGCCTAAATGTTTTCGTTTTGCCAACCTATCTCTGTCTCTCCGCTATAATGAAGCTAAGCGTATGCATCTATGCTTCAACTGCCTTCGTAAAGGTCATGCCTTACAGCAATGTCGAGCTGGACATTGCAGACACTGCCAGCAGAAGCATCACACCCTGCTGCATACAGGCCAAATTCCCTCGACGTCAACCGCTTCCAATGCTCAGCATGGAACAATTGAGCGGCAGCAAACGCTAATCACAACTGGCTCAAACCATACACCTGAGAACACAAAAACGCAGTCAGCTGATTACGTATTGTTGCCCACAGCCATCATATACATTAAAAACAGAGCAGGTACTTTTATACCATGTCGTGCCTTGCTAGATTCAGCATCACAATTAAATTTCATCACTAGTAGACTGGCCAACCAATTGCAGCTGGTCACACGAAAATCAGCAGTTTCAATTTCCGGTGAAGCTTCACTATCGTCAAACGCAGCAGTCGATCTCGCTGCTCAATCGCTTGATCGGAAATACAGCGCAGCATTCTCGGCCGTTGTCACACGGACGATCACAAATTACCACCCTCATATCGGAATCGACATAAAAAGGTGGAATATCCCGAAGAACTTAGCACTTGCCGATCCATCGTTCTACAAATCGCAGCGAGTAGATGTATTACTTGGTGCTGGTCTGTTCTTCGAATTGCTTTGCGTTGGACAGACTCACATAGCCAGACACTTGCCAATTTTCCAAAAAACAAGGCTTGGATGGATCGTTTCAGGAGCATTATCTCAGCCCATTAAGCATCATGCGTTAGCAGCCGAGCGCAGGGAATCTCCGGAGGATGGCAACCTGACTGATATAGTCAAACGATTTAGGGAAATTGACAGTTGCTATGGCTCCACATCAACAGCCACGGAGGAAGACATGATTTGTGAAAACTTGTTCCTGAAAAGCTATACGCGTCTGGAGACTGGACAATACTCAGTGCGCTTACCGGCAAAGGAGGATCTAGATACCCTTGGAGACTCATTTCATCGGGCCTTGATGCGCTTCAAGTCACTCGAGTCTAGGCTTCAGAGGAATCGACAGCTGAAAGAGCAGTATTCACCATTTCATCAGGAATACATCGACCTAGGACACATGTCATTAGCCTCCAGTCATCATGACGGACCTCGTTTTTATTTGCCTCACCACTGTGTGGAAAAACCGGACAGCACATCCACAAAGTAACGCGTAGTTTTTGACAGTCCGGAAAAAATACAAGTGGCGCATCTCTTAATGACCTTTTATTCGCTGGCCCATCAATTCAATCCAAACTTTTCAACATACTGATCAGATTTCGTTTCTTCAAGGTTGCTATGTGTGGAGATATTTCAAAAATGTATCGTTGCGTGCGTGTTTCACCACCAGCTCAACATCTGCAATGCATTCTGTGGCGCAACAATCCCGACGAACCAATAAGCGTGTATACCCTGAATACAGTTACGTACGGAACAAAGCCTGCAGCATTTCTCGCAATTCGCGCCATGCATCAGCTCACCTACGATGAGGAACCGTCATTTCCGCTTGCCGCAAAGATCGTCCGAAAAGATTTCTACGTGGACGACTTGATCTCAGGTGGTGACTCCATTAAAGAAGCGAGGGAAATTCGACAGCAAGTCAAGCAGCTGCTCGCCAGAGGATTATTTCCAATAAGGAAGTGGTGTTCGAATGAGCCTGCCGCTCTTGAGGGTGAAGCCGAAACTGATTGCGAAAAGCTTATGCAGTTTCACGACGGCACAAGTATTGCCAAGGCGCTCGGCTTAGCCTGGGACCCCGCATCTGACTTTCTGCTTTTCAACTTCACCGACATTATCTCCAACGGACCCACTACAAAGCGCAGCGTATTATCGACACTAGCAAAATTCTACGACCCACTGGGACTCATCTCGCCTATCATTACAAGGATGAAAGTGTTCATGCAAGCACTCTGGAAGGAAAACATCGATTGGGATGAGAGCCTTCCGCAGCATCTTCATTCAGCATGGACGGAAATAACATCGCAGTTATCCTTTGTTCGCAGCCTCAAGTTTCCCCGTTTCGTCATGGCACCTGCAGGAAAATATGAGATCCACGGTTTCTGCGATGCCAGTATAGCAGCATATGGAGCATGTATCTACGTTAGATCTGAAGTCGATGGAGACTACTCAACGCATTTGCTGTGCTCAAAGTCGAGAGTAGCTCCGTTGAAAACATTAACGATTCCTAAACTCGAACTTTCTTCTGCACTAATCCTATCGGAACTCATATCAAACGTCGCAAAGGACATCTCATTCAAATGTGAATATCATTGCTGGACAGATTCAACAGTGGCGTTAGCATGGATGCGCGACTCTCCTTCCAACTACAATGTGTTTATGGCAAATTGTGTAACGCAAATTCAGGACCTTACAAGAGGCATGACATGGCATCATGTTACTTCACAACTGAACCCAGCTGATATCCTATCGCGCGGATGCACACCACTTGAACTAATCAACTCGCAACTATGGCATTATGGACCATCCTTTTTGCGCCTTCCCACGTCAAAATGGCCGAAAACGGTAGTCCCATCAGTGGAACTTCCAGAGCGACAAACCAGAGTCCTCATTTCTACATCACACAAAGACATCGCAACTGATTGCAAGTTTCACAACTCCTTTGCAAAGTTGCAGCGAATATTTGCGTATGTACATCGATTCGTGACAAGAGACTCTCCAAAGCAAAAGGGCTCTATCACACTGCAGGAAATTAAATCGGGTACTCATCTCATGATTCATAGTATCCAGAAGAATCATTTCGTCGAGGATTACAAAGCACTCAGAGAGAGCAAGTCGCTGCCTGGAAGAAGTTTGCTGAAATCTTTGCAACCATTCATGGACTCTACAGGACTTATGCGAGTTGGAGGAAGGCTGCAGAACTCATACTTGGAGTATGAGGCCAAGCATCCAATCTTATTGCCCAAACAGCATCCTGTGACGCAGTCAATCATCATGCATTACCACGTTCAATTTCTTCATGCTGGTCATCAATGTCTACTTGCAAACATAAGGCAACGCTACTGGCCCATAGGAGGAATCAAAGCTGTCTCTCGCGTTATCAACAAATGCATTCGTTGCTTTCGCGCTCGACCCAACACACTGCAGCAAGTAATGGCTCCACTACCAGCTGATCGCGTAACACCCAGCCCTACGTTTTACGTAACCGGAATAGATTTTTGCGGGCCCTTTTTCTCAAAATCAGAAGTGAGAAATCGTGCGGCCACAAAATGCTACATAGCAATATTCATTTGCTTCTCAACAAAGGCATGCCATCTGGAGCTCGTGGAGGACCTTTCGACACCTTCTTTCATCGCTGCTCTAAAACGTTTCGTCAGTCTTCGAGGGAAGCCACGAGATATTTGGACGGACAACGCAACAAATTTTGTCGGCGCTCGAAACGAGCTAGCTGAGCTTAAGGATCTTTTCCTCAGCGAACCTCAGCGCCAGCAAATTGTCAATGGCGCCCTCGCCCTCGGAATTAATTTGCACTTCATTCCACCACGATCTCCGCATTTTGACGGGCTATGGGAAGCTGCTGCCAAAGCAGCGAAGCACCATTTCTACCGCATCGTTGGCAACTCAACTCTCACATTTCATGAGCTTCGCACGCTCATCTGTCAAATCTCAGCTATGTTGAACTCAAGGCCTCTATGTTCCATTTCAGAGAATCCAAGCGACCTAGACATTCTCACACCGGGTCACTTTCTTTGGGGCAAAGCAAATGCGAACATCGACGAGCCGAGCGTGACACACCTCAGCATGGATCGCCTCAGTCGTTGGCAGCGTGTTTGCCACATGCAGCAGACGTTTTGGCAGAAATGGAGTATCTCATACCTCTCTGCGCTACAGGAGCGCACCAAATGGAACTCTCGCCAGCCAAACATTCATCCTGGAGACATCGTGCTGTTGAAGGAAGAAAACGCGCCTCAAGTATCCTCTCGGGCGAATTGAAAGCACAATAGCAGGAGACGACGGCGCAGTCAGAGTAGCAGTTATACGCACAGCCACAGGAATAACAAAGAGAGCCATCGCCAAGATAGCAGTGCTGCCAATCAAGACCAAATCGATTGAAAGTTAATCCTTCCAAATGGGGGAGTATGTTGGCGGCAGATCACTGCTTTATCTCATTGTTCAAGGTTGCCATACGATTAGAAATAGCTGTCCAAATCTATGTTCTAAGCATTAAATTAATGATAAGCTCCTGTTAAGTCTTATGTTAGCAGCTGTTAAGTCTCATGTTAACAGCTGTTAAGTCTAAATCAAATCAGTTGAAAAAGTCTCTTCTCACATGTAAACAGTGCAGCGGCACATATAAAATTAATAAAAAAAAACTCTTGCTTTTCAGTAAAATAAAAACTACGAAAGTAAGGCGGTTGCACAAATCAGTGTACCCGTAAACAGGGGTGAAAGAGGTAGATATTGAAGTTGGCGATCAGGTGTTAATGAAGAATGTTGTTTTTCCAAACAAGTTAGCACCCAACTATGACATAACCACATATGAAGTTTTAGAGCGTAAGGGTAACATTGTTAAGATTTCAGGTGGGGGAAAGACAATCATCAGAGATGCTAGCCATCTTAAAAAGATTCCAGACGCCAGGAAAAGTATCGACCTTCTGGACTTACCGCGAACAGGCACGGAAGTAGAGGTTCCACCTCAACACCTTATGGCTGACACCTCACCACAAATTGGCACATCATCTGGACCTGGGTTGAAGCTCAAGCTGGTAAACAAAGGAGGGATGTGGGAGCCCGTGCAAGAGAGCGGCCAGCCAAGCAGTGAGAGAGACCAGGAAAGCCGATGATGAGTAGTATGAACTTGATCACCGGCAGATACGGACGCGTGTTATTGTGTTCGAAAATAAGTGAATATACAAGCAGTTACATATAAAGTTCTACTGAAGTGAAATTGGTTTCATTTATGCGGGTTGTTCCATAGCTGATTTGCGAGCGACATATAAAAGATACAACATTCTGAGTAAGACTATATTTAGCTAATTATAATACCAACATAACGTCAAAATTCGTCCGATCGGACAACAAACACAGAAGTTATTAAACAAAAACCTTGTTCGGTTTGATTTTGTATACAGACCAGCAAGCTGTGACGTCATTCCAATACTCATGTAGAAAAGAAAAGGAGAGAGAATGCGATCGCGTAGCGCCATCTGTTGTTCTTCTCATGCACACGCATTTTTTGCATTCAAACGCACACACACATACATACATTTGTGCTTGACCAATAAAATGATTCACGCATATACATGTATTCATACACAGACGCATACAAAGGCTTACGTTACGATATTTCTATTAAGTAGAAGTATTGTACAATTATTGACTCTTTACGTTTTAAAAGGTCGAAGGGTATCCCACTGTCGCGTGCCGCTCGACTGTAGCTCTTGTTGAAAACTTTTTTTATTGATATTTAATTAAATTACACAGCCCCACAAAAAAAAAAAAAGTTTCATGATCTGGGTATGCGGCATATGCAGTTATATGTATTTTGGGTCGCTGATTCCGAATCCGGGATCAGAAATTCTCCATCACGTCTGGATTTCGACATAACCTCAAAAAACTGAAAAACCTTTAAATAGCTCCCAAAAGATATAGAATCCTGATCTGGGCATGCTATATATGCTTTTACATGTATTTTGACCTTCTAAGGCCGAATCCGAAGTCAAAACTTAGTGACTGAACCACTAAGCACTGAACACATAGATACCACAAACGGGGGTAAATCTGTTATTGCTAATTTTTCGATCGGAGTACCCCAGAGCCCGAAGCATTGAGAGTAGAGACACTAAGCACTGAACACATAGAGAACTCAAACAGGGGGTAAATCTGTTTTTGTCAGTTTTTGAATCCAAGCGCCCCACAGACTTCGGCTGCACGCTCGGCTGGGAACTTCGATGTTCGGATGGGAACTTCGATGTTCGGCTCTCAGTACAAACAGCGCATAGGATCAAAACTGCTTCAGTCGCACAACGACAGCGGAACGATAAGCATGCGTGTACTTCTTTGCGCTGTGCGATCGTTTCAATGTGTGCGTGTATGTAAGTTATCAACCTCGGTCCCTCTGTATTCAATATGGAAATTGTAAACAGTTTTCATAGCCACTTTGGAACCCATATTTTGCTCTAGCACTATCTTCTTGCGCCAGTATCTTAAAAACATAAACAATACCCGAATTTGTCAGCACTTTCGCTAAGCGCTTTTCGCTAAGCAAACAATCTTTTCCAAGAGGCAGTTAATAAACTGCGCAGTTCAAAAACGTAAATATTGACCACTTGGTTACCATCCGAATTAGAACTCTTCAAGTGTCAACCAAATTCTCGATCAAGAGCGTATCATAAACAACGCTCTCACTATCTGCGTCTCCACGCTCCATTGTAAACAAATCCTAATTTCACAACGAGACGGAAGCTTTGACGTTACTTTAGCTTAAGAATATATCTGTAACTTCAGTCCTATTTTGGCATTCAATAAATACGGAAGTTTCTTCCTGCAAAAAATAAATTTTTTTCCATCACGCGTTCGCGAGTTGGTTAATTTGTATGCACATGCTGGCATGTGAATGTATGCGTTGCTAGTGAAGTTTGACAACAGGCAAATGCTTCGGCCGGCGCGCTGGCAGCCTGAAGTCAATTTTGTGTTTCGCCGTCGAGAGCAAATATACTAAGAACAGTGAGCAAAGGTGGTTAACTTCCGGAAACAATTTAAGACTTTCGAAAACATATAGCATGCTACATGAGAATAATTGTTTTTGGTTAACGGATATTTGTGTATTCACAACGTTTTGTTTTGATTCGCAGATTTTGTCAATATTAGTAAACACATGAACCAAAAAAATATTGTTGTCACGTAATTTCCCATTTCTATATTATAAAATTGCTTTACTAAATATAATATAAATATATATTATAAGATAATATTAATTCAATCTACTCAATATATTATAAGTACACATGTTACAAAATTTTAAAAGTTATTGCCGCCAAATAACCATTTTTTGCTACTGCAATTCGGTTTCTTAGCTTTCGATGGCAAAACAAAAACAAAACACACAGATGATTTCACGCTGGCCAGGCCCGTAACTATGTGTGTACAAGGCCTGTAGGGCACAAGGTCCCCCAGCTGACAGGGATGTCGGCTACCTAACATAGATAGGTTTTAAATGTTAATATATTTGGATAATTCAATTCCCTTAGTAAACACAAATAAATTCATGAAGTAATTAAACCAGCGGCCTCGAGAAGTTTTACACAAGGGCTCGAAAAAACCCTTGCTCGGCCCTGTGCACAGTGGTGGCGCCCATAGGCCATAAATCAAAAAATCGAAGTTCGAAATATCTTGGTGAAAGGTAACCAATTTAGCTGTTAAATGTCCAACCATATCTAGCCCAAACCGGTTTTTGCTCGAAACCTAACGGTTCCTTCTAAAAATAGCTTCAAAGTTGTACTTTTGTAAAGCAAAAATTGCATGCAGACACATTTTGTAGTTCAATGCCAAACTTCTAAGAGTTCAAACGTAAAGAATAGTGGTCGGATTTTAATCAATTAAAATGGAATTTAAAGCTGAAGGTATTTACTTCTAATCCATTAAGTAATAATAAACGAATATGTTAAATCGTTTTTGTAAAATAAATGTTATTAAAAGCATTTTTTTTTTCATTTTGTGTGCGACTTGTTCATGTTTACTTAAGCTTTTAGTTGTGACCCCCCTCGCTCCCCCCAATGTGAGTATTATCAGTGTAATTATCAATGTTTTTAGATAATAAATATGTTAAGTGTGGCTGCAAATAGTTGCAAATGTGCCTGTAATCTTTAATATACTAACACCACCTTTATATTTTTAAAAGCTAAAGTTGCGACTCGAGTTGCAGTTTTTTTGTGTTTATGATGTTTCTATTGTTTTCTTCATTTGTGATTGTGATTGTGTTCGTGTTTGTTTTGTATACACTTTTGCATATCGCTTTTATTATTTTAATTTTTAACTTTTGTTATTTTTTAGGAGATTTTTATAAATGTATGTTTTCACAAATGCATATATTTAGTCTTTGGTGCTCCGAAAAGGGCACAAGCTTTGAAAAAACGCAGAATATCATTAAATTTGTACAACATGGCATTGCAAACAAGAATTTCACTGCCGATTTAAATGAAATTAAGAAATGCATTAGTTACATTTGCAAGAAAATAACTGAGTTCATGGGTAAATACAGGCGTAACAAGAGTTTTGTTGCAAAGTATCAATTGAATTGGCTAAACACCAAAGAAAATTTTAAGGTGAAACCAGCTTGTTTTCCTCAAGAAAACGTTACGAGTGATGATCGTGGGCGACCGAAAACTGATTTTTCAAAATGTTCAAAGAGAACAAAGCGTCGACGAATAGCGAATATTGCAAAACTTGATGAAACTGCGGCTTCAGTTTTGCGATCATCTGATTCCCAACCACAAATTGTTCATTCAATGCCGAATGTTGAAGAAGTGTTATCATTATTTGTTGAAACCAATTTAACAAAACACCAATATCTTTTGATCCGATCTTTTATCAACTCAAAGGCCGATTTTGATTTTCTACCTAGCTACGAAAAGATTCTATTAGCTAAAACTCAAAGCTATCCACATGATATTAAAATAAGTGAATCTAAGGCTGAAGTCGAACTTCAAAGTTTGCTAAATCATACCGCAACACGATTATTGCAGCTTCAGAAAGAAGTTGTCCAACAAATCGAAGATGATTCAGTGAAAAAACTCATTTTAATTGGAAAGTGGGGATTTGATGGTAGCACTGGTCATGCCGAATATAAGCAAAAAGTTTCCGAAAAGAACTGACAGACTATAATATGTTCGTAACATCGTACGTGCCTCTCAGACTAATAACAAAGTCTAGTAAGCCATTAATAATTTGGAAAAATCCTCGACCATCATCGACTCGGTATTGTCGACCAATTAGATTCCAATTTCTTAAGGAAACTTCTGAACTTTCCATTGGCGAAGAGGAATATTTTCAAAACAAAATTGACCAGCTTGCTACAACTATATTTGGTATTGAAGGCCGGGAAATAGAAGTTGAACATTCATTGCAACTCACTATGGTTGATGGGAAAATATGCAGTGCTCATCCGCAAAATGTTATATATGTGAAGCAACCCCTACTCAAATGAACGATTTAGAGGAATGCCTTCTCAGAAGAGTTTGTGAGGAACGATTTGAATTTGGCCTATCTCCATTACACGCTTACATACGATTTTTCGAATGTTTCATCCACATATCATATAGATTAGATCTAAAAGTTTGGCAAATACGTTCCACCGAAGCAAAAACTATATTACAAAAACGTAAAAATTTGATTCAATCTGAATTTTGGACAAGAATGGGATTAATTGTAGACAAGCCGAAAGCTGGAGGAAGCGGAACCTCCAACGATGGGAATACCGCAAGAAAATTTTTTGAAAATCCAGATTTATCTGCTGAAATAACCGGCCTTGACAAAAATTTATTAATTAGATGCTCAACTATATTACAAGCAATTTCATCGGGGTATAATATAAATGCTGAGAAATTTGGAGTGTATGCCATAGAAACAGCCAAACGCTTAATTAATAAATATCCATGGTACTACCTCTCTGCATCAGTACACAAAATATTAATTCATGGACCTCATATAATAAGGACTTGTTTAGTACCCATTGGAGAGCTTTCCGAAGAAGCTGCAGAAACTAGAAATAAAGATATTAAATCGTTTTGACGTAAGCATACTAGAAAAATATCTCGCGTTTTAACGAACACCGATCTGTTTAACAGATTACTTTTAAGCTCCGATCCCTTTATTTCGGGTCAAAGGAAACTTCATTGTAAACCAAAATCAAAACTCCTTAAATCAGTAATTGAGTTACTTGATGAAAACATAGAATAATTTTACTTATAACTTGCTTGTATAATTATAATACTTTAATTGTTAAGTTTCATTATCAAAAAAATTTGCGTGTATAATAAATTCATTTTAATATATTTTTTTATTGTTGTAATATACTGATTTGACTGCTAAAAGTATTCTTAGGCGCTTTTCTTATGTAAGAGCAATCTTCATTGCGATCATTTATATGGCAGCTATAGGATATAGTGGTCCGATCCATCCAAATTTTTGGTATCATTTTACAGTTAAAATAAAAAAATTTTGTGCAAAATTTCAAGCTTCTATCTCAACTAGAAGTATTTATGGCCGCTCTCCCATACAAAGCCGACCACTGTGCTGTGCCTCAGTCGTTTCGCTCTCGACGTCGAAACACAAAATTGACTTCAGGCTGCCAGCGCGCCGGCTGAAGCATTTGCCTGTTTTTAAACTTCACTAGCAACGCATACATTCACATGCCAGCATGTGCATACATACACGCACACATTGAAACGATCGCACAGCGCAAAGAAGTACACGCATGCTTATCGTTCCGCTGTCGTTGTGCGACTGAAGCAGTTTTGCCGAACATGGAACACGCTCGGCTGGGAACTTCGATGTTCGGATGGGAACTTCGATGTTCGGCTCTCAGTACAAACAGCGCATAGCATCAAAACTGCTTCAGTCTAGAGGTGGAAATAAATCGATGTTTACTGAATCGATTTATTTTCCAAAAATTTATGAAAAAATCGAATTAAATCGACTAAAATCGAAAATTTGAAATTCAAGGAA
Source organism: Zaprionus indianus (assembly GCA_018904595.1). Taxonomy (NCBI): domain Eukaryota; kingdom Metazoa; phylum Arthropoda; class Insecta; order Diptera; family Drosophilidae; genus Zaprionus; species Zaprionus indianus. Next base: position 215,408 of record JAEIHA010001028.1, on the reverse strand, counting down.
AAACCCGGTTTTTTCATGAAATAAGAGCGAAGAAAAACGTTCTTTTGGTTCGAAATTAAAAAAACAACATAATGAAGACTCCATATTGTTATAAAACAATTGAACAACTCCAATTCTCTAAAAACAAATGCTTATTCGTACCACGATCCCAAAAACCTATCATTTTGGACCACCATTAGACTTGTTCAGTGATTTAGTAGTATTAATTTAGTACTAGATTCAAATTTTCGATTTAATGGATTTTCAAAAATTATATCGATGCATCGGATAAAATGAAAAACATCGCTTAGTCGATATAACTTCCAGCTCTACTTGGGTCACACAACGCCAGCGCGCTGCAGCGGAACGATAAGCATGCGCGTACTTCTTTGCGCTGTGCGATCGTTTCAATGTGGGCGTGTGTGTATGCACATGCTGGCATGTGAATGTATGTATGCATTTCTAGTGAAGTTTGGCAACACACAAGAGCATGGCCTACGAGCAGTCAATTTTGTCTTTCAGCATTGAGATCAAGCAGCCTATAGACAGGGAATGACTTCGCATGTGTGTGCGTGTGTGTGCGTGTGTGTGCATGTTGACAACGGAGTGCTTTGGTGTTGTAGGCACGCGCCAAATTCATTGTTTTGTTTCAATGACTTGTCTGTCCTTTGTTTTGATTCATTCATTTTAATTTGCCGCGCACTTTCTAGCGTTTTTAATTTGTTATCTTATTCCATATAAAATAAATTTGGCAAAGTTTCAATAGCTGCCTACATCTCCGATTTTATTTAATTTTCTACTGATAGGGCTATATTTATCATGAATTTAAATGAAAAAATTATTTGGCAGTCGCTTCTACCTTTTTTTTTAATTGAATTTTAAAAATAATTAAAATTACATGTATTTTGTTGTTGCCTTTTTGTGCAAGGCGCCAGTCTGCCTGCAACATTTTGTGACGGTACAGTGTCCTAAAAACCGATTCATTTGAAATGAAAACTAAGTGTTTAGAAAAAGTGCGCTGCAGGCGAACAATTTTTGAAAAAATAAAATCGCGCGCGAGATTGACCAACGCGCATTACGCATTTTAATTCCTTTTTCACTTGACCGCAAGCGAGACAACATCGTTACTTTTTGGTGAGCAAGTTTTTAGCAATATAATTGATTAAATCAGTATTTTTGAATACTACAATGACAGAAAAAAATATAATAGAACTAGTTGCTATAGTGATAGCACCGAGCTTTCCCTTGTCTGTCTGTTTAGGTTTCCAAAAAAACTAATAGAACGCGACGCGTGGGTCTCAAAATGCAAATTACAAAGTGATGTCCATTTTGGTAAACCATTTATTTGTAATTTACAGGGACATTCGACCGCCAAATAATTCTTTCACATAAGTTCATTATAAATATAGGCAGCTATTTAATTCTTACCAAAAATTAGCTAAGCGGCAAATTAAAAACCCAAAAATAAAAAAAAGGACTGCAATTAAGTAATAAAATCAAAAAAAATGAATAGGCGCGCGCCAATCAATGCTTTGGCAACGACAAAATATTCCCTGGCACACAGTCATACACTTCAGAGAAGTGATTCTCGGGCTAGGCTGCTTGGTGTTTGATGCTGAAAGACAACATTTTGACTTCTCACTTGAGTTGGGCATGGACCTCGTTTGCTTCGCATCACATCGTGACACGACGGGCACCCGCGTGTGCGTGTACAAAATTAAGTTTGTGTCCATGGTCGTGCGTGTTCGTGCTTTGAAATTCGGCACGAAAAATAAGAACACTTTAGCACGTATTTTTTCTTTTGCAAAATAAGCAATGTACTAGATTGTCAAGCTTTAATCTTGACAAATTGTTATTTTTATAGAAAATTATGTAATTTTGTAATTTGAAGTAAATGTTCAGTTCTTTAATTTTAAGTTATTTTCAAAGAAATATGAATTAAAGAATAGAAATAAAAAAACAATACGTTTCAAATTTTGTGTTGGACCGTGTTGAGAAAATTTTTGAGCGTGCGTGTTAAAAAATTTAATTTTCGTGTCGTGCTGGATCTCTTCTTCCGACAGGCAACGCTTTTGCCTAGTGTCAAACGTTACACGCAACGCATACATTCATATGCGAGATTGTGCATGCATTACCCACACATTAAAACGTTCGCACAGCGCAAAGAAATACACCCGTGCTCATCTTTCCGCTGTCGTTGTGTGACTGAGTTGTGGTCAACATAGAAAAGCGCTTAAGTTTCACCGAAAGCATGCTCGATCGTCCGATACAATACTGGGATGACGTCATTATCTGCGACGAAACGAAAATGATGATGTATGTATTACAACGATGGTCCAAGCAGAGTGCGGCGCAAGCCCTTAACAGCGCTACAACCGCAGAATATCATTCCGACGGTGACATTTGGGAAATTTTCGGTGATGTTTTGGGGATGCATCTCTAGCCGTGGAGTCGGAAATCTGACATTTATTGAAAGTACTATGAAGCCCAGTGCTATGCAACTCGGCTTTTATCACAACAATAGGCCAAAAAGAAGAATTCTTGGCAGCGTGATAAGCAATAAACATTGCCTCTATACTGCTTTTGCTACTGTTGGCTTGAAGATTACTTTATTTTTTGATCAAAAGGCACAGTAATCTGCAAATCTTTGATAAATTTTTGGATTAATACTGCAGTTGCAATTTCACATCGCGAACAATCCGCTATTAAAAATGCGGCTGTTTTAGCCTTGCATCTCGAAACTTTTGTTGGTCCACTTGTTTTGGCATTTTAAATTCACAAAATGTTCATGAAAAGTAACGCCATATGCTCTTATTTCGATAATACGCGTTGCATTTTTAATAAATGCTCGTATTGTTACAATTTAAACAGAATCCAAAAAGTATAGAAAAAGAACAAACCAAAAAATAAACAAGAGCAACAGTCAAGCGGCACGCGCAGTGGGATACCCTTCGACTTTTTTTTAAACGTTAAGAGTCTATAATTGTACGATACTACTTCTTTATAGAAATATCGTAACGTAAGCCTTTATATGCTTCTTTATATAAATACGTGTACCTATATGCATGTAGCATTTCATTGGTCAAACACAAATGTTTGTGTGTGTGTGAGAAGAACAACAGAGGTCGCTACGCGCTCGCATTCTCTTTTCTTTTCTTTCCTACATGAGCATTGCAATGACGTCACAGCTTGCTGGTCTGTATACAAAATCAAAGCGAACAAGGTTTTTGTTTAATAATGTCTGTGTTTGTTGTCCGATCGAACTGAAATTATGACGTTATGTTGGAATTATAATTAGCTAAGTATGGTCTTACTCAGAACGTTGTGTCTTATATGTCGCTCACAAATCAGCTTAAAATGTTAACTTATTGATTTGCGGTGGCGGTGGGCGTGGCAACCAACATTTGAATTAAACTTCATCTGCGCCGGATAAACAGAAACCTTCACGCCAAATTTGGTGTCTCTAGCTTTAATAATAGCCGAATTAGATGAGTCTGCTATTTCTTCGTTACGCAATGAATGTGAAATGAAAAATGTATTGCCGGCAGATCCCGATTAGGTAATTTGGCTATTAATGGAGATCGCTCTGTCTTAAAGCCAATATTTGCTTATCATAAATTTTTTGAACAGAAAAATATCCTTTGATTTTTTTCCACGTTTATTAAATTCAAAGAAAAAAAATACCCTGAAAACTTATCTGTAGACGAATATCACGCTGAAGTTGAGCTATAAAGTTTGTTATATAATACAGCGTCGAGTATTTTAGAGCTACAAGCTAATGTTGTGGAAACAGTCAATGAAGATTCTATTGAAAATTTGGTATAAATTGGTCATAGTGAATACAAACAAAAATGTTCCAATATTGATTTAGATGACAAAAGCTTGTTTGTGACGTCCTACGTACAACTTGAACTATTTTCAAAATCTGGCAATAAATTAATTTGGAAAAATCCCCGGCCCTCCTCAACGTGTTACTGCAGGCAAATTCGTTTCCAGTTGCAAAAAGAGACAAGTCAACTTTCTATCAATGAGGAGAAATATTTTAAAGCGGTCAGTGATTTTTGTTCATAATAGAAAGATAAACGTTTAACATAGTTTACAACCGACTATGGTGAATAAAAAGGTATGCAATGCCTTAACTGAGTCATCTTCTACAAAATGTTACGTTTGTGGTGCAAATCCAAAAGAAATGAACGATTTGGACAAATGTTTAAACAATGTTGTACACAAAGAACATTTCGAGTTTGGTTTTTCTCCCCTTCATGCAAAAATACGGTTCTTTGAATACTTTTTACATATTTTTTACAAGTCCACCCTCGAGATATGGCAGGTTAGAGATCCGGAAAAAAATTGGAAATAATGGAAAGTGTAACGTACACGCGATTAGTGCTGCCACAATATTACTCTCTGCCTACTATGATTGTGTCCAGCTTGCCCAGAGCAAGAGATGGGGTGGGACTTGTAATATTGAGTCAGACGCGTCACATAAAATAAAATCGGTAAAGGTTAAATAGCTGCCTACATCTCCGATTTTGTTAAAATTTTTTTTCACTGATAGGGCTATATTTATCATGAATTTAGGTGAAAAAATTATTTGGCGGTCGCTTCTAGTTTTTTTTTAATTGAATTTTAAAAATAATTAAATTTACATGTATTTTGTTGTTGGCTAATTCTCAGTAAAACGTCAGAACGATGCGCACTGTGTCCCACAAGCGATTTATTTCAAACGAAATGTTGTTCATACACAAAAATATATTATTTTATGAGTTCCCTATTGGGTGAGAATTTCGGAGCATGCAACGAGAAGTCGTTGGTCGGACAACTGGTGTCAACGAAGATGATTAATAGCTCATTTTCTTTAAGATTATCAGATGTGCGAGGCAAAGACATTTTTTTTTAGTTCTGGAAATGAGCGCTGCAGGCGAAAAATTTTTCGCCTGCAGCGCACTTTTTCTAAACACTTAGTTTTCATTTCAAATGAATCGGTTTGTAGGACACTGTACCGTCACAAAATGTTGCAGGCAGACTGGCGCCTTGCACAAAAAGGCAACAACAAAATACATGTAAATTTAATTATTTTCAAAATTCAATTAAAAAAAAACTAGAAGCGACCGCCAAATAATTTTTTCACCTAAATTCATGATAAATATAGCCCTATCAGTGAAAATAATTTTAACAAAATCGGAGATGTAGGCAGCTATTTAACCTTTACCTAAATTTTATATCCTTATTATTTTACTCGAACGACATGCACAAATTCAATTGCAGGCAGAAGAAGATGAACGCATAAACAATGCAAAAGCGAATAAACAAGAATTATAAGCATTAGGTAGGGCGGGCAATAAGTTTATGTATGTATTTTTGCTTATGTCAAACAGTAGTGGCGGCCGTGCAAGTTGTACAGTAGCCTAGTGGAGTGTGTGCCGGATTCGAAGACCAATTATGTATGCTAACAGTGTTCGGGTTCGATTGCTGCCGCGGTGAATGTGTGGCATCTTTTTTTCGTCTTCCTTTTCATTTCAATAATTTAAAAGCTTAACAATAATTTTTTAATTTTTTGGTAGCCAACATACATATTTAATTAGAACACTTTTATAAACTTTGCCGAATGTTACACAAATCTGACAGTTGCGTACATACGCCGAATACTGCAATTTATGTGTGTTAGAGCGGGACACTGAAATATAAATGTGCAAAGGCAGACATGCATGTATCGACGTCCCGCTCTAACTTTCTTAAATATCGCATAAAATATGAAATTTAATTTTTGAAAACTATTTTTATTGGTATTTAAATAAATAACTGTAGTTTTCCTTTTAGCTTATAAGAAAAAAAAAAATACCAAAAACAACCAGTCGAACGCTACAGTAGAAGGCCATGGATTATTATAGTATCTTTTATTTTCAGTTATTTATAATGAAAATTTTGCATTATTTGGATTATTATTAAGCATTTAAAAATATAAACTTTTTATTCCTATTATTTTATTCGAACGACACGCACAAATTTAATTGACGGATAGAAGAAGAAGAACGCATAAACAATGCAAAAGCGAATACAAGAATTATAAGCATTAGGTAGGGCGAGAGTGCAATAAGTTTATGTATACATTTTTGCTTTTGTCAAACAGTAGTGGTGTCCGCGGAAGTTGTAGAGTAGCTTAGTGGAGTGTGTGCCGGATTCGAAGACCAATGATGTTTGACAGTGTTCGAGTTCGAATCCTGCCGCGATCATCAATGTGTGAAATATTTTCCTTTTATTCTTTCTTTTCTATTAAATAATTTTAAAGCTTAACAAACAATACCTTTTAAATTTTTTGGTTCGCAACATATGTAATTAGAACACTTTTATAAACTTTGCCGAATGTTGCACAAATCTGACAGTTGCGTACATACGCCGAATACGGCAATTAATGTGTGTTAGAGCGGGACGCCGAAACGTAAATGTGCAAATGCAGACATGCATGTATCGGCGTCCCGCTCTTACATTCGTAACTTATTGATTGTCTTAAATATTGCAAAAACAACATGAGATTTAATTTGTGAAAACTATTTTTATTGATATTTAATTAAATAACTGTAGTTTACATTTAAGCTTATAAGAATAAAAAATAACCAAAAAAAGTAAATAAAATAAAAAGTTTCACCAGCCGGCCTCACATCGGATTCGAACTCACACACGCAGGACCGCTGTCCGCCACTCTAACCACTAAGCCACCCCCTCATTTACCGATTGGTCGGCAAAGTTGCATTCTGAGCTAATTATGTTACCATTCTATGCAAATAAAAAGTTTTGTTAAATGCTGTGTGTCCGACGATTCGAACTTCGGTATGATGCGTAAATTAGGTCTTAATATGCGCAGAGGTATACGTTCAAATTGAGTTTAATTCCGATCATATCTCACTTATTTTTAGTCCGATTTCTATGAAATTTTCAGAAAACACCCGTGGCAAGGTATTTGTCATGTGAGATATACAACTTTTGTTGTTGGGTGTATATTGTGTATATTAAATCGTTATTACTGATTTACAGAGGCGGGAAGGGGCGTGGCCAAATTTCAAAAAAACTTTGAAACACTGCAACATACATGGATGTTGTCACAAAATTTGAAGACTCTAGCTCTTATAGTTTCTGAAATCCAGGTGTTCATACAGACAGACAGACGGTGAGACGGACAGACAGACAGACATCAATCGACTCGGCTGTTGATACTGATTCAGAATATATATAGTTTATGGGGTCGGAGATGCCTCCTTCTGCCTGTTACGCACAAACTCGTTCCGACAAACACAGTAGACCATGAATTTTTTTAAAATCCATGGCCTAAAAAGTAATTAAAATAAAAAGTTGCACCGTCCCCGCGTACGGGACTCGAACTCATGCACGCACATACAAAATCTTTAAGGACCGCCGTGCGCCACTATAACCACCCAACCACTGCCTCATTTTGAGTTCGATCGACAAAGTTGCATTATGATCCAGTTCTGTTACCATTCTATGCATATAAAAAGTTTTGTTAAATGCTGTGTGCCCGACACTAGATTCGAACTTCGGTATGATGCGTAAATTGGGTCTTAATATGCGCATAAGTATACGCTCAAATTGAGTTTAATTTGGATCATATCTCCCTTATTTGTAGTCCGATTTACATGAAATTTTCATAAAACACCCGTGGAAAGGTATTTGTCAAGTGAAATGTACAACTTTTGTTGCTGGGTGTATATTGTGTATATTAAATCGTTATTACTGATTTACAAAGCCCGGAAGGGGCGTGGCCGAATTTCAAAAAAACTTTGAAACACCTGGATATACACGTATGTTGTCACAAAATTTTATAGCTCTAGCTCTTATAGTTGCTGAGATCCAGGCGTTCATACAGACGGACAGACGGACAGACAGACATGGCTCAATCGACTCGGCTGTTGATACTGATTCAGAATATATATAGTTTATGGGGTCGGAGATGCCTCCTTCTGCCTGTTACGCACAAACTCGTTCCGACAAACACAGTAGACCATGAATTTTTTTAAAATCCATGGCCTAAAAAAGGTTTTCGACCGTATACCTAAGGGTTTGATATATGAAAGAAATTAATTCGAGGTTACGAAATTTGAAGTCTTTCGTCACATGTTAGTTCTGAACTAAATTCATAAATGCTGTAAATATTACAATACCGTCTAAGGCTTATTCTTTTCGTAATTCTCTACAAAAGAATACATACATTTAAAATGTTAAATTTAAATAGAATGTTAGCGACCCATTAATTCTCAAATCAGATATAGATTGAATACAAAATGTTGTTGGACAACAAAATGAACCTAAATGGTCTAATAAACAATTATGTTAACTTTTTCACCATGAATTAAATGTCGATTTGAATTAAGGTAATCTAAGGAGGTAAACACACGGCTGGTTATGGGTGGACGAGTTGTCCACATGGTAGGGTGGGTATAGAAGGAGGCCATCTAAACAGGTCCTCCAAAAGGGGTATAGTCTTGTCGTCCGTTTTCCTAACATTATGCAGTTGAATCCTTGATAAGTCTATCTCTGTGTACGATTTTATGGTAAAGGTTAAATAGCTGCCTACATCTCCGATTTTGTTAAAATTTTTTTCACTGATAGGGCTATATTTATCATGAATTTAGGTGAAAAAATTATTTGGCGGTCGCTTCTAGTTTTTTTTTAATTGAATTTTGAAAATAATTAAATTTACATGTATTTTGTTGTTGCCTTTTTGTGCAAGGCGCCAGTCTGCCTGCAACATTTTGTGACGGTACAGTGTCCTACAAACCGATTCATTTGAAATGAAAACTAAGTGTTTAGAAAAAGTGCGCTGCAGGCGAAAATTTTTCGCCTGCAGCGCTCATTTCCAGAACTAAAAAAAAATTTCTTTGCCTCGCACATCTGATAATCTTAAAGAAAATGAGCTATTAATCATCTTCGTTGACACCAGTTGTCCGACCAACGAATTCTCGTTGCATGCTCCGAAATTCTCACCCAATAGGGAACTCATAAAATAATATATTTTTGTGTATGAACAACATTTCGTTTGAAATAAATCGCTTGTGGGACACAGTGCGCATCGTTCTGACGTTTTACTGAGAATTAGCCAACAACAAAATACATGTAAATTTAATTATTTTTAAAATTCAATTAAAAAAAAACTAGAAGCGACCGCCAAATAATTTTTTCACCTAAATTCATGATAAATATAGCCCTATCAGTGAAAAAAAATTTTAACAAAATCGGAGATGTAGGCAGCTATTTAACCTTTACCAGGATTTTTGTCTCGAACCTTTGCCTTAAATGATCGCTTCAAAAATCAGGATCTTTTTAATAATTTTGAACTAGAAAACGAAGGCATCAGATTGGAGGACATGGCGGCTCTGAGTATTTCGGAATCATCTGTTTCCTCGAATGATTCGAATCTCAGCCAATTGTCAGAGTCGGAAATAATCCAACAGAATTCATGTAATGTGTGCTTAGTCAGCTCAAAATCAGTTTTGTTGCGACCTTGCAACCATCTGAACGTCAGCAATCAGTGTTGGGATTGCATATTACAGAAAGCACAAGCTACGGAAACGCAACTAAAATGCCGGACTTGTAATCAGCTTGTTACCGAAGCTATTAGAAATGTATATATTTATACATAAACAAGAGCAACAGTCGAGCGGGACGCGACAGTGAGATACCCTTCGACCTATTTGAAACGTAAAGAGTACAATACTTCTACTTAATAGAAATATCGTAAATATCGTCTGTGTATGAATACCTGTATTTTGGAATTTTGACGTTATGTTGGTATTATATTTAGCTAGGTATAGTCTTACTCAGAATGTTGTATCTTTTATATGTCGCTCGCAAATCAGCTTAAAAGATGAAATTATTGATTTGCGTGGGCGGTGGGCGTGGCACCCAACATTTGAAATAAACTTCACCTGTCCCGGATAAACAGAAACCTTCATGCCAAATTTGGTATCTCTAGCTTTTATAATAGCTGAGATCTGTGTGTTCATTTGGACATCCAGACACCCAGACATCCGGACAGACAGACAGACATGGCTTAATCAACTTGGCTAGTGATCCTGAGCAAGAATATATATACTTTGTGGGGTCTCCCACCCCTCCTTCGGCCTGTTACATACATTTGCACAAAGTTAGTATACCCTTTTTTGACCATTTTCAATGGTCGAAGGGTATTAAAATTGCATTGGAATTGTTGTCATAATTTGAAAAAAAAAAATGCTATTTTTGTTTAATTAGTAAATATTAAAATGTTTATTATTTTGATCTTTTTTTGTGCTTATTCCTATGTTTCTTAATTTTATACAGTATCTTATATTACGTGAGCTGTTGTTAGCCTATTCCTTTATTTCTTAGTAACATTTGTACATACATACATAAGTACTTCACGAAGTAAACATTCAAATTAAACGAATACTTTATGCAAATGACAGTATTGTATTCTCATCCAATACTCATTTTAATTAATTTTTGAATTGGAGCAGCATGAGCTGCTGCCTGTTTAAGGTTTTTCATAAATATGTTTATGGCATTGTCAATACCTTCTAGACCTTGTATTTCTATATTGAGGTCGATCAGTTCAGACAGGTGATCCTTGAAAGCCTCGACATTAGTACCAAGAGAAAGTATCTTACTCAAAAATAATTTGGAATAATCTGAATTGCCAGTAAGAAGGTATAATAAAGGCTCCGACGGAGCGGGAGACAGCACAACTTTTCCTGATGCGCAGCTCATGTCGGCTGCTTCATTCTGAAATTTCAATGCCTGACAATATTGACATACTTTATCTATTCTCCCTATAGCAATTTTTCAATTCGCTGAGTAATATCTGGTAATATTCAAAGGCAAGCCAAACGAATGATGCACGTATTAATGAGCGGCTGATCCGTTGCCTTTGTCGATCTAGTACTCGTACTGTAGCTATGTTTCGTTCTTGTGCCGCTCTTGTTCTCATGATGTTCTGTTGAAGACGTTCGTTACGCTGTTCTTGAGATTCTTGTGCATGACCTTCTAGATTTCCGGATTAAATTTGTTCTGCCAACTGATGGGCTCTTTTAATAAGTTTGCGTCGTGCCTCTCTGGTGCTCGCGTTGTTGAGGTTAGATTTTTTCGGTGGCATTTGACTGAATAATATGAATTCAATTTACACTTCAGTCTCAGTAACACGTGGCCGACTATGCTAACACCAAAAATTTAATAAGTGGAAATAATTGAATTATACAAATCATTAGCAATAAATTAAAATTGCGACTATAATTTGAGATTAAAACCTGCACATGGTGTGCGAATTTTATTATAATCGGTTAAGTGGTTTAGGAGCCCATTGATAACAAACATTGTGACACGAGACTTTTATATATAAGAATATGTATATAAAAGAAAGACGTGTTTTTTACAACACTTATAACTCGGGAACGGCTGGACCGATTGCCATGGTTTTTGATTAGTTGGATTTGATTCCGTCCCTAATAGCAGAATACATCTTAAAAACAACGAAAACTCGAAATGTGTAATGGATCACATTTAATCATTTCAATAGATGCTGATTTGTTTATTACATGTCAAACAATTGTTGTCCAATCCTGTCAAATAGTGTAACAACTATTTTCTTTTTGAGCTCATGCCTTGGTTGCTGAGACCTTTAAACCACGACTTTATTTTTTTCTGAAGACATCATGTGTGCGTTCAGAAATTTATTCTTTGTAAATTGTCTACAAAGTTCAAGTTCTGTTATATTTGCTTCTTTTGAATATTAATTTTCGAAAATTAATTATTTAATTTTTAATTCCCGAAAATAATAACTAAGATTTATTCTACAGTAAAACCATAAAAGCATCGGAAAGGAACGGAATTCAAGGAATAAAAAATCAGTTTGTAAAGGTTATAAGATTAAGGAAAAAACATTAAAAGGTTAAAAAAAGTGTAAATGTCTCTTTAGGCCATGGATTATAAAAAAATTATGGTCTATTGTGTTTGTCGGCACGCAAATGTGCGTAACAGGCAGAAGGAGGCATCTCTGACCCCATAAACTATATAAATTCTGTATCAGTATCAACAGCCGAGTCGTTTGAGCCATGTCTGTCTGTCCGTCTCACCGTCTGTACGTCTGTATGAACGCCTGGGTCTCAGCAACGATAAAAGCTAGAGGTTCAAATTTTGTGGCAACATACGTGTATATCCAGGCTTCTCAAAGTTTATTTTTGAAATTTGGCCACGCCCCTTCCCGCCTCTGCAAATCTGTAATAACTATTTACAATCCACAATATACACACAAAAACCAAAGTTTTACATATCACACAACAAATGAAAATTTCATTAAAATCTGACTAAAAATAAGTAAGATATGATCCGAATTAAACTTAATTTGAATTTATACATATGCTTATATTAAGACCTAATTTACGCAAGCATACCGAAGTTCAAATCTAGCGTCGGGCACACAGCATTTTACAAAACTTTTTATTTGCATAGAATGGTAACAGAATTGGATCATAATGCAACTTTGCCGATCGAACTCAAAATGAGGCAGTGGCTTAGGGTTAGAATGGCGGACGGCAATCCTAAAGGATTTTGCGTGTGCGTGCGTAAGCTCAAGTCCTATGCGCGGCTGGTGCAAGTTTTTATTTAAATTACTTTTTTTTTGGTTATTTTTTTATTCCTGTTTGTAGTGGCGGCCTTGTAGAGATACTTCCTTCGTAGTGGGGATCGTGACGTGGGGCTGAAATAGCTGTGGGTGAGAAACCGACGCGAAAACAAGTCGAAATAAAAGAAACAAATCGGGGCGCGTGGCGTTCACTTCACTTTATATTTCAATACTGGCTGGTTTACATAAATTTATGTATTTTAATCCTAACTTAACATAACTTGATCTTTGGATAAAAGAGCGCGAGAGCCCTTAGTGACTCTCGCACTGTTTACGCCAATATGCTGCCTACTTTTAGGCGGCGGGTTTCGGCGTAAACATCCCGCCCCCCCTTGCAATACTATTGCAAATGTGAGGGTGGAGACGGGATCTTTCGAGTGCCACTGGAGGGCTAGCGGACTATGTCTTGAAGACACCGGATAGTACCCAGCCTAACAGAGTGTTCTGGGCCAACGGCAGTCCACCGTGGGAAGGAACAAGCCCTGGGAGTAGTACGTCGCCATAGACGTCGGCCCCCAGAACAATGGAGACTCTGGTTGGCACATGGCACCGATTGTCCGCCAGCGTAATGCCTGGATAGGCGTTTTGGAGCTCCTTGCCGACATTCTGTGCCGGCGTTCTAATTTGAACCTCTTCCATCTTCAGAGCCACTGTTAGGGCGAACTCTGGCGACGCCCTTGACCTGAACAAGGCACGGCAAAACCCGTCTTCGGCGGAAAGGCCAAAGGCCTTTGCCAATGAGGTGGGCATGCGGCTATATGGACTGCAAGCGTCCAACAGCACGCGCACCTCGAAGGTCTTGCCGGCCACGTCCAGGTTGACTATGGCCCTCGGCAGCATGCTGACTGCCATAGAGGGGGATGTCGCCAGGGACTCCGAAGGTGGGAGAGGCGGCGCTGGTGTCGTAGGGTTCTGCTTCTCGGGCTGGGTGGTGATAGGGAGGTGGAGAAGCGTATGGTGGCCCTCGCCGCATGTGCGACAGGTGCCACCACTGCGGCATGAACCCTTGGAATGTTCATGGGCAAGGCAGTTCGGGCAGTATTTGTTGATCAAAACTGCCCGAAGACGCTTCTCCGCAGCCAGACGCAGAAAACGTTGGCACTTCTTCAACGCATGGACTCCTCTGCAGACGCGGCATCTAAAGGAGTTCACTCCTTTGGGCTTGGCTGGTGTTTGTGCCTTTCGTGGTGCCATCTCACTAATCTGAAAGAGAGAGTGTGGATATATGGATTAGTATCTGGAAGCATATATCCACTGATGGACAGCACGAGGTTAGGAGGGTGTCTGGACTCTGTCCTCTAAAGGAAGTAGGACTAATTTTGCTACTGGCCTTTTGATGATACCACGGGTGGTGAGGATGTCCACCACGCGGACAATGTCATCAGTGCCGGGATATGTAGCGTGGATGCGGCCCAGACGCCATTCGTTGACTGGTAGGTTGTCTTCCTTGACAACCACCATATCGCCGACTAGGAGGTTTCTCGTCGGAAGTTGCCATTTGGAGCGTTTATGCAACTCTTTGAGATATTCCTCCTTCCAACGGAAACAAAACTGTTGATGCAGAGCCTTAAGTCGCTGCCATCGATTGATGATGGATATAGCGTCTTCATGGATTTCAGGCTCTGCGACGGACATGAGCGGACCACCGATCAGAAAGTGGCCAGGAGTCAAGGCTAAAAGATCGGTTGGGCTCTCGGACATGGGGGAGATCGGCCTGGAGTTGAGGCACGCTTCAACCTTGGAAAGGAGTGTGGATAGTTCCTCAAAGGTGTACTTTAGTGAGGAAGTGGACTTGTAGAAGAGCGTTTTGAAGCTCTTTACTCCAGCTTCCCATAAGCCACCCATATGTGGTGCGCTGGGAGGATTAAAGTCCCATGCGAGGTTTTGATGGCTGTATTTGTTGGCTAAATCAACCTTTACTGCCTTCATAAAATCGGTTGAGAGGGCTTTGGAGGCTCCGACGAACGTCTTTCCGTTGTCGGAGTATACGTGTTGGGGGCAGCCACGTCTCGCGACGAAACGTGCGAAGGCTGCGAGAAACTTCTCGGTTGTTAGGTCCGAGGTTGCTTCTAAGTGTATGGCCTTTGTGCTGAAGCACACGAAGACACATACATAGCCCTTGGTTATGAGGCAGGCTCGACCAGTGAAATTTTTGATTTCGAAAGGACCAGCGAAATCGAGTCCCGTGTGGGTGAAAGGCCGAGAGAAGGAAACTCTCGCAGAGGGCAAAGTACCCATGAGTTGAATTTGCAATTTCTTTTGTTGGAGGATGCAAACTCGACAAGAGTTGATTGTGGCTTTCACTAAAGTTCGAAGCTTCGGAATCCAGTAGCGTGATCTGATGAGACGCATCATTAATTGATTTCCACCGTGGAGGGAGATACGATGCGTAAAACGGACGAGAAGGTGTGAGAAGGTACAAGAGTACGGAAGGATGATCGGATGCCGCTCATCGTAGCTTAATGAAGCGGATGCTCTCACACGACCGCATGATCTCATGACTCCGTTGGCGTCAATAAAGGGATTCAAATTAATGATGTCGCTACTCTTTGGAATCTGTTCCTTGTTCAACAGACAGTTGTATTCTTTAAGGAATTGAATACGTTGGGTGTTGCGGATGAGCAGATCTTGGACCTTGGAGAGTTCAGAGCTGCTGACATCTGGAGAGAGCGTGAGATCAGGCTTTCGACACCTCTGAATAAAGCGGTATGCGTAGGACATCACCCGCAGGGCTCTGTCGAGCTCGGAAAATCTCTCCAAGATGCAACTGGATGATGGAGGCAACTTAGTTAAGTTGCATTTAACAGGACGAAGCTCTTCGTCTGTTTCATGGGCAATATTGATCGCAGCAGGCCATTGTTCTGCTGGAAGGACCAGCCAATCGGGTCCATGCCACCAGAGATTATTGCCAATAAGGTCTTCTGACGAAACACCTCTACTGGCAAGATCAGCAGAATTCTGCTCGGATCTAACGTGGGACCATTTGCTCGAACTAGTGAGCTGAGTTATCTTAGCCACTCTGTTAGCCACGAAGGTCGTCCATTTACATGGAGACTTACTAAGCCAGGCTAACACAATTGTGGAGTCAGTCCAATAGTACTCTTCGTAACTATTGACTGGGAGCTGAGGGAGGAGTGTCGCAGATAACTCGGCTAGCAGTAATGCACCGCATAGTTCTAATCGGGGCAAGGAGATGGTCTTCACAGGGGCTACTCTGGTCTTGGCTACAAGGAGATGGCTTGAAATATTGTGTTGGGTTTCAACACGGATATATATAGCTGCTCCGTATGCACGTTGAGATGCGTCGCAGAAGCCATGGATTTGGAGCTTAGCTAAAGGAGTATATTGGACCCATCTTGGGATCCGAATTCTATGGAGGGATGAATAGCTGGATAGGAATTCCTGCCAATTTTGTTGAAGATTATGTGGCAATTTTTCATCCCATCCAAGATTTTGCAGCCATATCTCCTGCATGAAAATTTTGGCACGGACCACAAATGGTGCCAGCCAGCCTGCTGGATCGAATAATTTAGCGATGTGAGATAGAACTTCACGTTTAGTGCAAGACTGTCTCACATCTACTTCGGAGGGGGCAAAGAGGAACTCGTCCGTATGCGCTTGCCAGCGTATACCTAGAGTCTTTGCTAAGCTCGTTTCCTCTAGTTCGAGGAAATCGGCGTTTAATAGGTGGTCCTTGGGAATATTAGCTAGCACATCCTTGTGGTTGGAGGTCCACTTTCTTATGGGAAAGCCAGCTGTCTCAAGAGCCTTGCGTAACTCTTCTATGGACATAGTGCGCGCCAGCAAGGACATCGTCTACATACATGTAGTTGGATATGATGTCGCTGGCGAGAGGAAGATGTGTGCTAACGTCCTGGGAAAGCTGTTGGAGAACCCGAATGGCTAGGAATGGAGCACAGTTTACACCGAAAGTGACTGTGTTGAGTTCGTAATCACAGATTTCGCCATTTGGGTTTCTGAACAAGATTCGTTGAAATGGCGTGTGACTCGTGTGGACGAGTATCTGCCGGTACATCTTTGTGATGTCGGCATTGAAAACAAAACGGAAGAAACGCCATTTCAAGATCTGCATAGTCAGATCGGATTGGAGAACGGGTCCTGAATGTAGGATGTCGTTCAAGCTTTTCCCATTGGAGGACGGACTGGAGGCGTTGAAAACAACGCGAACTTTCGTAGTGGTGCTCTCAGGTTTGAAATCAGCATAATGAGGGAGATAAAAATTGCTGCAGTCGTTGCTTGGGGAGACTGACCTCATGTGACCCAAATCTAAATACTCCTGAATAATGGAGTCGTACTGCTCTTTTAAAGGAAAGTTTCTCTTTAAACGACATTCGTTTCTGAGAAACTGAGCGAGTGCGATGGACCTTGAATGTCCTAGTTCGAATGTCTCAGGGTTTTTAAAGGGGAGTGTAACGACATACCTGCCCTCTTTGGTTCTGGAAGTGGTGCGAAGAAAGTTGTTTTCGCACACTGAATCAGAAACTTTTACCAGCTTAGCTGGTAGATCTTCCACAACCCAAAACTTGGTGAGAAGATCATCAAGCCTTTGTTCGGTGCTGATCTTAATCCTCGTCGTAAAGGACGAGACGGTCGAGGGATTCGACTTGGCTACTGGTCCAGTGAGGACCCAGCCGAATATGGTCTCTTGACCGACCAGAGTTCCACATACTTTGGATACAGAGCCACTCTTGAAGATAGATGGTAGTATGTCGGCTCCTAAGAGCACGTCTATTTGAGAGCTCTGGTGGAAATGCGGATCAGCAAGTCGGAGGTTTGGCAGGTACTTCAGAAGATCCTTGGAAATTGGATAGGATGGAAGGTTACCTGCCAATTGGGGGAGAACAAAGGCTGCAGTTTCTAGCTGTATCCTGGGAGTGATCGGGGAACCAATCTGAAAGTGGCACAACTTTTGTGGATTGGCTGAGATGGCTTGATTTAAGCCAGCTACTTGGACTTGCACGGCTTGATAGGAGGGCTTTATTATGTTAAACATCCGTTTCGGAGATGAACGTAGCCTCTGATCCTGGATCGATCAGTGCAGGTGCCTTATAAGTCATGCCCAAATGGCAAATATTTATAAGCGCAGTGCCGAGAAGAACACCTTGCGTGTTCGCCGTGAAGTAATTTTGAATATGCGTCGTTGAAGGAGTGGACTGTATATTCGAAGATTGGGGAGTTGGTGCAGAATCTGCTGAAGAGGGCGCAGTAGGAGGGGTGCCACGATGCAGGAGTGTATTGTGGCGACTCTTGCACGTAAAACAATTATGTTGACTCGTGCAATCTTTAAGGATGTGTCCTCTTGCGAAGCAGTTCAGACACAACTTCTGCTGTTTGATGAAATTGGACCTTTCATCAACAGTCATTTGGAGAAAGCGCGGACACAGACGTATAGGATGGTTCTCCTTTGAGCAAAGTTTGCAGGTTTGTGGTTTGCCTACAACCTTTGTCTCAAAGGAGTTGACCTTCCTCGTAGAAGGCTCCTTTCGAGCAGGTTTGGAATTAGTCTGCGCGCTTGTACTGGGTTGTACGTCCTCTATCGCTTCCAATGTGCGATAGCGCTCTGAAAGGAAATCTGACATTTCCTTCCACGACGGAATTTCAGCCTTATTTTGTACTGACTGCTCCCAAAGTGATAACGTCAGCCTTGGGAGTTTAGACGAGCACAGAAAGATTAAAAGGCAATCCCAATTCTCAGTGCTGATTTGGGAGTGGTCTAGAGCCGTTAAGCAACTTTGTATTGTGCTTTGAAGTATTTGGATGGCGGCTCCAGACTCCTGAGAGACTGACGGAAGGTTGAAGAGGATTTTAAGTTGGCTTTAACTAACAGCCTCTTATTTTCAAACCTATCCGTCAAGTTCTTCCAAGCAGAAGAGAAACCCTCATTCGTGAGAGGAGATTTGGACACGATTGCCTTTGCTTCGCCACTGGTCTTTGCATTTAAATGAAACAATTTCTCGATCTGACTTAGGCCGGGATCGGAAATGTAGACCGCTGTGAACAGATCACGGAAGGTTGGCCTTTTAAGGTAGTCACCGCTGAAAACTTCAGCATCGAACGGTGGTGACCGGTAGCTTCGTGGCTGGAAGGCCATTTGTGGTGCTGCAGGTGCTGGAGGGGGAGCCGTTGCGGTCTCTATACTCTCATTTAGTTGAGAGGCAAGTTCCTCGTATATGGAATAGCAGTGGTCATACCTGGCCTGCATGGCGATCTTGTCCTCAGCATTCGTCTCCGTTTGAGACAATGCGTTGGAACAGAGCTCATATTTAAGCTCTACGGCAGTCCATATAGAACGAAGCTGGTCAAGACGCACTCTGTGAGTGTGAAGTGAGGCTGTAGGAGAATTTTGAATCCTAGCTTCGAACTGTGTGAGCTTATCAGAAGCATTAATGAACTCTTGGAGTGCCATTTTTATTGCCAGTGAAATTTGATGACCAACTGAACGAGTGATTGGAGGAGTGTGCACCGAAATTTTTGGCACCTGAGTGACCTTAGATGTGGCCGGAGTTGAAACTTTCCGTATAGTGGCTGGAGAAGGTGTTCGACCAAGAAGGGAACTTGGAAGAGAGTTGGAGCGTCTATGCGTAGTCGTGGGTACAATAAGGTGTTTCTTGGTGTCTTTACCACTATCAATTGGCATAACAAGCTTTCAAAAAAGCGAAAAAAAATGCAATTGATGCTGATGACGGAGCCAGAAACGTGAAACAGAAGAGCGTAGGAAGTCGGACGAGCAGAATTTCTTGTTTTAACAATAAACAAGAATGTTCTACAAATAGAACGGAACTTTATAGAAACTATTGAGCGAGGAATTTGTTGATAAGTTACAAAGCAACACGTTGTTTTTTTTTGGGAAAAAATTGCAAAAAAAAGATAATATAATATATATAATATAAATATTATTTTATAATTATCGATATATTTTATTGAGTGATAATAATTATCGAAACAATTATTATACTCAGCGTGAAATTCTGAGAGAAGGAAACGCAAAATAATTTATATAAAAAATAGTAAATTATAATGTAAAAAAAATAAATAAATAATTATTTATGATTAGGAGATATTTTCTCAGACGGAGGAAAATATATTCGATAATTTTTGCAATGTTGCAGCGATTTGTAATACCACAACACAGTGCACAATGAGACGATAAAATAAAAAATAAGTGATTTTAAAAGTCACGGTTGCCCACTAAGTGATATTCAATATTTTAGCTAGTGCAGCCCTGGAACGATAACACTGAGTGAATGAAACGAAGTGGTGGTCGGTCGATTGTGATCGAACTGCGATCACTAAGTCGAACTGCGATCACTATGGCTGAGAAAGGTAAACAATGAATAATTTATTTGCATAAATGCAATAAATTTCGTGTGTTGAGTTTTCCCTTTATTTTTTTAAAAACAAATAAAAATGTGTGTATGGTGTATGTAATAAAATACTTATATGTACATTTATTTAATAATACGACTATGTGTCTTGTTGTGCCGGTGCAGCCGAAATATTGCTGCCGGTCAAAATTTATTGATATTTAATAAATGAAGCAAAAAAAAGTGAAAGTCGAGTGTTATCTTTATTTATTAAATTGGGACGTACAATTGCCCCTTGAGGTTGGGACCTTGGCAATGTAGTATAATGGGCAACGTAAGTATGTGACAAGTATATATATGTACATACGACTTTTATTTGGAGATTGTATGTACCTTGGTTCAAAAAAGGGGTAGGAGAAGGTACATACATATATGTGGCAGAGGCTTGCAAATATAATACATGTATAATGGATACGACTGTGTGTAATTTGTCTTTACATACGTATATATGTATGGACAATTTTGAAAGATGGCAGTCGTCTGTAAGTATGTATGTGCTTACAAATGCAGCACATATGTACATACAGAGATGCCGGTCGCTAATTGCGAGGTTAGAACGAAAAGGAGAAGAGATCTCTCTTTTCGCACAGGAAAAATTACACACAGCCCTCTGCCGTATAAGATAAGTAAAAAAGGTTTAGTACTTATCTGGGATCCTGAAAAGATGCCGTCTTCGTTTGGTTCGAGCGGAGAGGGGGGATGATAATCCAGCGACGCAAAGTCCAACGCAGAAATAGATATATGATCCGGCTCGAAGGACCAATGTTTGTGGTGGTGGCCTTGTAGAGATACTTCCTTCGTAGTGGGGATCGTGACGTGGGGCTGAAATACCTGTGGGAGAGAAACCGACGCGAAAACAAGTCGAAATAAAAGAAACAAATCGGGGCGCGTGGCGTTCACTTCACTTTATATTTCAACACTGGCTGGTTTACATAAATTTATGTATTTTAATCCTAACTTAACATAACTTGATCTTTGGATAAAAGAGCGCGAGAGCCCTTAGTGACTCTCGCACTGTTTACGCCAATATGCTGCCTACTTTTAGGCGGCGGGTTTCGGCGTAAACAATTCCTAAAAACTAAAAGGAAAACGATAATCAAATTTAAAACAATCAATAAGTTACGAATGTTAGAGCGGGACGCCGATACATGAATGTCTGCATTTGCACATTTATGTTTTGGTTTCCCGCTCTAACACACATCAATTGCGGTATTTAGCACACACTGTAAGATTTGTGGAACAGTCGGCAAAGTTTATAAAAGTTTTCTAAGATTTCGCGCACCAAAAAATTTAACTATTATTGTTTGTTAAGCTTTTAAATTATTTAATAGAAAAGAAAGAAGAAAATCATTGCACTTTCTCTTCCCCGCGAACGGACGTGTTTTTTTTCTGTGCTTCGATATTTTCGCGTTTTTATTAAAAACAACCGGTGTTTTATAAAGCTTTTATTTTAAAACCGATCTTCTTTTGATAACCCGTTCACGACGCGTGTGCATGCCTTTCAAATTAGTCAAACTAATCTTTGTTTGCCAATTTTATATTTTTTGTGTATTGGTTCTGCTCCTCTGGTGCTTTGTTTACATCTTTACTCTTTTCGGTAAGCAACGTTGTTGTTAGTGGCTCACCGCTATTACTCTCTTTCTTATCTATCCTAATTCTTTGAGCGCGCCTAAGCATCTCTCACGCTTTGCCGCTCTCTCTACTGCACTTTTTTGAGCGCGCCTAAGCATCTCTCACGCTTTGCCGCTCTCTACTGCACTGTTGTTGCTTGATCGTTTTTGCTCTCTCTGCTCTCTGCCTTTTGCGCGCGCTAATTTCTTTTTCTTGCGCACATACCTCTTTTTCTTGTTTTTGTTTTGTTTTCTTTGCGGCTGTTTTTATTTGTTACAGTAGGTGTCCCCAATAATGGACGGTTTTATTTGTTTTAAAAAATCCTGCCTTAAGGAGGTGACGGCTGCCCAGCCAAGCATTTCGTGTTGGCTATGTGATAACGTAGTACACGCGAAGTGTGCCGGATTTTCTGGCCCGACGGCTGATGCCGTAGCCAAGCGCACTGGGTTGCGTTCTTGCAGCGATATGTGTAGGGAAGTGGAGGGCGAAATTTGTTCGTTTATGCGGCAAACAAAGATTGGATTTAGGGAACTGCTCGGAAGATTTCGCACACTATCCGACCAGTTCTCAGCGCTCGATTCATCTTTCTTTATTGAACGAATCCCCAAAGCGAAAAAAATCCACCCGCATAGAGGAGCCTACTATCGCCACCCAGCTCCCTATAATTGACCAGCCAGGTACGCCAATGACACAGCCGTTAATGTCGTTCACCAATCCCCCGATGGTAACGAGATCAGCGGCTAAATCAATTTCGATTCCCGAAAATGTCATTGAGTGTATGCAACCAGTGACGCCAAAATGTTCCGTTATGTCCGCTGTGGTCTCGTTGCCCGTGCCACAGAAAATAGTGTTACCTAAGGGGTGTTCAAGTTCTGGTTTACCAGAAGAGAACCTCTGCTCTGGAATTATACCTGAGGCGCCTAAAAAGATTGTAGGTGTTCCACAAAAGAAACAGATTTTTGTTTCTAGGCTTGCCCCTGAACTCACATCAAATGATGTTAAAGCTTATATTCAAGCTAAAACCGAAGCCGCTGATGTAAAAGTGGAAAAGTTTAAGTTTTCTTATGAGAAGGACATATCTTCCTTCAAAATAAGTGCCCCAAACGAACTCTTAGGCATTATATGTTCGGCTCAATTTTGGGCGAAACATGTAGTGGTCAAAGAGTTTGAAGCAAGGAAAAAGAAAAATCGCCCACCGATTAAACTTCCTTTGCCCTCTCTAGCAACAGCCCAAATAAAATCAAATAAAAAAAACTAACAAGCTTCCTAACTCTTTCATATCAAAATGTTAGAGGTCTCTGTACTAAACTTTCAACTTTATACTTAAACAGTCTTTTTTTTTCTTCTCAAATTGTTGTGTTTACTGAGACTTAGTTAAAGCCGGAGATCCTGAACTCCGAAGTCTTTCCAAATAAGTACACAACCTACAGGTGTGATCGACCTGACCGACGTGGTGGTGGAGTTCTAATTGCAGTTGATTCCACCATCAACTCGGAACTTCTAGAACCAGAGATTCAATTTGGCATTGAATTACTCTGTGTAAAATTACACTTTCCCGGTTTTTTCATTATATAACCTGTTCCTATATTCCGCCGTCATCGGAATTATCAGTCTATTTTCAACATTTGTCTGCAATACAGACCATATTTAATCTGTTATCAGACAGAGATCACTTTTTAGTCCTGGGTGACTTCAATATCCCCGATTGTAATTGGACAACAAGTGGTGATTCAAACTCTCTTCTGCTCTCACGGCAACATGACCTTTTTGATGGTCTGTTTGACATGTCATTGTAACAGGTCAATCATGCTTTGTCTCGGACCCATCTAGAGTGAGTCTAAACAAGACACAACCACTTTCTCTTCCTGAAGATCCTTACCATCCCACTCTTGAAGTTAATTTTGATTTTGGTGCATGTATGAATAAACATGAAAAACTGTGTAATCGGGTACGCTGCTTTAGGAAAGCAGATTATAACTTATTAAATGGGATGATTTCCCAATTTGATTGGTCAGAATTGTATTCGTCTACTGATATTTTAGTAGCGACCAATATTTTTTATAAGACAATCAACTACTTTTTAGATATTTGTGTTCCGTGTTTTTATCCAACATCCTCGAGTAAGCCGCCATGGTTTACAAGAGAGTTATCACGGTTAAAAAATTTAAAGTCAAGCTTATTTAAAAAATATAAAAACAATAGCTCATTGTAAGGTATTATAAGTTTATGATAACACGGTCACACTTAAGCGCCTTCATGTCATGTAAATTCGTATTAATAAAACAGTTGAAACACAAGCTTGTATGAATACACAACAAATTGGCGACGAGGCACAAAACTAAAAAAAAGTGCGAAGAAAAGACAAAGCAAAAACGAAAATTGAATTGGCGGACAGATTAAAAGCAAATGAACATTAAAAAAGAAAATTCTGCCAACATGACTGAATCAGCATCTCTTCAAAAATTCTGCCAAATGATCAGCATTCCTGAATTTAATCCAGAAAGTGAATCATTTTTGATATGGAAGGAAAAATTTGATATCCATTTGTGCGAATTAAATATAAATGAAGAAAACACGCAAAAGGCATCGTTACTAAAATCTATTGGATCAGTACCGTACACTGTTCTACATAGCTTGTGCAGTCCACACTCACCGTTATCTAAAACATACAAAGAACTTTGTGAAATGTTGCTTATGCATTATACACTTCCAACACTTGTGTTTCGGGAAAGAAAAACATTTCACATGTCCACAAAAAGTGAAAACGAAACCGTTCCAAGTTGGTATGCACGTGTCAAACAGTTAGCATTGAATTGCAAGTTTGGACAAAATCTTGAAGCATTTGTTTTAAACCAATTCATCATGAGTCTTCCAAGTGCAATTTTTGAACGGTTATGCGAAGAAGACGAGCATCTATCTCTGTCGGACGCATTAAGAAAAGCAATGATAATGGAAACGAGCTGAAGAGAACGTGAACTACGTACATAGAAGCAACAACGATAACTTCAAGGGCAAACCAAAGGCGAAACACAACGAAGGCAAAGGCAAAAGCAACGAGACGGAAGGCAAAGGCAAAGGCATGGAGAAAAAGGCATGTACGCATTGTGGCTGGCGAAACCATAACTCTGACGAATGCAAATACAAAGGCTATGACTGTCGTAATTGTGGAAAAAGAGGGCATCTGGCGAAAGTTTGTAAATCAAAATCTGTAAACCATATATCAAAATTAAATGATTTAAATGTTAATTCAATTACTAATGAAATTGATCAAAGTTTTTCAGTATTTAATGTGGCTTCAACTACAACTATTAGTGATGTGTATACCTTACCTGTAATTATTGATGGATGTCACATGAATGTTGTTTGCGACACTGGTGCACCTTGCACATTGATTCCAAAAGCAACAAGCATCGGCTTGGTGTCGTTGGACCACTTGCTAATACAGTCATTGTATTCAACGTCCAATAAAAAAAAAAAAAAAAAAAAAAAAAACATATGAAAAAGCAATTAATAAGAGGACACTAAGAAAATGCAAAGTGCCCTTTGTAAATTATAATGGTGACACTATCGAGATTGTTGGTGAGTACGATGCAATGATTGAATATCGAGGCATAGTAAAACAAATGATAGTCGTAGTTACAAATACAACGAGTCCAGCTTGGTAGGACATTTTTAAGAGCCTTTAATTTTGATTTAATACAGGTAAACAACATAAATGTGAACGAACAATACTCTGTACTTACAGAACAAATTAAAAATGAATTTTCGGAAGTATTTAAAACCGATTTAGGTTCATTCAACTCAAGTAAAGTAACATTGCATTTAGAGGATGGCTCTAAACCAATATTTTTCAAGCTAAGGCAGTTACCACTAGCATGGAAAGAAAAAATTGAGCAAAAGCTAAGAAATCTTATTGACTTAGGTGTTTTAGAGCACGTTGACAGTTCTGATTGGGGAACTCCATTGGTGCCAATTTTAAAACCAGATGGTGATATTAGAATATGTGGTGATTATAAAGTTACTCTAAACAAATGTCTGATTGATGTAAGATACCCATTACCGAGAATTGACGACATATTTGCAGCACTTCAAGGAGGCACATTATATACAAAGCTTGATTTAAGCAATGCATATAATCAACTACACTTAGATGAGGAATCTCAACTAAGATGTACTTGGAGCACGCACATTGGTCTTTTAAAGGTAAAGCGATTACCTTTTGGTATAAAGACAGCAGCAGCTATATTCCAAAAGACAATGGAATGTTTATTTCAAGGCATTCAAGGCATAGTAGTTTATCAAGATGATATTACTGTGACTGGTGCTAGTTTGCAGGAACATATAAAAAATTTAAAAAATGTGCTTAGAAGATTGAAGTCAGTAGGACTTAAATTGAATGTCAATAAATGTGAATTTTTCAAGTCCAAGATCCGTTATTTGGGATTTTCTATCGATGAAAACGGTCTGAGCAAAAGCAAAGACAGGGTATCCTGTCTGTTATCAGCACCGACACCTAAAAATATATCACAGCTTCGAGCTTTTATAGGAATGGCTAATTACTATTCAAAATTTGTAGATAATTTTGCTCAGATAATGAGTCCATTGTATAAATTATTGCAAAAAGACGTGAAATTTCAATGGTTCGATAGTTGTGAAAAGTCATACAACAAAATTAAAGAACAGATAACTTCTGATCAGGTGTTAGTTCACTATAATCCTGATTTACCAATTGTACTTACCACAGACGCTAGTTCTAATGCAGTTTCAGGTATTTTAGCACACAAATTCTCAGATGGTCTAAAACCAATTGCATTCATTTCAAGGGCACTATCAAAAAGTGAAATCAATTACAGCACGCTTGATAAAGAAGCGCTTGCTATTGTATATAGCGTAATGAAATTGAAACAATATCTGTTAGGTATAAAATTTATTTTGAAAACTGATCACAAACCTCTGTTAAGTATATTTGGAGATAAGAAAGGATTGCCACTTATGGCATCTGCATCTTATCAGGTTTTCAATTCACAATTGAACACATTAAAGGTGTGTCTAATGAAGCAGATAGCTTGTCAAGAATTCCGCAATTCGAAGTGATTGATAAAAATGATGATTTCAATTATGTCAATTTTATACAATCAAACAGTCCATATAAATTGAATTTTATGAGCATTGCTCGTGAAACACGACATGATTCGATCTTGTCAAAAGTTTGTGAATCCTTAAAATTTGGATCACTACAAAAATTAAATAAAGATACATTTGGTAGCTTCATCAATAAGGCCAATGAATTATCTGTAGAATATGACTGTATAATGTGGGGTCATCGTGTCGTTATCCCAACTAAACTCAGGCAACAGATTCTACAAGAATTTCATAAGTCACATCTTGGTATGGTGAAAACCAAAATGTTAGCTCGTTCATACGTATGGTGGCCAAATATGGACTTAGAAATTGAAAATTTGATTTGAAAATGTATTCCTTGCCAAGAGCAACAACCAAGTCCAGAAAAGTCTTCATTGATACCTTGGAAAACAAATGGACAAATTTGGAGCAGAATCCATGTAGATTTTGCAGGACCAAATGAAAATTATTATTTAATGGTTGTAGTTTGTTCTTATTCCAAATGGGTTGAAGTTTTCAAGACAAAAGACATTACTTCATCATTCACAATATCTAAATTGCAAGAATTGTTCTGTAGAAATGGTTTAGTTGATACGTTAGTTTCCGATAACGGAAGACAATTCATGTCCAATGAGTTTAAAATGTTTATGACCAATAATGGTATAAATCATATATTGACATCTCCTGGTCATCCAGCAACTAATGGCCAAGCAGAGATTGTCGTCAAAACAGTAAAAAAATCGCTTTATGCAAGCATGAAATTTGACAAAAATTGTGATTTTGACATAACATTAAATAGATTTCTAATGGACTATAGAAACCCAATTCATTGTACAACTGGGGAATCACCTGCTAAATTATTTCTAGGTCGAAGGTTGAAAACACGATTTTCATTGTTGAAACCACCTTTGGTGACAGAACACATAAAACAACAACAGGACAAAAGTGTTAGAAATTACAAAGGCAATAGAAATGTCAGTTTTTCAAAAGGTCAACAAGTCATGGTCAGGGACTATACAAATCGAAACAAGGCAGGTTGGACTCAGGCAGTTGTAAGCGAAAAACTTGGATCTCGATCATATTATTGCATCTTAAAGCACAACAATCGAGAAATAAAACGTCGTCTAAATCAAATAAGAAATCAAGATAATGTAAAATTAAATGAAAATGAAAAGCAAAACACAGATGTTGATAATAACGTTCATGTAACAACATCAAATGAAAATTGTGACAAAAACACTAAACAAACGTCACCAGTAAGAAAATTGAGACCACGTAAGGAGGGAAAGGTAGTGAAGTCTATTGACAATATCTAATTATAAAATTTATTTAAAAAAAAAATGTAAATGAAATGAAAGTAAAACAGAATGAATTGAACATCCATTGAAATTTAAATGAAAATGTAAAATTTAAACAATGAACAATGTTTAAATGAATACTGAATTGTAACTCAATATACCAATGTAATCTCATATGTATAAAGCTTATATTATTAATAACTTAAGATATAATACTTGTTTTATGCATATATGAATATGTTATATTAATAATTGATAAGCAAAACTTAGAAGGGGCATGTAAGGTATTATAAGTTTATGATAACACGGTCACACTTAAGCGCCTTCATGTCATGTAAATTCGTATTAATAAAACAGTTGAAACACAAGCTTGTATGAATACACAACACTCATCTACAGCCTTTTCCCGCTTCTTAAGCGCGCGGTCATATTTTACTGTCTTGAACGCGAAATGTTATAAGAACTATTTAACTCGTTGTAAGGCTCAGTTTATTCAGAACCCCAAACAGTTTTATAGTTTCGTTAACACGAAGCGTAAGTCTACCGAATTTCCAACAAAATTAACGTTTGAAAATGCTAGTGCAGATACCGACCAAGCCATGGCCGATATATTTGCAAAGTTTTTTCAAACGACTTATTCCCCCTCTACACAGAGAACTCAATTTTATCCATACAACATTCCAAGTTCAAATGGTATCTTCTCTCCCTTTTTAAACGTAAGCTCATTGGTAATGACCTTCCCTTGGTCATATGTAACTCCCGTACTCTTATGTATGCGGATGATGTAAAGCTTTGCTACCAATTTAAAGACGACCACTGTCACTCAAACTTATAAACCGACCTAAATAGTTTCAATTCTTGGTGTTGTGCCAATTTTTTAAACCTGAACAGCTCTAAATGCAAGCTGATGACATTCTCTCGAGCCAGTCCGAAGTTTGCTTCTTATACTCTTCGTGGTTGTGCCTTGGAAAGAATCGAGCTAGTTGATGATCTGGGGGTCCGTTTGGACCGAAAACTAAAGTTTTCCAATCATGTAACTAATATGGTCAATGAAGCCATGGGTGTCCTAGGCTTTATCAAGAGATGGTCTAAGGAATTCGACGATCCTTATATTACAAAGACCCTTTACGTTTGACTTGTTGGTCCCATTCTCGAATACGGTTCATGCGTATGTTGTCCCCAGTACACTATTCATAAGAAACACATCGAATCTGTACAGAAGAATTTCTTACTTTTTGCCTTACGCGGCCTTAACTGGGATGAAAATTTGAGACTGCCTTCCTATAATAGTAGACTTCTGTTACTAAATCTGCCTTCCCTAAATAACCGCAGAACCATGACACGGGTCTTATTTATTAACAACCTTATGCAAGGTGACATTGACAGTGAGGCCTTGGTAAGGCAGCTAAACTTCTCTGTTCCTTACAGAAGAACTCGCTATTTCCTTCCACTAACACTTCCTTATTGTAGATCGAACTATGCACTGCATGATCCATTCAGGGCATTATGTTCGGACTACAATCAGCTCCAATACCTCATAGCTAGCACTAACTCTATCGCTGCTATGAAGTGCTTAATTCTTGCCTATCTGGTACGTAATTAGTATTTTAATCTTCCTCGATATTCTATTCTATGGTTTTTCTCTTTTTTCCCTATTTGCATGCCGCGTTCTATCGCCTCTTCGATTTTTTTAGTTTCTTTCCATATCGTGTTAATTTCAACTCGCAAAATATGCAATGCTCTTTCCGAAACGTCATCAGCAAAGTGTTACATTTGCGAAGCAAGCCCAACTCAGATGAATGATTTGAAGGAATCTCTTCTAAGAAAAGTACATGCAGAACGATTTGAATTTCGCTTCTCTTCACATTATATATATTATTTATTTTGTATTGGTACATTTTATTTTAATTTTTGATATAAACTATAAAAAAATTGAATATGATTCCTCATGGTGCGTTTCTTCTTTCCATAAAAGTTACAAAATGTTAAAAATGCACAATTTTCCTTGCAAACACTTTATTGCCAAACATAAAAGAAAACTTCAAAACTTAATGGATTAAACTTAAACCTTTTTATATACGTGTAAATTAAACATGCATACAGTGTGTCAACTAATTCTTTGCAAAGTGGAAAATGCAACGAATATTTGAGTTCAAAGCCTTTTATTACAAACAAAATTATAATTTTCTTCAAAGTTTTTTTTTATATATTATTTACTATAGAATTAAGAACTAATATGAATAAACAAAAACTTAAAATTCATTTCATAACATAGCAAAAAAGAACAAAAATAATAAAATAAGGAAAAATCAGCTGTCAATTAATTCTTTGCAAAATGCAAAGACGCACCGAAAAGAGAATTGAAACAAAGTAACGGGACTGCAAATGCCAACGAAATTTGTACGTTCACTTTTATTATGCTTTGCTTATCATTCTTTTTTCTTTTTTGCATTACTGAATTGCACATCGCTCAAGTTTTAAACGTTTTTAAAGATGCCTGGAAAACAAATTGATGAACACCTTATCCAATTGGTGTATTTTAATTATTACAAGGGCAAAACGGCTAAGGAGTTGTCTGAAATGTTCGATATTAAGCTTAGAACTATTTATAATATCATTAATCGGGCAGAAAAGGAAAATCGGCTGCACCACAATAATTCTATGGGCAGACCACCGAAGCTTACAAAGCGCGAGCAGTCAAAAATTGTAAGGTCAGTTGAAGATAATCCGCTTACAACTCTTCGGTAGATGGTACTGACCGTCAAAAATGACTCCAATAAGTGTGTAAGCCATGAGACTATCAGGAAAGCCGTTAATGCCCACAAATACGAGGGTCGTTTGATAAGTCCGTGACTTTTTGAATAAAATATATTTTTTTCGTCAAAGAAGCGTTTTATTTCTCAACATAATCTCCTTTTAGCTCTATACATTTAGTCCAGCGTTTTTCCAATTTTTTTATTCCTTCCAAATAATAGGTTTTCTCAAGGCCCTCAAAATAGTCGTTTGTTTCTGTGATGACCTCTTCATTTGACCCGAATCTCTTACCGCCGAGCCATTTCTTCATGTTTGGAAACAAAAAATAGTCACAGGGGGCTAAATCTGGAGAATATGCTGGATGGGGTAGCAGTTCGTAGCCCAATTTATGAAATTTATGAAATAATGCTTAATTAGCACACGAAATTCACTTTTTTCCATTTTCGTTAAAATTCACGAGATCGTCTGCTTTCAATGCCTATAAAACGCAAACCAAAAAACGCAGCTTTCTCAAAATTTTACAGTCAGCTGTTAATCGATAACTGCTGACAGGAGCAGTGTTGTATTTAGAGCAGGTGCGCGGCAAATACAAAAAGTCACGGACTTATCAAACGACCCTCGTACTCATCCCATGTAGCCAGAAAAAAGCCATTACTTTCGACGATCAAAGGCGGCTAAATTTCGCTGTGGCTAACTTTGATCGATCTGCAGAGTACTGGGATGACGTAATTTTCTGCGACGAGACCAAAATCATGATGTACTATCACGATGGACCGAGCAAAGTTTATATTTTATAATATAATACCAACTGTAAAGTTTGGCAAGCTTTCAGTTATGGTGTGGGGATGTATCTCATCCAAAGGCGTTGGAAGGCTGCGAATATTTAATGAAATTATGACGAAGGAGGTTTATTTAAATATATCACAAAATGAATTGTCATCTAGCGCCAAAGAATTTGGATTTGTGGATCCTCAAAAGCCGGACAAATTAAAATGCAAGCTGTATCAGGACAATGACCCCAAGCACAAGTCATTGCTGTGCAGGACCTGGCTGCTATATAACTGCAGCAAAGTTATTGACACACCTGCCCAGAGTCCAGACTTAAACCCAATTGAAAATTTGTGGGCGTTGCTGAAGAGGAAGGTGGCCAAAAGAAGCCCAACTACAAAAAATGCTCTTATAAAGGCCATAGAAGAGGAATGGGTGAAAATACCAGAGTCTTATGACTTACATGGGCTTATCCATTCCATGACCAGGCGTCACACAAAATATTAATAGAATTAATCTATTAGTTTTAAGTGTTAATTATACTTTGAAGATATGTTTGCATTTCGCAAGGAATTACTTGACAGCTGAGCATAATTTACCGTTTTGTTCGTGAAAATAGGACCCATGACAAGGGAAGAAATGCTCCTAACAAAATTTTTAATCAAACGGACGAGCGCTTCATAGTCAGGAAAATAAACGATAACCCAAGATCATCGGCTCCAAAAATTGCCATTGAGGTAGAAGCTGAGTTGGGAAAGAGCTGCCACCCAGAAACAATTCGGCGTGTGCTCCGTCAGCATGACTTTAATGGCAGAGTTGCACGGAAGAAGCCGTTCATAAGTGCTAAAAACATAAAGAGCCGTCTACAATTTGCAAAAGAGCACTTGAGCAAGGACTCTGACTTTTGGAACACAGTCATATTTGCTGACGAGTCCAAGTTCAACATTTTTGGCTCAGATGGAGCTTCCTACGTGTGGCGTAAGCCGAATACTGAGCTGCATAACAAAAATTTAAAAGCTACAGTTAAGCACGGTGATGGAAACGTTATGGTATGGGCCTGTATGTCGGCTGCAGGAGTCGGGAACCTCGAATTTATTGAGTCAACGATGGACAAAACTCGTTACCTGGAAATATTAAAGGGAAATTTGCTGGAAAGTGCCGAGAAATTGGGCATACGTGACAATTTCCGATTCTACCAGGACAACGACCCAAAACATAAGTCGGGCATTGTTCAGACCTGGTTGGTATGGAATTGTCCCCATGTCATGCAACCACCAGCACAGTCACCAGACATGAACGTCATTGAAAATTTGTGGGTTATTTTGGATACAAACGTTCGCAAGCGCCAAATATCTAATAAAGAAGAACTAAACGCGGCGTTGCTAGAGGAGTGGTCCAAAATTGCTCCAGAAGTCACCAAAAAATTAGTAGAATCCATGCCAAAAAAGCTTAAAATGGTGGTGGACAATAAGGGGGGTCATACCAAATATTAACATAATTATAATTAGTTCTAAGGATAAAAAAAATCTTGAAAATTGGAGCTGGTTGAAATAAGCTGTGACCTTGATTTTTGTTATTATTTCATTATAAGCTTAAAAAAATATTAAAATTAAATGAAGCAAATTAATAATAATTTATGTTAAAAAATGAACATTGTGCGTTTAAATAATTTTCATAAAAAATTTAGTTTAGCTGTGACAGTCCATTCAAGTTCAGGATAGGCACTGGTTGAAATAAGCTGTGAGCCACTGTATATGAGCTTATCCATTCCATGACCAGACGTCTAAAGGCAGTTATACATGCCAATGGCTGTCACACAAAATATTAATATAATAAATCCATTAGTTTTAAGTGTTAGTTATAATTTTAAGATATGTTTGCATTTTGCAAAGAATCAATTGACAGCTGATTTTTCCTTATTTTATTGTTTTTTTTTTTTTTTGCTATGTTATGAAATGAATTTCAAGTTTTTGTTTAAGCATATTAGTTCTTAATTCTATAATAAATAAAATATAAAAAAAAATTTGAAGAAAATTATAATTTTGTTGATAAAATAAGGCTTTGAACTCAAATATTCTTTGCATATTCCACTTTGCAAAGAATTAGTTGACACACTGTATGTCGAACCAAGATCTATAGACTCATCGTTGCAAGAGTCTTCTGTTTCCCCAACGAAATGCTTTGTCATTATTATTAATTGACGGTAAAGGTTTAAATATTTTTATTGGCACAAAGTCATGTCAACTAACCCCACTTTGCGGAGCCAAGCCATACGCCATGTAATAGCCAAAGAGAGGCGTGGGAGGCCCCACAAAGTATATATATTCTTACTCAGGATCACTAGCCAAATCGATTAAGCCATTGTTGTCTTTCTGTCCGGAGCTAGAGACACCAAATTTTGGCATGAAGGTTTCTGTTTATCTGGCGCAGATGAAGCTTATTTCAAATGTTGGGTGCCACGCCCACTGCCACCGCAAATCAATAATTTAATCTTTTAAGCTGATTTGTTGGCGATATATAAAAGATGCAACATTCTGATGAAGACCTTACTTAGCTAATTCTAATACCAACATAACGTCAATCCGATCGGACAGCGAACACAGACGTTCTTAAACGAAATCCTTGTGTGCTATGATTTTGTATACCTACCAGCAAGCTGTGACGTCATTGCAATGCTCATGTAGGAATGAAAAGGACAGAGAACGCGACCACGTAGCGCCATCTGTTGTTCTTCTCTTCTTTTCTATGCACACGCATTTTTTGCATTCAAACGCACAGGCATACAAACATTTGTGTTTGTCCAATGAAATTCTTAATGCATATACACGTACTCATATAAACACGCATATATGTAAATTTATAATAGGACAGCCTATCCGTTTATGTTGACTGTAAGAGGCAATAATCTGGAATTCGAGCATTCACTAGCATATCTGAGTGTAGCTTTTGCTTTAAGGAATTGTGACGCCGCATGAAGCAGATCACATATTGTTATTATAATTTTTAACAAATATAAGGTACTTTAAGTCTAATATACCCCGCAGTATTCTTCTTAAAAGCATAGGCAGAAAACAAACGCAGAAACATAGGCAGAAGCACGGACAGAATCATACGCAGCGAAAAAAAAGACAGGGGCGGGGGCAAACACAAGGAGAAGGGCACACAGCATAAGCAAACCCTCCGACATTCGGCGCCCAGCATAACACTTGCACAAGTAACGGTGCCTGAATACCCAGAGCTCGTGTATAGACAGCAGCTGCATACAAGCGACGGCATCGCGACCAATTTTCGGACAGCGGCGCCAGCCAGGCAACGACGCTAGCTAGACCGCGACGCTAGGCAAGCAACAGAGCCGTGCAAGCAGCGAAGTGCGAGCAGAGCCACAGCAGAGGCGCCATGCAAGCAGCAGCGACATATACGCAGCGGCAGTGTTGCCAACTCAGCTATTTTCTAGCCAGTTCTGGCTATTATGGATGACCGAAAACTAGAAAATTTTCCATTTAGCTAGGAACGGTTTTTTCAGCTATTCCTAATAAAAGCCCAGCTAGTTTTTAGCTATATTTCACAATACAAAACCAGTCGAACGCTACAGTCAAGTGCTGACTGTAGAAGGCCATGGATTATCATGGTATACAGTGAATAATTTTTTTTCCCTTATTTATAATGAAAATTTTGGTTTGCTTGAATTATTATTAAGCATTTAAAAATATAAATTTTATATTCTTATTTTTAATTCGAACGACACGCACAAATTCAATTGACAGACAGAAGAAGAAGTACACATAAACAATGCAAAGACGAACAGACAAGAAGTATAAGCATTAGATAGAGCGAGAGGGCAATAAGTTATGAATGCATTTTTCGGTAATGCCAAACAGGAGTGGCGGCAGCGGAAGTTATACAGTAGCTTAGCAAAGTGTGTGCCAGATTCGAAGACTGATGATGTTGGCAGTGTTCAAGTTTGATTGCTGCCGCGATCAATGTGTGACATGTTTTCCTTTTTTCTTTCTTTTCTATTAAATAATTTAAAAGCTTAACAAACAATAATTTTTTAATTTTTTGGCACATATTTAATTAGAACACTGTTATAAACGTTACCGACTGTTGCACAAATCTTACAGTTGCGTGTGTGTGCCGAATACGGCAATTGATGTGTGTTAGAGCGGGATGCCGAAACATAAATGTGCAAATGCAGACATGCATGTATCGGCGTCCCGCCGATTGTCTTAAATATTGCATAAAAACATGACATTTAATTTTTGAAAACTATTTTTATTGATATTTATTTAAATAACTGTAGTTTTCCTTTTAGCCTATAAGAGTAAAAAAAATAGCCAAAAAACAAGAGCAACAGTCGAGCGGCACGCGACAGCGGGATACCCTTCGACCTTTTTGAAACGTAAAGAGTCAATAATTGTACAATACTTCTACTTAATAGAAATATCGTAACGTAACCCTTTATATGCGTCGGTGTATGAATACGTGTATATGCGTGTATCATTTCATTGCTCAAGCACAAATGTATGTATGTGTGTGTGTGCGTTTGAATGCAAAAAATGCGTGTGCATAGAAAAGAAGAAAAGAACAACAGAGGGCGCTACGCGCTCGCATTCTCATTCCTTTTCTTTCTTCCATGAGCAATGCAATGACGTCACAGCTTGCTCGTCTGTATACAAAATCAAAGCGAAAAAGATTTTTGTTTAGTAGCGTCTGCGGTTGTTGTCCGATCGGATTGAAATTTTGACTTTATGTTGGTAAAATAATTAGCTTAGTATAGTCTTACTCAGAATGTTGTATCTTTTATATGTCGCTCGCAAATCAGCTTAAAAGATGAAATTATTGATTTGCGTGGGCCGGGGGCGTGGCACCTAACATATGAAATAAACTTCACCTGTCCCGGATAAACAGAAACCTTCATGCAAAATTTGGTGTCTCTAGCTTTTATAATAGCTGAGATCTGTGTGTTCATCTGGACATCCAGACATCCAGACATCCGGACAGACAGACAGACATGGCTTAATCGACTTGGCTAGTGATCCTGAGCAAGAATATATATACTTTGTGGGGTCTCCCACGCCTCCTTCTGCCTGTTACATACATTTGCACAAAATTAGCATACCCTTTTTTGACTACTTTCAATGGTCGAAGGGTATAAAAAGTAATTAAAATAAAAAGTTGCAACTGCCGCGCATGGGACTCGAACTCACGCACGCACACACAAAATCTTTAGGGACCGCTGTCCACCACTCTAACCGATAAGCCGATCGGCATAGTTGCATTATCATCCAATTCTGTTACCATTCAATGCAAATAAAAAGTTTTGTAAAATGCTCTGTACCCGACGCTAGATTTGAACTTCGGTATGCTTGCGTAAATTTGGTCTGTCATTTATTATTTTCTCCCCTGAACAAATAAAGAAACATTCATAAATAGACCATTAAAATAAAAAGAAATACATTTTTATTTATTTCAGAATTTTTGTATTTGTAAATTGTTTACAGGTTGCAATTTACAACTTGGCTAATCATATTATTTATTTTCATATGGGGTGGGTTTCGCTGCTCATATGCGTTTATATAGGTGTGTGCATACACAAGTGTGTGTGCGTGTATATGCATATGCAGAGAACGTTGTTGCTGCCAAAACAAGAGATTGTTTTGTTTTTGTTTTCGCCGCTCGAATTTTGTTGTTGTTTTTCCATAACTTGTTGTTTTCTTTTGATTGCGATATTTTCATTTTCCTATGCATCGTCTTTGACCGCGCTTTTGACCAACGCGCATTTACGCGCTTTTTAATTTCTTTTTCATTTGACGGCAAGCGAGACAACATCGTTACTTTTTGGTGAGAAAGTTTTTAGCAATATAATTGATTAAATCAGTATTTTTTAACAATACAATGGCAGAAAAAATATAATAGACTCTATTTTTGTCCTGTGAACCGTTGTTTTTGTGTGGTCTCACTATCAGTCAGCTTGAACCTTAATCATTCCATCGACTGATAGTGAGTACTATTATATGTTTTATTTTTTAGTTATTATTTTTTAAGTTTCCATTTTTTTCTCTCCGTTTTTTTTTTTCTATTTTTTAAGTTTGTTGTTG
This sequence comes from Zaprionus indianus, assembly GCA_018904595.1. Lineage (NCBI taxonomy): Eukaryota > Metazoa > Arthropoda > Insecta > Diptera > Drosophilidae > Zaprionus > Zaprionus indianus. The sequence goes on along the minus strand of JAEIHA010001028.1, from coordinate 177,727 downwards.
CTCGCTATCGGTCAGCTTGAGCCTTTATCATTCCTTCGACCAATAGCGAGTATTAGATATTTTTTCTGTAGTAAGTGACGTAGCGGTCATTAGTAGTAGTTGTGACGATGAGCTCCCAGCGAGTGCACGTGTTCGCCTACCCCTTCGTGGGGAGCTTCCGCTGCTCCATATGTATGGATGCATACGCGGGGCACCTCACGAGGTCGTTGGGCGTATACGGCACGTACGCTGCGGCATATCAGCACATACAAATCCCGGCACCACCCACAAGTGGCCATTAAATACCGATGCCGGGTATGTGACACTGATATCCCGCGTGGGATGAAGCAGCTCAAGGCCCACGTAGCCGCGAGCCACCCCGAGGTCGTCACTGATGCCCACGGAATGCTCGTGAAGGCGACTGCCACACCCGCTGCGTCACTACTCGCCCCTCCGCCTGCCCCCTCCCAGGGACAACAGCCCAACCTGGCGCTCAGCCCCGTGGCCTCGAGAGCCAGCGCTAGGACCATCCCCACGAGCAGGCGTGTCGCTCCCAGTCCTACGCCGAGCCGCACGGGACCGCCCAGGAGCAGGCCCTCCCCCGTGCGCAGCCCCGTTGCCACGGGCGCAGGACTGCTGTCCCCACACCCTCCAGGCTGATGAGCCTGAGGGCACCGGCCGTTGCGCGGACACCGCCAACAAACCCGCAACGGTCGCCCGCCCGCAACGCCCCTCCTGCTCCACCCGCCGCCACTGGCCAAGTAACGGGCGCGACGAGTCGACTGCTGAGAAGCGGCAACCAGCCGTCGGCCTCGCCTGCGCCCGTCCGCTCGCTGACCTCCACCACAGCGTCGCCCAGGGCTGCAGCACCTGCCCGTATCGGTCTGGGAGGCTCGGCGCCCTCTGCTGCGAGCAGAAGGCCTCCCGATAGCCTCGCCAGCACCGCCACAGCGGGCAGGGGGGAACGGCACGGCCACCATCGACCACCCCTCCCCCTCACACACGCACGATAGCCACACAGACCCCCCGAAAAAGTCATCACCCCATCCACCCTCAATAGCCCAGCAAGCCCACCCACCGACTTAACAATCCCACCAACAACGCTCAATAGCCCAACTCAACCCCCCCGGAAATATCCACCCCACCGCCACCACGCGATAGCCCAACACAGCGCCCCCCAACCCACCCGGACATACCCAGAGCCGCCCCCATCAGAAGGAGCACAATCTGCCTGATGGCCATGCGGCCACCAGTGAGGACCTGCTGAGGGCCGTCACCGGCCTGTCTGAAATGGCGACCGCGAACCAGCCTACCCGCCCGCCCACTGGAGATGGCGTGCCCGCCTTCCAGGGTAGGCGCGGACCCCAAACAGTGGCAGACGCAGCGGAGAGGATCCAACAAATATACAGGACCAACCGACCTCGTGCCATGAGGGAAGTCCTGGGGCAGTCCTCACTCCCTTGCGATCTGCCAGGCAGAGATGTGTGCGCCCATCTTAGGCAGATGTTCCTGGTGTGTGACAGGAGAAGAGGACCGCGCGGACGCGCTCCAGAGCCCCCTCACGCAAGAGGAGGTGCTCGCACGCCTGAGAAGGGCACACAGCTCTGCGCCGGGTCCCGATAGTGTCACCTATGGAAGCTTTAAGAAAATCGACCCGAAGGCCTCGATGCTCACGGCAGTGTTCAACGCCTGCCTGAGGACAGGTCATGTCCCCGATCTGTGGAAAAAATCAAGAACAATATTAATCCACAAGAAAGGGGACAGAACTGACCTGTCAAACTGGAGGCCTCTCTCCATGGGTGACACCATCCTCAAACTTTTCGCGGCCGTCATGGCGGACAGGCTGACGACGTTCCTCACAGGAGGAGGGCGGCTCAGCGAGGAAAAAAAGGCTTCCTCCAGTACGAAGGCTGCCATGAACACAACTTTGTTCTTGGCCAAGTGCTGGAGGAAAGTCGCAGACAAGGCAAAGACCTCGTCATGGGCTGGCTGGACCTGTCCAACGCATTCGGGTCGATTCCGCACGCCACGCACCATCATCGACGCGGTCGCCGGTATGGGGATCCCTCCAAGGATCTAAGCGATACTACATCAGTTGGCTACCGCGACCACCGTCGAAACTATTGATGGCGTGTCGGAAGAGATCCCGATCGAAGCTGGGGTCAGACAGGGCTGCCCAGCCAGTCCCATCCTCTTCAACATGGCAGTGGAGCGGGTACTTCGCAAAATCAAAACCGTCAACGTGGGGTACCTGCTCCGCGGGAGCCGCATCAGCACGTTGGCGTACGCCGATGACCTGGTGCTGATCCCCAGAGGTGATGAGGTCCTTGCTGCGTGCCGCGGACGACGCCGCAATTGAAGCCGAAGCTGCACTTCAACCCAAGGAAGTGCGCGACCCTGCACCTCACGGGTAAGAAATCTCTGCGAAGGGCAGTGCAAACCGACTTCCTCGTCCGCGGCACGCCACTACCGGCAATGACAGAGGGGGATGCCTACGACTACCTCGGCATCCCCGTGGGTCTAGACGTGGACCAAACACCCAGGGCAGCGATGGAAGCGATGGTCGGGAACATCGCAAGGATAGATGGCTCGCTGCTCGCCCCGTGGCAAAAGATTGACGCGGTCCGCACCTTCGTAGCACCGAGGCTCGACTTCGTGTTACGAAGCGGCGCCATACTGCGGGCCCCGCTGAGTCATCTAGATACAGCTGTTAAAAAACACATAAAAAAATGGCTGTATCTGCCACAGAGGGCGAGCGCGGAGGTAGTATTCACCCCAATGAGAAAAGGCGGAGCGGGAATACTACCTTCAGCTGTCCTTGCTGATGTTCTAACCATCGCCCAGGCGCATCGAATGATGTCCTGCCCTGGTGAGGTCGTCTCCCAGATAGCAAGAGGGGGCTTGAGAGAAGCGGTAAAGAGATAAATAAACCGGGAGTTATCCGGTGAAGAGATGGCCCACTTTCTCTCGGGCTCCGTCCTATCTGGTGAGACAGCCAGCTATGGCGATGCCGTATTCTGGTCGAGAGTGAGGATGGCCACCAAAAGGCAAGGTACGCTTCTGGCAGTGCGATGGGCCTGGAGAGTAGGTGAGCTACTGGTCGAATGTAGAGGCCCAAAAAACCGACCAGTAGCCACTGACTCGAAGTCCAGGTCCCTACTCATACAACGCCTCAGAAGCGCAGCTCAGGAGGAGTTCCTGGCCATCCTCCTCAGCAAACCCGACCAGGAACGGAAGTTTTACTAGGTTTGCCGACTGGCGGTTCATCCACAGAGCCCGACTGGGAGTCCTCCCTTTAAATGGAGCGATCCGATGGGGCAGCGGTGACAAGCGCTGCCGGGTCTGTGGATATGAGCTGGAGAGCATCCCTCACGTGTTGTGCTACTGCATGCACCACTCAAACGCAATGAGACACAACACGGTGATGGAACGCCTCGCCCAAGCTGGCTCACGCCTGGGGACCCCCAGCGTGAACTGCCGCGTGGAAGGACTTTGCGGCCCTCAGGCCGGATTTGGTATGGCGCGACGAACGGAGTAGAAACATCGTCATCGTGGATGTCACTATTCCGTCGAGAACGGGGCCGAAGCGTTCGAATTAGCGAGGGGCGCAAAATCGAAAAATACCGCCCCCTAGCTGAAGCCCTGCGCGCCCTAGGATACCAGGTAAAACTGGAGGCATTCATTGTCGGAGCTCTGGGCTCGTGGGACCCGAAGAATGAAAGGGTCCTTAAGCCATTGGGTGTCTCCAAGTTTTACGCCGGCCTGATGCGGAGACTGACGGTGGCCGACACCATCAGGTGGTCCCGGGACATATACGTGGAGCATGTCTCCGGGAGCAGGCAGTTCACCCTGGCAGCTCCGAACTAGGAAGAAACAGGAGAGATGGAAGAGCTGTAGGAAGTAATGTTAGAAAATAAGATAAACATATAACATAAACAAAATAAAAATAAATATTATACACAAATTTAATAAATGATTTAACAATACCAACTCAGAACAGAATAAAAATATACATATAACATTAAATAAGTACATAAAAACCTACAACACATGCCAAATCTCATAAATACAAATACATAAAAACATACGCTACTCCCGGGCTGCAGTTAGCTGCAGCAAACATGAATTGGCCCCGCAAGTGGTTTTTGATCCATCTCCTGTAGGTCGGGCACGGGGTGGTGTGGTGAGGCCTCAACAAGAGTCCCACATTTGTTTCTATTGGTAGTATTACTATTATTATTATTTGTATTATTCTTGTTAACTTTTTTCCCTTTAGGTTAAGTAGCTCATAAGTATTACCTTTTACTTAGTGTTAAGATACTTTTCGTTCCAATGAAGGAATCCATTCTTTTCTATACTTAAAAAGGTGTTTAAGTTAAGGGTTAGGCGGAACTACCTCAGACAGTGGGGCCAACAGAGAGCATCATCACACCGACAGCAAGAGAATAACGGAAAGTCAGCAGCAAGAGCGCCGACAGCGAGAGAGCGACCGAACGCAGACACACACCAGCAGCAAGATCACCGACGCGCACCAACTGCAAGAGCGCCAACAGCAAGAGAGCGACCGAACGCAGACGCACACCAGCAGCAAGAGCACCGACGCGCACCAACTGCAAGAGCGCCAACAGCAAGAGAGCGACCGAACGCAGACGCACACCAGCAGCAAGATCACCGACGCGCACCTGCTGCAAGAGCGCCGTCGCACACCAACAGTAAGAGCGCCGACGCGCACCAGCTGCAAGAGCGCCAACAATGAGAGCGCCGACGCACAACAGCAGCAAGAGCGCCGACGCACACCAACTGCAAGAGCGCCGACAGCAAGAGAGCGACCGAACGCAGACGCACACCAGCAGCAAGAGCACCGACGCGCACCAGCTGCAAAGCGCCAACAATGAGAGCGCCGACGCACAACAGCCGCAAGAGCGCCGACGCACACTAGCAGCAATGCACGCCAGCAACCAGACAGCAACGAAGGGAAGAGAGCGCTGCAGCCGTAGAAGAGCCCGAGCCGAGCGGAAGGCTCGTTGGTAGCGGAGAGAAGAGGGGGAGCCAAGATGCGTTTGCTCTAACGCCGGTCCTGGAGGCTGGGGAGAATTTAGGCGCGTTGACGCCAATTAAGTGTGTCGGGAAGAAAGTGCGAAAGTGCAAAAAATAAAAGCTACACGTGTGACACAAACAAAGGAATTAAAAGGAAAACAACATAAGAGACGCGCCGCCAAGGGCAAGGAAATTAAAAGGAAAAAAACAACACAAAAGACGCGTCGCCAAGGGCGAAGAGCTTAAGGGGACAACAAAGGACGCAAAGCCAAAGGTCAAGGACACACAAGGGTACGGAAAGGACGCGTGGAGTAAGGTGAGCGAGCCACTTGTTGGCCAACTTGAGGCAGGGCCCGGTACTCCGGGCGAAAACAGTGGGACGGTGCTTAGGTAGGGCAAAGTAGGGAAAATATAATAAAGTTGAAGTGAAAATAATCTGCAGAGGTGTCTTAATTTGAGCAAGCAGTGCACAGCGATGGGCGCGACTGCCGGGAAGGGGGCATGTGAGTGTGTGTGTGTGTGTGAGTGATCGCGTGTGAAGGCGGAACGCAAGACCGCGTGGCCCAACTGTTCCGGAGTTTCGCTGGTGCGCCAGAAGGTCAATACCCAGCGCATACAGTGGAGCCTCTGGAACAGCCGTAAGTCGGTGATCTCGCTACCCGTTGGTCAATACCCGGCTCCGAGGTCAATCGAGAAGCGGAGGTGGCCACTGGTCGCGCGTCATAGCCCTTGCACGCTATCGCTGGCACCACCCTCACACGCTGACTAGTAGGGTATCAAGGCGGCCACGCCGTCTGGAAGAAAACCTCAGCTATTTGCTCCAAAGGTGATCCCCACCTCAGAAGGCCACTCTCCATTCTTCGTCTCGGGTCTCAGCAAGTTTACAAATTTCCTGTAAAGGGACCTGGCGCGACTGAGCTCACCTCAGCCCGAGACACTACCTTACACTAAATATGCTCTAACTCAGAATTTTGTATCCTTTAAATTTATCTTATAAATTAGCTTAAAAGATTAAATTATTGATTTTCGGGGGCGGTGGGCGTGGCACCCAACATTTGAAATAAACTTCATCTGCGCCGGATACACAGAAACCTTCCAAATTTGGTGGCTTTGATAATAGCTGAGATCTGTGTGTTCATCTGGACATCCGGACATCCAGACATCCGGACAGACAGACTTAGTCGACTTGGCTAGTGATCCTGAGCAAGATTATATATACTTTGTGGGGTCTCCCACGCCTCCTTCTGCCTGTTACATCCATTTGCACAAAGCTTATATACCCTTTTTTGACTTATCAAAACGAAACAATGAATAGGCGCGCGCCTGTCAATGCTTTGGCAACGACAAAATACTCCCTGGCTGTTTGGTGTTTAATGCTCAAAGACAAAATTTTGACTTTTCACTAGAGAACTTCGTTTGCTTCGCGTCACATCGTGACACAACGGGCGCCCATATGTGCCTGTGCAAAATTAAGATTGTGTCCATGGGCGTGCGTGTTCGTGCTTCGAAATTCAGCACGAAATAGAACGGACACTTAAGCACGTATTTTCATTTCTGCAAAATATGCAATGTACTAGATTGTCAAGTTCTGATCTTGACAAATTGTTATTTATATATAAAAATATGTAATTTTGTAATTGTTAATTTTGTTGTGTTGAGTTCTTTAACTTTAAGTTATTTTCAAAGAAAAATCATGAATTAATGAATAGAATAAAAAAGCAATACATTTAAAAAACAAAATACGTTTCAAAGAAAATTTTGAGCGTGCGTGTTGAAAAATTGAATTTTCGTGTCGTGCTGGATCGTGCCGGAAATTGACAGTCCATGCCCATCTCTACTTCTCACAGGCAAAGCTTTTACCAGGTGTCAAACTTAACACGCAACCCATACATACATATGCGAGCTTGTGCATGCATATATGTTACGCACACATTAAAACGTTCGCACAGCGCAAAGAAATACACCCGCGCTCATCTTTCTGCTGTCTTTGTGTGACTGAGTTGTGGTCCTAGAAAAGCGCTTAAGTGTCGCCAAAAGCATGCTCGATCGTCCAATAGAATACTGGGATGACGTCATTATCTGCGACGAAACGAAAATGATGATGTATTACAACGATGATCCAAGCAGAGTGTGGCACAATCCCTAAATAGCGCTAAAACCGCAGAACATCATTCCGACGGTGAAATTTGGGAAATTTTCGGTGATGATTTGGGGATGCACCTCTAGCCGTGGAGTGGGAAATCTTGCATTTATTGAAAATACAATGAACGCAGTACTATACAGGGAAATTTTGAATCTACATTTGAAGCCCAGTGCTATGCAGTTTGGCTTTTATCACAAAAATGGGCCAATATTCAAATTTTTTTAAGTGATTGACACGCCTCCCCGATCTCAATCCCATAGAAAATTTATAGTTGTACTTAAAGAAAAAAGTGGCAAAAGGGCAGCTCAGAAATATAGAAATTCTAAAAGCTGCCATACTTGAGGAATGACAATTCCACTGGAATATGACCTTCCAAAATTAGTAAGGTCAATGAAAAAACGCCTTCAATATTTAGTTGATGCTCAGGGGGGGCGTCTTACTAAATATTCAAATTAGTCATAAGCACTTAAAATAAGTCATAAGAAAGTTAAGAATTAAAAATAGCATAAGTATATAGTGTAAAGAGTTTCTTGACAGTGTCACAAATGTGTAAACAGACATTTCATTTTATTTTTTCGTTAAATATTATTAATGTTGCTTTTTTTGTTGATATTAGTAAGATACATATTGATAAGTATGTTTCCATTCAAAAAATTGTTTAAACTAAACAGAAGTCTTTAAGTTTCCTACCTAAAGTCAAAATCTAAAGTTTTTTTTTGGTGTGTTAAGTGTTTCTAACGAATAAACAATGCCTACACACTGCTTTTGCTACTGTTGGCTTGAAGATTTGTTTATTTTTCCGATCAAAAAGCACAGTATTCTGCACATTTTTTAGGAGCCATTATGTGCCTTATCAGGATCTTTCACATCGCGACCAATCCACTGCTGAAAATCCAGATGTTTTAGCCATGCAACTCTCAACTTTTGTTGGTCCACTTCTTTTGGTTTTTTAACTTCACAAAATTTTCATGAAAAGTGACGCAATATGCTTTTATTTCGATTATACGCCATTAAAAAGAGTAACATTATTAATAAATGCTTGTATCGATTGAAAATTGATACCAATTTGGATGATTTTGTTGCAATTTAAACAGAATCAAAATAGTTTAGAAAAAAGATAAACCAAAAAATAAACAGACAGTTTTCGGATTGGGGCTGTTTTAAATTTTTAGGCGGTGGATTTTAAAAAAATTCATGATCTATTGTGTTTGTCGGAACGCAAATGTGCGTAACAGGCTAAACTAAGTATATTCTGAATCAGTATCAAGAGCCGAGTCGATTGAGTCATGTCTGTCTGTCAGTCTGTCTGTCTGTTCGTCAGACTGTCTGTATGAACACCTGGATCTCAGAAACTATAAGAGCTAGTCTTCAAATTTCGTTACAACATCCGTGTATGTTGCAGTGTCTCAAAATTTTTTTGAAATTTTGCCACGCCCCTTCCACGCGCAGCCAAAGTTGTACTTAACACATGATTCACACACATACTTTGCCACGAGTGTTTTCTGAGATTTTATTTAAATCGAACTGAAAATAAGTGAGATATCCGAATTAAACTCAATTTGAACGTATACTTATGCGCATATTAAGACCTAATTAACGCAAGCATACCGAAGTTCAAAACTAGCGACGGACACACAGCATTTAACAAAACTTTTTATTTGCATCGAATGTTAACAGAATTGGCTGATGATGCAACTTTGCCGATCGAACTTAAAATAAGGCAGTGGCTTAGTGGTCAGAGTAGCGGACGGCAGTCCTCAATGATTTTGAGTCAGTGCGAAAATTTAAGTCCTTTGCCAGAGCTGGTGCAATATTTTATTTATAAGCTAAAAGGAAAACTACAGTCAAATAGGCTGTAATAGATCCGCTACCAAAATGCTAACTTATTTAATTAAATATCAATAAAAATAGTTTTAAAAAATTTGATTTCATATTTTTATGCAATATTTTAAACAATCAAAATGTTACGAGTGTTAGAGCGGAACGCCGATATATGCATTTCTGCATTTGCACATTTATGTTTAGTCGCTCCGCTCTAACACACATCAATTGTCGTATTCGGTACACATACGCAACTGTCAGATTTGTGCAACATTCGGATAATTTTATAAAAGTGTTCTAATTTCTTAGGTGCGCACTAAAAAAATTTAACATTTATTGTTTGTTAAGCTTTTAAATTATTTAATAGAAAAGAAAGAAAACAAGAGCAACAGTCGAGCGGCACGCGACAGTGGGATACCCTTCGACCTTTTTAAAACGTAAAGAGTCAATAATTGTACAATACTTCTACTTAATAGAAATATCGTAACGTAAGCCTTTGTATGCGTCTGTGTATGAATGCGTGTATATGCGTGTATCATTTTATTGGTCAAACACAAATGTATGTATGTGTGTGTGTGCGTTTGAATGCAAAAAATGCGTGTGCATAGAAAAGAAGAGAAGAACAACAGAGGGCGCTACGCACTCGCATTCTCTTTCCCTTTCTTTCCTACATGAGCATCGCAATGACGTCACAGCTTGCTGGTCTGTATACAAAATCAAAGCGAACAAGGTTTTTGTTTAATAGCATCTGTGTTTGTTGTCCGATCGGATTGGAATTTTGACGTTATGTTGGTAATATAATTAGCTAAGTATAGTCTTACTCAGAATGTTGTATCTTTTATATGTCGCTCGCAAATCAGCTTAAAAGATGAAATTATTGATTTGCGTGGGCGGGGGCGTGGCATCCAACATTTGAAATAAACTTCATCTGTCCCGGATAAACAGAAACCTTCATGCCAAATTTGGTGTCTCTAGCTTTTATAATAGCTGAGATCTGTGTGTTCATCCGGACATCCAGACATCCAGACATCCGGACAGACAGACAGACATGGCTTAATCGACTTGGCTAGTGATCCTGAGCAAGAATATATATACTTTGTGGGGTCTCCCACGCCTCCTTCTGCCTGTTACATACATTTGCACAAAGTTAGTATACCCTTTTTTGACCATTTTCAATGGTCGAAGGGTACAAAAAGGAAAACATGTCACACATTGATCGCGGCAGCAATCGTACTCGAACACTGTAAATATCATTGGTCTTCGAATCCGCCACACACTCCACTAAACTACTGTACAACTTCTGCGGCCGCCACTACTGTTTGACATAAGCAAAAATGCATACATAAACTTATTGTCCTCTCGCTCTGTCTAATGATTATACTACTTGTCTATTCGCTTTTGCATTGCTTATGCGTTCTTCTTCAGTCCGTCAATTGAAATAGTCCGTGACGTTCGAATACCATATAAAATTTATATTTTTAAAAGCTTGATAATAATCCAAATAAAGTAAAATTTTCATTTCAAATAAAGGAATACAAATATCCATGGCCTTCTACAGACTATCGTTCGACTGGTTTCCAGCTGACGCTGTTGAAATCCGGACAGATCTAACCGGAAAAAGGCTAAGTTGGCAACACTGCTTCTGCTCATGCACACGCGCAGCCCACTGTCCCGTTCTTTTGCTTTCGCCTTCGTTGGCAGTCGTCGGTCCGTCGCGACTGATTGGCGACACGCCATGCTCTGGGTACCGAGGTACCGTTGCATTCGAGCAACGAGTGTGCTGCATCGAGTCGCCGGACAAGGCGTTCATACACGTATGCACGTCCCGTTGCTTTTGAGCGTAACTATTTCGTATTGACAGGCATGAGCGGCGCAGCCGTTTCTTGCGACAGGCGTTTACCTATGGTTCTACCCTGCTTATGCGCGGGTTAAATAAACCACTGGGAAAAGTTATGTTATGACTCTGCCCATACAAAATTTTGTCCTCTTTTAGCTTACATTTTTATTTTTATAAAACGAGAGCAATATTTGGGCGCACTCACAACTACATACATATGTTCCGGTTCGATCTACATATGTTCCGGTGTTTAATTTGTCAAATTCATACATATATCCAGCGCATGCTTCCAAATTATTTTCGATATTGTCTTTTTTCTCTCGCCGCCGCGTCATAACACATTATAGAAAGAGACACACTTTCCAGTAGTGTTCGGGGGTCGAAGTGCGCCCTTACGTTGTGAGCCATCCCGTCCACCTTTGGAAGAGTGGTCAAGTCCCATAGACATAATTCTCCAAGCGGAAACTGTCAAATCAAACCGCAAATAGTCTTCCAAAGAACTGTGTGAATTCAAGTTTATTGGTTCGAGCCCCAACGAGATTCAGGATAAATATACATACAGATGTCGTGTAAGGTAGTGTCTCGGGCTGAGGTGAGCTCAGTCGCGCCAGGTCCTTTTACAGGAAATTTGTAAACTTGCTGAGACCCGAGACGAAGAATGGAGAGTCACCTTCTGAGGTGGGGATCACCTTTGGAGCGAATGCTGAGGTTTTCTTCCAGACGGCGTGGCCGCCTTGATACCCTACTAGTCAGCGTGTGAGGGTGGTGCCAGCGATAGCGTGCAAGGGCTATGACGCGCGACCAGTGGCCACCTCCGCTTCTCGATTGACCTCGGAGCCGGGTATTGACCAACGGGTAGCGAGATCACCGACTTACGGCTGTTCCAGAGGCTCCACTGTATGCGCTGGGTATTGACCTTCTGGCGCACCAGCGAAACTCCGGAACAGTTGGGCCACGCGGTCTTGCGTTCCGCCTTCACACGCGATCACTCACACACACACACACTCACATGCCCCCTTCCCGGCAGCGATGGGCGCGCTGTGCACTGCTTGCTCAAATTAAGACACCTTTGCAGATTATTTTCACTTCAACTTTATTATATTTTCCCTACTTTGCCCTACCTAAGCACCGTCCCACTGTTTTCGCCCGGAGTACCGGGCCCTGCCTCAAGTTGGCCAACAAGTGGCTCGCTCACTTAACTCCACGCGTCCTTTCCGTACCCTTGTGTGTCCTTGACCTTTGGCGTTGCGTTCTTTGTTGTCCCCTTAAACTCTTAGCCCTTGGCGGCGCGTCTTTTGTGTTGTCTTTTTAGGCCATGGATTTTAAAAAAGTTCATGGTCTACTGTGTTTGTCGGAACGAGTTTGTGCGTAACAGGCAGAAGGAGGCATCTCCGACCCCGTAAACTATATATATTCTGAATCAGTATCAACAACCGAGTCGATTGAGCCATGTCTGTCTGTCCGTCTGTATGAACGCCTGAATCTCAGCAACTATAAGAGCTAGAGCCATAAAGTTTTGTGACAACATACGTGTATATCCAGGTTTTTCAAAGTTTTTTTTGAAATTTGGCCACGCCCCTTCCCGCCTCTGTAAATCAGTAATAACGATTTAATATACACAACATACACCCAACAACAAAAGTTGTACATCTCACATGACAAATACTTTGCCACGGGTGTTTTCTGCAAATTTCATTTAAATCAGACTAAAAATAAGTGAGATATGATCCGAATTAAAATCATTTTGAACGTATACTTATGCGCTTATTAAGACCTAATTTACGCATCATACCGAAGTTCGAATCTAGCGTCGGGCACACAGCATTTAACAAAACTTTTTATATGCATAGAATGGTAACATAATTAGCTCAGAATGCAACTTTGCCGATCAATCAGTAAATGAGGCGGTGTCTCAGTGGTTAGAGTGGCGGACAGCGGTCTTGCGTGCGTGAGTTCGAATTCCATGCGCGGCCGGCTGGTGAAACTTTTTATTTTATATACTTTTTTTTTGGTTATTTTTTATTCTTATAAGCTTAAATGAAAACTACAGTTATTTAATTAAATATCAATAAAAATAGTTTTCACAAATTAAATCTCATGTTGTTTTTGCAATATTTAAGACAATCAATAAGTTACGAATGTTAGAGCGGGACGCCGATACATGCATGTCTGCAGTTGCATATTTATGTTTCGGCGTCCCGCTCTAACACATATCAATTGCCGTATTCGGCGTATGTACGCAACTGTCAGATTTGTGCAACATTCTGCAAAGTTTATAAAAGTGTTCTAATTAAATATGTATGTTGCGTACCAAAAAATTAAAAAATTATTGAGATGTTGCTGTTTAAATTATTTAATAGAAAAGAAAGAAAAAAGGAAAACTCGCCACACATTGATCGCGGCAGGAATCGAACCTGCGCACTGTCAACATTCATTGGTCTTCGAATACGGCACACACTCCACTAAGCTACTGTACAACTTCACATCAATTTTTTGCTCTCTCGCTCTATCTAATGCTTATACTTCTTGTCTATTTGCTTTTGCATTGTTTATGTGTTCTTCTTTTCTGTCAAATGAATTAAATAATAAGAATATAAAATTTAAAGCAGAATTCTCATTATAAATAACGGAATAATATTCCATGGCCTTCTACAGTCAGCACGTGACTGTAGCGTTCGACTGGTTCTAATTTTAATTTCCCTTTTTAGTTTGGCATTGGCTTTTTATACCCTTCGACCATTGAATATGGTCAAAAAAGGGTATACTAACTTTGTGCAAATGTATGTAACAGGATCACTTGCTCAGGATCACTAGCCAAGTCGATTAAGCCATGTCTGTCTGTCTGTCCGGATGTCTGGATGTCCGGATGAACACACAGATCTCAGCTATTATAAAAGCTAGAGACACCAAATTTGGCATGAAAGTTTCTGTTTATCCGGGACAGTTGAAGTTTATTTCAAATGTTGGGTGCCACGCCCCCCGCCCACGCAAATCAATAATTTAATCTTTTTAGCTGATTTGCGAGCGACATATAAAAGATACAACATTCTGAGTAAGACTATACTTAGCTAATTATAATACCAACATAACGTCAAAATTCCAATCCGATCGGACAACAAACACAGAAGTTATTAAACAAAAACCTTGTTCGCTTTGATTTTGTATACAGACCAGCAAGCTGTGACGTCATTGCAATGCTCATGTAGGAAAGAAAGGGAAAGAGAATGCGAGTGCGTAGCGCCATCTGTTGTTCTTCTCTTCTTTTCTATGCACAGGCATTTTTTGCATTCAAACGCACACACACACATACATACATTTGTGTTTGACCAATAAAATGATACACGCATATACACGTATTCATACACAGACGCATATAAAGGCTTATGTTACGATATTTCTATTAAGTAGAAGTATTGTACAATTATTGACTCTACGTTTCAAAAAGGTCGAAGGGTATCCCACTGTCGCGTGCCGCTCGACTGTTGCTCTTGTTTGTAGTTTATAATGTTTGTTGTGTTGATTTCGCTATTTAATTTAATCCATGCTGTTTGTTTGTTGTCTTTTAATTTTTGCGGTGTAGGATCCCACCATGGGACAAGTTTGATTTTTCGTTGTTGTTGGTATTGTGGAATTGCTTGGTTGGCCCCATGGATTAAGATCTTTGTGATATTGGCAGCTTCTTTGTTAGTGTTATTGCTTGGTGGTCTATTGGATGAGAGTGTCTCTGTTATCTCTTTAAAAAGGGGCCAGTTGGCTTTGTTGAGGTTGAATTTTGGACGTGTTTTCGGAGGGATAATGTCAGTGTCGTCGAATAGGTTAATGTGAATTAGATAGTAATCGCTTCCTGAGAGAGAGTTGTTTTTTCTCCATTTACAGTGTAACATTATAGAGGGTGAAGCTAGAGAGAGGTCAATGTTTGTGAATGTGTGGTGGGTGCTAAAGTGAGTTGGGGAACCATCGTTGAGGGTTGTGAGAGAGGATTGATTAATGAATTTAAATAGTGTAATTCCTCTGGAATTATTGTTTTGTGATCCCCAAGATCTGTGCCAGCTATTGAAGTCTCCTATTATTAAAACAGGTGGTTGAAGGTTGTTGTATGTGTCTTTTAGATTTCTTAGGTTGAATGTCCTATTGGGAGGTATGTACGAAGATATTATAGTAAATTTGATTTTTGAGTGAACTTGTACTGCTATGTTGTCGAAGTTTTGACAGTTTATTGGAATGTTTTGTTGCTGTATTGAGTTATTATTGAGGGCAACACCTCCGTGTCTATTGATAGAGGAATTTGCGTTGTATAATGTGAAATTGATTGGGATTGGTATATTTGTTGTGAGGAGTAGGTGAGTTTCTTGCGAGGAGATTATTTTTGGATTATGAGATTTTATAAGGATTTGCAACTGAACATAATTGTTTAAATATCCATTAATATTCCATTGGAGTATTTTTAACATTAATTATAAGTAACAAAGGGTGTTTATATATGTTTTTTAGTTAATATACTGTTAAGAGATTTTCAGTTGCATTATGGGTAGGTTTTTATGTGTCCTCTATCTTCTGAATATAATATCATTAGATAGGGGACACTTGTCTGAATGTTTGGTGCCCCTGGTGACCGAGGTGAGCTTGGACCGCATGTTGCACTCCAAGCGCACCGCTGCCACCAAGGGCACCGGTATGCAGGGTTGCGGGTGTTATATGCTTTCGCTATCACTGTTTAGGATAGTGTTTTTGTTTCTGTTATTTTTTTTTTGGTTTAGATTCATTTATTTCTTTACATTTAAGTGGTTTGGTGAGAGTAGCTTGTTTGCTACCATATAATCTAAGCTTGAGTTCTTCAGATAATCCTTCTTTGGTTGATGATGTAGTTTTAGATGTTGTTGGGAAATCCAGTGTGTCCATTTCAGTTTCTAGATCTTGGTATGTTGTTATTGTTCTTTGTTGTTGATTGGTGTTTGATGTGTTGCTGCTGAGGGTGGTAGATTTGTTTGTTGGTTTGTAAGTTGTGGCTGTTTGATGATTAGGTTGGGCCGCTGCTATTGTGGAGAATTTGGAGTCATGGTGTAAGTGCCGTGAGAAATATATACTGAATGCTGTTTTATGATCTACATTTTCTAAGATTTTTATTTTTTTCTATCTCGTGGCAACTCAGCACACTTAATAGGCATGTGCGAGGGATACATTGCAGGCGCGAATGGAGCCCGCTTATCTCCCAATGGGCTGATGTTTTGCATGACAAAACACTCCCATTGGGCGATACGAAGGACATGCGCTTCTTGGATGATTGCCCCCGCATGTTCCAACCGAATACAGGAATAAAAGCTGGCCGCTCTGCCTGGCGTACAATATACCTGAGCGTCTCTGAGTTAATAGTCAGATTGAATTGAAATAGTTAAGCGTTACATGTGTAACGGTTGCCTTATTAGTACAACCTCCGTAGGCTGGTGGTATCGGCAAAATGGGCAGCACGTATTAATTCCGGCTACTTCTCGTCGGCTAAGGGGTGATATTCCTTAATATGCCCAGTTTACGGCCTACAAAAATAATTTATAAATAAAACGTGCAGATACGACGAACAATAATCGACCGGAGAGAAAAAAAACAACCCATGGACAGATAAAACACAAACAGACAAACAGGAGTACAACGATGGCCCACAGATCTTAAGTGGCCAGTTAAGCCCGCCCTACCTTTGGTCGCCAAAATTCCTGCCTATTTGCATGGCGACCCCTCAAGAGATTACATCCGCTCGGGTTCAACCATATAAATACTTTATTTCATAATTTGAATTAATAATCCTAACATGTAAACAATTTTAAATTAAATCCTAACATAATATACAAGTTATCACACCTAAATAGAATAGAATCAATAAATTTGCAAACTATACACAAAAATAAATAGGAATATAAGTACTAACACTGAATAAAAAAATTTACAAAAAAAATAAAATAGTATAAAACTTGGTGATTTAAAACCCACAATATTTATTTGCATTCATTTTGGGTTCATTTATTTGACTGGCCAATCAGCTGATTATCAGAGAAGGGAACACTGATCTCCGATAACTCAACGGTTGAGAGATAGGGGAGTTGTAATTAGAGTCTATCGCCAATTAGCGTCAACATTTAACGTGAGTGTAATTTGTGAAAATGTAATTATAAAGTGCGCATAGTTTCTTTCAACTTTATCATTCAGGTAAGTGTTTAATAGTTCTAGGTTTTTATATTTTTTCGTGTATATGTTGCATTAAGTGCGGTCAAAATCAAATGTATGTATATAAATATAAATTAAAGTTTGTGGGTGTGTATGTGTTGTTTACTCACTCAGCATTTATTTATCCCGCGACGAAAGCGCTTTCGAAGAGGTGCTAGAGGGAAAGAAATTTACATACATATACAATAATTTAATCCGCCATCCTAACTAAAAAAAAGGAATTCATGCACTTATGTACATAGTTACGTAGGCAACTATATGTACATATGTACCTTTACCCTTTATATTTTTTTCACTGCAACACCACTCACTCTCTCGGATCACTGACCCTTGTCTCCGATCAGCTGATAAATTACAAGACACAGACAAATGAATTCAAATTAAATACGACCAGACAAAGACCCCAATTAAAAATCCTATTTGAAACAAATGTTAAAACTAAATGCATAAAATTTTCAAATTTGATTTTCCGATTAGATTCGGCTTCGCTTCGGCTGACTTCAAACGACTGATTGGAAATTCAGAAGTTCGATCTAGTCGCCATTTTACCCAGCCTTGGTAGCCTTACAACTCTGCTGTCAATACTACCAATGACCAGAATCGATCATTCGAGAAGAAAAATGGTAAGATAGCAGCGATACTTTTACACAAAAAATATAAAATTATAATTGCTATTTATCCCTTTTTTTTCCAGATGTTACAAATTCCCCCCTGCTAAAAACAGACTTGGGGATTAAGCATTTCCCAAGTCTGACAATTCTGGTATCTTCTGCTTTACTGCCTTATATCTTTTGCATGGTAGTGTCCGATGAGATGACCTTGCAAATCCTCAACTTCATAATTTGCTTCTCCAAGCTTTCTGCGAATTCTACATTTGACAAATTTTGGCCCAAGTTTTGCATTATATCCCGTTTGGAAGTCGCTTTGCCTGAAGTTTCGTCTGAAAACTTCGTCTCCTTCTTTATATTGGATAGCGGTTGAGCGTAAGTCATACAGACGTTTGTTTTTGTTATATTGCCTTTCCATAACTTCTCCTGCCCTTTTCCGAATAATTTCCAGAGAATCTTTCCGGGTTAATGGCAAAGATCTATCCTCCAGCAACTCCAATCTTCTCAACAGAGAATACGTGGAGCCAGACAACACCATGTGCTGCCCAAAAGCCATATAATATGGTGTAGTGCCAATGGCCGAATGTATGGCCGATCTCAAAGCGCACGCTATCTGGCTCAGACTCGCATCCCACTCCTTCTGATCTGGTTTTATATAGGATATTATAGCGGCAATTATGGATCGGCTTACGCGTTCCGATGCGTTCGCTTGAGGTGCATGCACAGCCGAAAGTATGTGCTTTATTTGAAATTGATTAAGAAGCTTTTTGAATTTTTCCGATCTGAACTGTGAGCCATTGTCTGAAAACACAGTTTCGGGCACTCCAAACGTATAAAATAGCTCTTTCTCCATGTAATCTAAAATTATGTCCGCCGACATTTTCTTAACTGGCTTTAGGCACACAAACTTAGAGAAATGATCCAGAATAATAAAAATACCTACGTTGCCCCTGCGTGAACGAGGATAAGGGCCTAAGAAGTCAACGTAGAGACGTTGGAAGAACCTTTGCGACTCCATCAACTTACCCATTGGTGGACGTAGTACCATGTTCGGTGCTTTCGATGTTTTGCAGACATCACAATTATTGATGAATGCCTTCACATCTTGCACCAAACGTGGCCAGAAATAATGTTTTCTCAGCCTATCAATGGTTTTGTGGATACCCCCATGGGCAAACAGTACCGAGTCATGTGCTTTGGCTATGACTTCTCTTGTCATTGCTTTCGGAATCCACAGCTTCCACACATACACATCGTGTAACGCCTCCCCCGTTGTATGACCAGTTCGCCTATACACATACCCATCTTCCACTTTTAAATCTGGGAACTTCCCTTGCATGGCCTCAATACGCTCTTTAAATGCTACATAATCTTCGGAGAAGAAATGTGGGGATTTTAAATCCACCAGTAATCCGTCCTGACAGTCTACTGACGCTATATTTTCGTCAGTTATGCGTGACAGAGTATCAGGAACCACATTGAGCTTCCCTTTCCTATGCACGATGTGAAATTTATAGCCTTGCAACTTTAAAGCCCATCGCGCTAACCTACTGCTTAGGTCCGTTTGGGTCATTAGCCATTTTAGTGAAGCGTGATCGGTTATGATAGTGAAGTCATGCCCTTCAACATATGGCCGAAAAGTTTTTAAACAGACAAGAGCAGCAAGACATTCTTGTTCTGTTACCGAGTAAGCTTGCTGAGCTTTGTTTAATTTTTTTGACACGAATGCAATAGGCATTTCATCATTCTCTTCAGAAACTTGAACAAGTACCCCACCTACACCGGTTTTACAAGCATCACATTGGATAAAAAACGGCTTTGAAAAGTCCGGGCTTTGTAAAATTGGAGCTTCACTGAGTTTGTTCTTTAGATTCTCGAAAGCAGACAATGCATCGGCCGAAAAGGCAAATTTTCTTTTTGTAGACAGCAGATCTGTCAAAGGAGCTGTTACCTCCGCAAAGTTTGCGATAAATTTGCGATACCAGCCACATAAGCCCAAGAAGCTCCTCAATGCTTTAATCGTGTTAGGAACTGGGAAGTTCTTTATTGCCGATATCTTTTCTGGGTCAGTCCTTATTCCTCCATTACCCACTATGTGTCCCAAGTAGTTAACCTCTCGACGGCAAAAATGACTTTTTTCCAACATTGATCGTCAAATTTGCACGTCTGAGATTATTAGCAACTTCTTGGAGCACGTGTAGATGGCGCTCGAAATCCGCTGAAACAACCAGCAGATCATCTAGATAGATAAAAACTTCGTTGCGTAATTGAGGAGAGATGACTTTGTCCATTAACCGTGACATTGTTTGAGGGGCATTACAAAGCCCAAAAGGCATTACCTTAAACTGATAAAGTGGGCGTCCGGGGAACGTAAAAGCGGTTATAGCTCGAGAACTTGCGTCTAAAGGTATCTGCCAAAAAGCGTCTTTCAGGTCTAGGCTTGTAATAAATTCAGCTCTAGGCAATCTACTTAATATTCCACCGATATGCGGCAGAGGAAAAGCATCCTTAACCGTTACTGAATTTATTTTCCGACTGTCAAGGCATAGTCTTATCTTCCCTGGCTTATTTACAATGACGATAGGCGAGGACCATGCGCTTTCCGACTCCTCTATTACTCCTAGCTCTAACATCCGATCTACTTCTGCATACATCAGTTTTTCCATCGCTGGTGACACTGGATAATGCCTCTGTTTTATTGGCTTAGCTGAACCTACATCAATCGTATGCGATAGTATGGTCGTTTTACCCAAGCCTTCCTCAGAAAAAGATGGAAATAATTTAATAATTCGTTCTAATTGCTGCTTTTGCAGGCTAGAAAGTTGATGCATATTTTCGTCATTGCTAATTTCTGACACAGTTAAATCAGTTGGCAGTAAATCGTAAAGCTGCCAGAAATCTATTCCTAAATATAAATCTAAACGTAAGGTTGGAATAATATAAATACTAATTAATTTCTTTAAATTTTTATAAATGATTTCTGCCTTTAAGAGTCCTACTATCTGTTGTTTTTTTCCATCTGCCGTACTCGCATCTGATTTTAGTTTTTAAAAGTTATCTTGTTTTCCAGCAGTTCCTTTGCTAAATTTCCTCCAATGCAAGTCATTGTAGCACCTGAATCTAACAGTCCAAAAATATCCCTATCTAATAAACGAACTTTAGCATATGGCCGTGGATCTGTAGCATTGAACTCTAGCGCTGACAATCTTCTTACGGCTTTCCCTAATTTCTTGACTCCTTGCCAAAATGTTCTAAAGCGCTTAGAGCTGCGAGAATGAGACTTGCAACTTCCAGGATATAATGGAATTGATGGTATTAGCAATTGAGGGATATTGTATATGGGCTCAAAGCATGACTTTTCATTTATTCTGGGCGAATCCCCTAATCTTGTTGTGGAACTGTTCGGGGCTGCACACTCGAATTCCTCTGTCTGAGTGGAAACTTCGGTGTTCCGCCTTTCAAGTTTTTTTGACACCGTGCACAGTTTGGCTTGTACGTTTTTGCTGCTCCACATCCGTAACAAAATACTCGGCGTTCAGCCAAACAATCCTGATACCTGTGGCCTTCTTGCTGGCAATTCCAGCATATCAGTGCCACGGCTCCAACTTCCTCTCCAGTTTCCTCTTGAACCACAACCTTATCATGTTCCACCAACTCTGCTATATTTCGCCTAAACGGAACCAATTTTCCACTATTCATCTGTGGCTTTATATCTTCGAGAAATGCCTCTCGCCTCCTACACACATCCCGAAGTTCTGATACGGAATTTATTTCTAAATGTAAGATCTCGTGGCGTATTTCTGGACGCAAGTTTGCTTTCAATATCCTAACTAAATTTTTCTTTATTATAGGTATCTCCATTTGGTCAATCAACCGGGCTATATCATCATAAAATGCCTCAAACGATTCATTCGGCTTCTGTTTTCGTGCCCGGATGAGGTCTTCGACATCCGCATCATCCCGTTGGTCTCGAAATTGGTTGCGTAGAGCTTCACAAAGTAGGTCCCAACGAACTTGACCTACCGCTTTATGATGCCGCCAGTAAAATTCAGATGCCTTTCCCTCAAACAAGGAGCTGGCATTTTTACAGAGGATACCAAAATTCCCTTCTAAAGTTTGGTGAGTCAACGCTTCGACTCGATATATAAAATTGTCTATTGACAGCCCTTCTCCCGTAAATTTCAGTTTCCAACCGTTTAAGATGTGGCCTACTTTATCGGGTCTCTGTAGCTGATCGGATTGATAACTACCCTGCGAAATTGGTGCTGTTCTGGCCGGAGGCATATTAGCTGGAGGAACATCTACCGCTAATCCTATCAATCCATTCGATTCAGTGCACTCATTTTCGATTCCTTGAGGAGTTCCCCGACGACTGACACAAGCTTCGACATTCTCTTCAATCAGTTTGCTTATCTGCTCGGTAAGTGTAGACATGATTTGATTTTGCATTCGATTTATCATATCTGATGTTACCCTATTGGCAGATGCTGATGTAGAAGCCTCCTCATCTGTCGTTCTAGCTGTTGTATTTGAAGCAATGGCTGATTGAGAGCGGGTAATGTAAGCAGGAGGAATCGCAGCCTGTTTGGCAGTTGGTGCGCAACTACTAATTTGAACAAAAATTATAATAAAAGCTCTCGAAAAAAATTCATTCATAAATTCAATTGTAATAATATAAAAAAATAACAAAATAATCCGCAATCGTGACCACAAAATTATACAAAATTTGTAATTAATTTATCAATTGATTTAGACAGAAATAAAAAAATGTAAATAATTTATCAATTGATTAAAACAAAATATACCAATGTTGTAAATAATTATTCAATACAAAACTTCATTAATTAAATTGAACCCTCACTTCAGTAAATCTCTTTTATTTTTCTCCTCCTACCTTCGTTTGCGCTCAATAAAATAATAGATAAATAGATAAGATGAAAATCACTCGTGCAATCCAAACACCTTTGAATTGTGATGTTGGTGGCAAACCCTAACTTATAGATCAGCTGCTTGACTCCAACCAACACCATTTTCCAGGTTTGAACAACAAATCGAAGCGATAATATTCAAGACTGCAAACTTTACACGTACCAACTGGCTCGACGAAGTCTTAATTTTCGTATCGAGAATCCAAATTCGCCGTATAAATTGCCATCATGAAGAGTGACCATTACTTTGTCATTAATAGTGGTCATTTTCTGTCTGCTACAGAATAAATGCTTCCAACTACTTGTGACAAAAGCAATAGACAGAAAATTGAAAATCACAGAAAGTTTTGAGCTGCTTTAGTGAATCCTACCTAAGTAAGGCTCCACTTGTTGGGCGCCAAAATAAATTATTCTGTAACGGTTGCCTTATTAGTACAACCTCCGTAGGCTGGTGGTATCGGCAAAATGGGCAGCACGTATTAATTCCGGCTACTTCTCGTCGGCTAAGGGGTGGTATTCCTTAATATGCCCAGTTTACGGCCTACAAAAATAATTTATAAATAAAACGTGCAGATACGACGAACAATAATCGACCGGAGAGAAAAAAAACAACCCATGGACAGATAAAACACAAACAGACAAACAGGAGTACAACGATGGCCCACAGATCTTAAGTGGCCAGTTAAGCCCGCCCTACCTTTGGTCGCCAAAATTCCTGCCTATTTGCATGGCGACCCCTCAAGAGATTACATCCGCTCGGGTTCAACCATATAAATACTTTATTTCATAATTTGAATTAATAATCCTAACATGTAAACAATTTTAAATTAAATCCTAACATAATATACAAGTTATCACACCTAAATAGAATAGAATCAATAAATTTGCAAAATTTGCCTAACTATACACAAAAATAAATAGGAATATAAGTATTAACACTGAATAAAAAAATTTACAAAAAAAATAAAATAGTATAAAACTTGGTGATTTAAAACCCACAATATTTATTTGCATTCATTTTGGGTTCATTTATTTGACTGGCCAATCAGCTGATTATCAGAGAAGGGAACACTGATCTCCGATAACTCAACGGTTGAGAGATAGGGGAGTTGTAATTAGAGTCTATCGCCAATTAGCGTCAACATATAACGTGAGTGTAATTTGTGAAAATGTAATTATAAAGTGCACATAGTTTCTTTCAACTTTATCATTCAGGTAAGTGTTTAATAGTTCTAGGTTTTTATATTTTTTTCGTGTATATGTTGCATTAAGTGCGGTCAAAATCAAATGTATGTATATAAATATAAATTAAAGTTTGTGGGTGTGTATGTGTTGTTTACTCACTCAGCATTTATTTATCCCGCGACGAAAGCGCTTTCGAAGAGGTGCTAGAGGGAAAGAAATTTACATACATATACAATAATTTAATCCGCCATCCTAACTAAAAAAAAAGGAATTCATGCACTTATGTACATAGTTACGTAGGCAACTATATGTACATATGTACCTTTACCCTTTATATTTTTTTCACTGCAACACCACTCACTCTCTCGGATCACTGACCCTTGTCTCCGATCAGCTGATAAATTACAAGACACAGACAAATGAATTCAAATTAAATACGACCAGACAAAGACCCCAATTAAAAATCCTATTTGAAACAAATGTTAAAACTAAATGCATAAAATTTTCCTGAGGGAATTTAAAAATATAAGGAATTAAATAAAATTAAAAAAAAATTTAAATCGTTTGCCTATTTTATTACGCTAAATTATAGAATATGGCTGCTGTGCTGGAGCGCTGCAAAATTTAATTTTTTTCTTCAATGCCCCTTTTTTTTTTTTTTTTTTTTTTTTTTTTTTAACGGTAAAACCGTAGGCGGGATTTGTAATTTTTGGCGGGATTAAATCGTCTATGCCAACTGGAGTTTTTCCGCCGTTGTTGTTACGGATGAAAATGAGAAATTTTATCCTGTAGCTGGGTTTATAGATGGAAGCGGGAAATTTTATCCCGTAGCTGGGGTTATAGATGGAAGCGGGAAATTTTATCCCGTAGCTGGAGTTATAGATGGAAGCGGGAAATTTTATCCCGTAGCTGGAGTTATAGATGGAAGCTCCCAGATTTCTGCAGCCGATTGCAGATGCAATCGCCGCTCGCAGATAGAAGAGTTATTAATTCCCAAACTTTTCTCCCAGGTCCACGAAAGTTGCAACTCTAGAACAGTAACTGTTTTAATAAATTTTCCCCATATTATTTCTTTCTGTTCTGAAAACTCACCAGCAATGGTACAGGTATCTATTTATAATTTTATTATTTCACAATCACTGCTTTTCTAACACAAATTTGATTTTCCGATTAGATTCGGCTTCGCTTCGGCTGACTTCAAACGACTGATTGGAAATTCAGAAGTTCGATCTAGTCGCCATTTTACCCAGCCTTGGTAGCCTTACAACTCTGCTGTCAATACTACCAATGACCAGAATCGATCATTCGAGAAGAAAAATGGTAAGATAGCAGCGATACTTTTACACAAAAAAATATAAAATTATAATTGCTATTTATCCCTTTTTTTTCCAGATGTTACACATGCTTGTTGAGTTGGCAAATATTTTAGGTGTTAACATGATTGAGTGTAAGATTTCTATATACAATTGCATATGTGTAAGTTGGATAGCAGAATTATTTATGCTTTTCAATGGCATGTTTGCGGATTTGACAGAGTTTGATCATTATCCTTTAGAGAGCAGTATAAGAGTTTTGTCGCATTTAAGACTTAATACAGTTTTAGCATGATTTAAGTGTCTACATTGACTTAATATTGATTTGACTTATTAAGAGGATAAAAATGTAGATCTGTATGTTGATTAAACATTGAGTTGACTTAATTTTTTCGTGGATAGATGGCTTAATAATACATTTACAGCGTTATTAATTTTTTAATTAAATGTTTTCGAGTAGTTTTTTTGCCAATTGATTTGTGTGTTAGGAGCTTAGAGCAGTTGGTGTATTACATTTATGGCTGTCTTGCTGCTTGACTTTACATTGTTGTTTTCATAATGTTCTGGAGGGGTGTGCCCTGTCTTGAGATTGCACAACTGCAATTTTGTCTTTTAGTGTTGTGACGAGAGCGCAGCTGCAATTTAGTGCAGCAGTAGAATTTTAATTCTGGCGTTACTATAATAAAGTGGGAGAGAGTTAATTCAAATTGAATTGAGACTAGAAGTTTTTCAGTTTTGAAGTTACGACTCAGTCATGAAAGTATTTTTACAGCTCGTGTGCCTCAGCAGACAAGGATGTGTGTAGTTAACAGTACATAATTTATACATTTTTCATTTTGCTTCGCTTGAAGATTAATTAAATAATTGATATGATTTCTCTAAGGGATAATAATATTGATCGGCGATACAGAAGATCTGGGTGCTGATGACTCATTGAGACGGCATAGCATTAATTTATGAATATTTGGCTTGTATACAATATTATTGATGATAAATGATAAAATTGAATTGTGCATGATATCGAATGGCAGATTTTCCAAGTAAATATTTGATAAGAGAATGCTTGAAGCAGTTTATGCGTTATATTTTTGACTGACTAGCTATTAATTGTTAGCTGCCTACAAGTATGTATGTGGTTTTAACTGTGTGAAATTGTGTATATAATGACAGTATGCTTTTTTACAGGCAATACATTGTATTTTTCTATCTCGTGGCAACTCAGCACACTTAATTCGGCCGGCACGCGACCCGCAGCTCATAACACAAGGTTATGTGCGCGGGGGGGGAGTGTTCAAGCCTTTTTATTTGTCCGATTTTACATGAATCTTTACAAATGAGTTGAGTCCTCAAAGAGGTGAACCTTAAAAACTATGATGGTTGCAAAATTAATATAGATCACTATACGTCTAGCATATACGTTATATTTAAGTACATTGATTGACAAACTAAGTTAGGCGCCGCTATCGTCTCTGTATTCAGTGCAATAGGCATGTGGGAGGGATACATTGCAGGCGCGAATGGAGCCCGCTTATCTCCCAATGGGCTGATGTTTTGCATGACAAAACACTCCCATTGGGCGATACGAAGGACATACGCTTCTTGCATGATTGCCCCCGCGTGTTCCAACCGATTACAGGGATAAAAGCCGACCGCTCTGCCTGACGTACAATATACCTAAGCGTCTCTGAATTATTAATCAGATTGAATTGAGATAAGTAAGCAATACATTGCTTGTTGAGTTGACAAATTTATTGAGCATTAACTTAATTGAGTGTAGGATTTCTATGTATACTTGCATATGTGTAAATTGGCTAGCTGAATTTTTATGCTTTACAATGGCATGTTTTTGCTGATTTGACAAGTTTAATCATTATCTTATGGTGAGCAGCTTGTCAGCATTTGTTCTTATAAGAGTTATGACGCATTTAAGATTCTTTTATTTGTTTATGCGTGTGGCGACATAATCATTTAGTATACCAAATTTAAAGAGTTTTTGGTCAATTTTGGCCCATGCTATTTGAAATCGTGCAAACAGAGGGACATTAACGCTTGAAGATCCAACACTTGATTCAAAAGCAGCTCGTAAATATAATTCACATATATGATGCCTGCATGGAAGATAAATCAAACTGCGTTCCAATAACTGTTCTAACAAAACTGCCAAACCGTTAAATCTTCTGGAATTGGATGCAGTTGTATCAAAACATGCAGCAACGATTTATACGAGATATTTCAACGCCAGTGGATGCAACTACTTTTGATACTCCCAAAAGTTGTTCACCATCAGAATATGATATTATAATTGGTATTCTTTTGACTTTTTTTCGACCAGTCAATTCTGGAAGCATTTTTCCATCCCAATGTACCACTGAAGTCATCTAAAATTAAAAAAATTAACTTTTGCCAAAATGATGTGAACATTCAAAAAGTTGCAAGGTAATTATCAAGGTCTTTACAGCTTTTCTTCGCTGACTCAGATATATTTAACCTATTATCTTCTCGTAGCCGCTGCAAAGTTCTGGTATTGAAAGCGTATTCGTCGACATCATGACCTAAAGCTTCAACAACCGCAGAAATCAAATGCATAGCTGCATTATTTGAAATCTGCCATTTGTCCAACGATGAAAGAACTCGGGATGTTAAAAAGCTTTTCCTGCCTCTTTTTATAGGGGATAATTCTAAATCTGAACTTGAAATGACCATATCTGCGCTTTTGCGCACAGATAACTTGCCTTATACTTGGTAACTGCGATCCCAGAATATGAGGAGAGTCGTGGCCAAGTAAAAATATTACATCATTTGAACGTGATTTGGACATTTTGATTCAAACACGCTTTACACAATAAGTCGCGGTTAAAATTGTAAAAGAGTTGCACAGATTTTGTGTTCACACAATAATTGGAGTTATCCATATTCGATACTTGGAAAATACTCAATGAAATGAGGTAAAACAGCCAATTCTTAACCAATTTGAATAGTTGAAAGCATTTTGAAAAGAAAACTAAACGAACTATTTAAAATTAAGTTGATAGGAGCAATTTGCGACCTAAAACCTTAAATGCTCACAAAAAAAAAACAGAATTTAAATCAAAAAATACAACATTCTAGCCAAAAAATGCCTAAATAAAACTTTTGGTTGAAAAATGCACCTCTAAACATTATCCGATCGGGCTAAAACTTTACATACTTAAGTTTTACACCAAAACGAACAATTTGAGACCATGAGACCCTGACAATTCGCACTTTCGCAAATAAGCCGAACCCTAGTGTTGGTATTTAGATTATGAATTAATCTATTAACTGCACAACTGCAATTGCAAGTTTGAGTACTGTTTATAATATGTTACTATTCTGTTTTATGATTTAATCTAATTTAATTGTTTCCTTATTTACTTTAAGGTTGAATTCATCTGGATGGACATAACTAGAGGACAGACTGTACTAGCAGTGAGGAAGATGACTAATTAGAGTTTAAGTGCTTGGTTAATATTGTTTTAATGTTTGATACTATGTATAGCGTTATTATTTAAAGTAGCCATAGTCTGCTGTATGCTAGAGGCTTGTGTTGCTTGCAGCATTAAATATATAGTGATGCATTTATGTAACATTATATTGATATATAATAAACGGCCTATCGGCTTATGTACTAATTTCAGAATAGCATGTATTGCATGGCTGCAAGTAGCTTATGCTTTAGGGGATTGAAATTTGTAGATTAAATTGTAATAAAATTGTAATAAAACTTGAGATAGCCCCTAAGAGCGCTTTTTGTGTCATTTAGTTGGTGGGATATATTATATCAAATTTGTTTGAAACAGATGACGTCTGTTATAATAAATATAGCTGCTTATTGCAGATATTTGCCATTAGATACATGATAAGGCTTGCTGCTTTTTTAGTTTAATTTAACAGTTGGCTGTTGTTGTTGTTTTGAGTATGTAAGTGTTTGCAGAAGCTGACAGTAGCTTGCAGTTAATTGAACGTTTGTATGCACCTAGGCATGCTTTAATTTGACAGTGATTCATTGGATGTTTGGTATTGGAACAGTAGGCATTTATGGCCTGATTTGATTGTGAGTGGGTTGTTGATTGACGCTTAGTTAATTCTGAACTGATTGCATCTATATTCTTGGGAAATTTCGCACGTGTCAGGGAAGGACAGGCATATGCGATTAATAGAAGTAATTAATAATGTTGGAGTATAATGCTGTATGCAGTATTAAGTACAGTATAATTCGCTTAGCTGCCTCGAGTACTTTGCACAATGCCTCGATGCAGGTAACTTAAAAATGCAGCTAACTTAATTTTTTCTATTTTCTATTCACACAAAAAAATGGAAAAATAATGCAGATATCTTGCCGATGCAGCTAACTATCGATGCAGCTAAGCGAATTATACTGTATTAAGTATTTAACTTGAATGTTGGAGCGGTAGGGCCATTGAGTGCTGCTAGCAGCGATGGGATTAGTGTAATTCGTTGGCTTAGATTAATGTCGTTATAGCCTGATTAGTTGCATACGGGCACGCAGGCGGCTAGATTGAGATGCAATTTGCCTGTTTCGGGTTTGTCAGGAAGGACAATTGTCTAGTGCACGGATGGCCAGAAGGCAGTGCAATCAAGCAGTAGGTGAGGACGCACATTCGGGCGTAAGGCATATCTGCTGGTCCTAGCAGCAGCAGACTCGTCAGGTGGGTGAGCCTGCAGTGTGAATTTATTGATTAGAGTTATGAGTTGCCAGTTGGCAGAAATTTGCAGAGTAGGGAAGCAATTTGCAGTCAGAATTAAAAAGGTGTACATTAATTTGCATTTTAAATTGTAATTTATTTTATTTATTTGAAATAATAAATTTAAGGTAACAATTTTAGCTATTTTGTTTCTTTATTGTCAGCGAGTTTGCTAATTTATTTCATAAGAGAAAGTAAGAGTTGATTTCAAGATATTATAATAATATTTATTATAATGTAATATAATATTTATTTCGTGTTTACTGACATCATAAGTAGCGCATAGTTAATTTGAATTCATACATTGAATTATATTTAGAAGTATTTCTTTGTTTTGGTTTGTGTAGGATAGTTTAATTCGAATTAAGTGTTGTGTATTTATATTATAATTATTATTATTATGTATTTATTATTATAACAAATAATAATTGTGTACAGAGTTTCAGTTTTCTTACAAATTATAAATTAATTTTGTGATTCATTCAGAGAATGTTGTTTCAAATAAAGTGTTGAGAAATGGCAAGTTGTGTTTGAAGTGGAATTAGTTAACAATTTATCAATAGTTGTTGTCGCTACAATCCCTGTCACAGATTATATTTAGTTTAACCAAAAGTGGCATAAAGTCTCTTACTAACAGTTGGAGTTGATCGTGGTATACAGTGACAGGCGTTGAGAAGGCAAGCTTGCTGCTTCTTTCAGCGCGCTTGATTTCATCAATAGTGTCTTGTATTTCAGTGGAGAGCCTTCCGAGTTGCTTCCAGGAAAGATACTCCCCAGTTGATGATAAAGTTTGATGATGTCAGGGCAGAACAGCTTGGGCGGCGCTTAGAGAGCTGATGGGCAGCAGTTCGCACAGTTCTGCTCAGAGCATTGCCGTGCGCTGATTGAGTTTTTGATGTCCAGTAGATTGCTCTGGAGAGTTTGGATTGTTTCCGTGAGCTTTTTGATTGAAGTACTATTGGCATCAGAGGGAGTACGAGTTGAAGAGCATGATGCACCTTCATGCGAAGCTTCGTCATCGATATCCTGATCTGTGGAGGTATACGCCTGAGCTTTGGCAGGCGGGCTGAGTTGAGCCATCTTTTTGTGTTGAGAGAGGGCAGCTAGATATTCGCTGCAGGCTCTGTAGGACGCAGTGTGAGTTCCCAGACAGTTAGCACACTTCGGCTCCTCGCTGGTACTCTTTTTGCAGTCAAAAGTTGGGTGTTTGCCAGCGCATTTTACGCAGACAAATGGAGATGAGCACTGGCTTTTGGAATGCCCGAACTTTTGGAATCTCTGGCATTGGAGAAGCGGTGATTGTTGAGGCTCGATTATTACCTTTTGATTTCCGAGCTTTCCTACGTTGCAGATTTCTTTGGAGTTGGTCAGTGCGTCCAGATGGACGGCAAATCCATGATACGCCTCGCCTGTCGCGCGATTTGTAACGGCGTTGACGGATTTGACGGCGTATCCCAGGGAAGTAAGCTCCTTTCGAATCCACTCTGGGGAAGTATTCTTGTTTAGGTACCTGATGAAAACCTTACAGCCACCATCATCTTTGGGTTTGTACGTGGATGTCGATATTTGGAATGCTCTGAGGAATTCCATAAGTTTTTTGCGGGATACAGAATCCCTGAAGTGGACTTCGCATCCTTGGCTGGTGGACTTAGTGGAAAAGTCACTATGCCCGACTGTATCTTTAACAGCCTGTGTGATCGTTTAGATGGGGCACTTCTCTGTGATAATAATTGGTTTTAAACGAGGAGTTGGCGAAGTGCAGGAGCTGTGGGGATCTTCATCCTCTGATTGGTTGTTTTCTTGCTTTTCAGCAGTGCGCATGTTCTTAGGGCTTGGCTGCCGAGCAGGTGACTGATGTAGAGTGGTGGTTGAGATTGACTTAGTGGAGCTTGAAACGTTTTGATCACTTAGCCAATTGGGTTTGAGAGTGCTGTCATATGGCGAGAGTCCAAAAAATTCGTCGCATATGGTGGCCTGGACATTCAATACCCTCGACTCATCGGGAAGAGTGGGCAGAGTTGCCAAAAGTTTCGAAATTTTGGTCTTACTCACAGTTTGAGCGGCACTGCCACGAGCAGAAGCTGCCAGGCTTGGCGCGTCTTTTGCTGCGGGCAAATTTAAATTCTCTTTAACTATTTTAGCTCTTATCTTGGGAGCAATTTTAATTTTAATTTTATGATGCGTAGCAGAGCAAAATGAAGTAGCGAAGTGAAGTGAAGCGAAGCGAAGTGAAGTGAAGAGTTGCATTTTTCGAGCCAATTGTCCGTTATGCTTTGTGTTGAATTTCCGCGGTAGAATTTGTTGTACGTATGTGTGTAAGCGTGTATGTGGTAGCATAGACATGAGTTTGAGCAGGGAAATTATCGAGAATACTGGGATTTTTTATGAATGTGTTTGTAGCAGGTTTGGTATTTTTTCCAGTTCTGCTTTGTTCTGCCATAGTTTGGTCACTTTGTGAAATTCTGTTTTAATTTCCTTCCTAATTGTGCGTAGTTTGCATTTATTATTTATTTGAGATTTGTAATATTTATTATTACTTGTTTTCTTTCCTTTGCAGATTATTGTTTGGCGGAGCAGAGGAGTACTGATTTATGAATTGGACGAATTTTCTTTATTTCTATTGCTTTGATGGCTGCTTGTTTACAGTGCCAAAGCTTGACACAGGTAATGAGTGAGTAATTGCCAGTTAAGAAATTAAGTGAGCAATTTGAGCTTGCCTTTATGCTTTCAGATATACGGCATATATTTAAGGTCAGGTTGTCGCCAATTGTTTATGGCAGTAAACAGAGCACCGTGGATGTATATGGTGTGCGTTTCAATTCCTTGGAGTGAGTGATCTGCGTTGCAGCGTATATTTTAAAACGAAAGAAGTGATTGCGTTGTGTTGTGCTGCTGAGCATTATTGATCAGTTTCTTGCCCATTTACAGATTGTGTAACTGATTGTTGAGAACTGCTGCACTGCTCAGACGGGTGCAGTACAGGATTGTCAGCGGCAGACGAGTTCCCCTCTGCAAGTGGAGACTGATTTGAGATGCCCGAGGTTGGAGAGGAAGCACGGGTAAGTGCAGATTGGTTAGAGTTAAGATAGTCATCGCGTAGAGTGCGGAATCTTGCTGACATGTACATTAGGCCAGGAGTGTGTCTCAGGTTCCCGAAGGAGTCATCCATTTCCCCAGTTTCAAGGAAGTGACGATAGGCTGGTCGACTTGATACCAGAGATGCAGGGCGCCCAGGGAGGATATGGGAGGGGTGATAAGTAGTGTGAGAAGAGTCAGTGTCTGTAGTAGTGTTTGCGTGCAGCTGATCATCGCTGATAGTGTTATAATGTTGAGGACTAGAGATCCGTTGGACTGGAAAGCAGTTCTGGAGCATATCCAGTTAGCGAGGGCGACGGAGGCGAAGACGGGAGGGTCTGTATGGGTCCGTTGCAAGTTTCCTGGCTTCAGGATTGTCGTGATAGAGCAATCTGTCAACAAATTTCCGACTCATGGATGAGAAGACTTCGTCAACTTGTTTGACTTTTAGGTCTGCGTGCAGTGACTCATTCCTGACGTGCCAAGAGGCTCCTGTGATGAGACGGAGGGTCTTGTTTTGAATGACTCGTATGCGGGTCATTTGAATATTGCTAACTAGTGATCCCCAGATCGGTAGTTAGTATTGCCATATGGGGGCGATCAGTTGCTTGTATACTATAACTCTTGTTTTCAGAGGCAGTTTACTTTCTGTGTTTAGTAGCCAGTTAAGCTTTTTGATACGAGCACGGAGTTTGATTACAAGGGACAGGACATGGTGCTGCAATCTTAGTTTTGCATCGAGTTTGACGCCCAAATAGGTATGTTTGGTTTTATTGGCTAGTTGTATTCCATTGAATTTAGGGGAGGGAGGTGAGTCTGGATCACCTGGTATTTCGCGAAGAGTGTGCATAACATGGGCAGTTTTGTTGACATTGACTATGATGCACCATTTATTTGCCCAATCCAAATAAGATTCGAGATATGATTCGACTCTTCTGATAGCAACAGAGTGTAAGAAGAAGGAAGAGATTATGGCTGTGTCGTCAGCGTATGTAGCAATGAGCGAGGTGTTTGGATACTCTTGTGAGGGTATGTCAGATGCATATACTGTATAGAGTATCGGGCCCAGAACACTACCTTGAGGCACTCCAGCAGAGATTCTTTTCTTACTGCTAACCGAGCCATCCGTAGTTTCAACTACAAAGGTTCTGTCCGTGAGGTAATTGCGGATGATCCTATAGAGGGCTTGAGGGAGGACGCTACTCAATTTAAAGAACAGTCCATTGTGCCAGACTCGATCAATGGCTTCTTTAATGTCCAGATAAACTGCAGAGCAGTATTCACTGCGTTCAAATGCTTTGAGTATGTATTGAGTGACTCTTCCGAGTTGTTGTTCCGCGCCATGCCGCTTGCGAAAGCCGCATTGATGGTTTGGAATTGCGCTAGCAAAAGGATCATGTTCAAACATACGTTTGAGTAGTAGTGTTTCGAAGTTTCTTGATATTCCTGAGAGGAGGCTAATAGGTCTGTATGAGGAAAGAAGCTCACTCGGTTTGGCAGGTTTGTGGATCATTTTAATGGCTGCATGTTTCCATTTGCTGGGGAAGTGACCAAACGCGAGCATTTTGTTGAATAGTAAAGCCAAGTACTCCGTGACTATAGTAGGGAGAGCTCTGAGAGTCCTATTGTCAATGTTGTCACATCCAGGAGATTTTTTGCTTTGGAGAAGCTTGATCTGGTCCTGTATTTCAGAGGCAGAGACATTTCTAAATGATGATTCTATGTCGTTAGAGGGAATCGGAGTGATCAGTTCGATATTAGCGAGATCAGTTGGAGAGGTAGTGATGATGGTTGTGAATCTTTCCTGCAGGTGTTGGGAGAAGGCTTCTGCTTTTTCTTGTTAGCTTTTACACCAACAGTCTGCACTGTTGTTATCTGTGTGTTTTTTGACTGGCAGGTTAGGAGTTGGCTGCCTTTTGATGCCGCTTGTGATACGCCAGAGCTTTTGCATGTTGAATCTATTGTCAGGGGCTAGAGATTCAAGGAGCTTGGTGAGCTTCCTTTCTTCCGCATTTTTGATAGATTGTTTAATGCTATTAGTTAGAAAATTGTACAGACGCCTGATTGGGGTCCCAGTGTAGAGTTTGAGATTTATTATTTTTTTGACAATGCGCCTGTCCTTGATGAGTTCAAGAGTTTAGCGATCAATACGGGGAGTGCTATAAGGGCGCTGCGTCTGTGGAGGAGACGCATAGTTGGCGGCAAGATTTACGTTCCTTTCAAAAATCTGAACGCAGTCATTAATGTCTTCAGGGGAGTTGATTTCAGTATCAAGAAGTATGTGGTCATTTAGAAAGGATTTAAATTTGTTAATGCTCGCATTCAGTGGCAGAAGATAGCACTTGGATTTGTTGAGCTGTGGAGTGCAGTGGACTTCGATAAGTAGAGGGAGGTGATCTGAGCTAAGATCATGAACTGATGCTATCTTTAGCTGGCCCCGGTCTAGACCACAATATACTCCAAAGTCAATCGCTGAGGGCGAGCTACGAGTGTTCGTAGGGTAGTGAGTTGGTGATCCTGTGGCAAGAATGTTGTAGTTATGAGAGTGCACGCAGCGTAATAATGCTGCTCCTCGAGCACAGGAGCGGGCGTTGCCCCACCAGTAGCTTTTCGCATTCCAGTCTCCTAGTATCAGGAAGCGGTCGCCGAACTTGCGGAGCAGCTCGTGGAATTGATTTGACGTCCATCCTTCTTGAGGCTGCAGATAGGCTGCTGCTATGTTGATATTTTCGCCGTTGTGAAGGACAATTGAGATTGTAGAGCATTGTATTTTATTAGGCGTGTCAATGTTGATTGAAATGTGTCGAATTGAGGTTTTAACAATAATAGCTGCTCCGCCACGTCTGCGATTCCAGTGGTGGTTAGCTGTGTATTCATAATATCCTTTGATCTTGAAGTTGTCGGTATTGATGAAGTGCGTTTCAGATACAATCATGATATCGACGTTATGACGGCTGATAAATGAAGCGAGATCAGGTAATTTGCCCTTGAGTCCAGCAGCATTCCAGCACGCAATTTTTAGGGGTGGAATATTAAGAGGATTATTATTTGTCTGATGTCTGGGCATTATTATTTTTATTGATATAGAAATTAAAGTGAGAGGAGGTCATTAGTGTGTTGACCATTGTGGTGACTAGGTATGAGACCTGGGTAATGCATGTTTTGACTGCAGCAGTGTATTCGAGGAATGTTTGGTGTTGGTAGCTGTATGTGTCTGCCAGGATTGACATGAGCTTGTCCAGTTTGCTGGTTAGTGTGGAATTGAAGTCCTCCTGAGGGGGTACTCGTCCATTCACCAAAGGAGGGGGTATGATATTAAGGGGAGTTCTGTGTTTTGAACTGTTGTTGAGCGCATGACGCAGCAGGATAGGAACGTGACCCTGTTGCTGTTGTTGATGAATATTTGTTTGCTTCTCCTTTTGGGGAGAGTTGTGGTTGTACTTGTTTTTGCCAGCTAAAACTTCAGCGTAGCTGAGGTTGTTGAAGTTGCTAGAAGATTTCCTGATATTTGGAGTCAGAGAATCATCTGTTAGTAGATTAATTTGGTGGGTTGTGTTTTTGTTTATGTTTCTCAACAATATCTTATCTCTGTCCCTGGGGCCGCGGGGATTTGATATTATTTCTTTAACGTTCGTGATGTGACTAGGCTGATGTAAGTAGTTGAAGGCCTCCTTATAGGCTATGCAGCCCTTATAGTTGGCAGTGTGTTCTTCGTAACAGTTGGCACATTTTGGTTTAGGAATTTTGAGTTTTGAGCACTCTGTTGATGGATGGCCGCCGGCACATTTGACGCACACAAATGGGCGAAGGCAGTAATTTCTCGTGTGTCCGAAGCATTGGCAGCGGTGGCATTGTGGGACATCCTTACGAAGCAGTTTTCCAACCGTGATCTGTTGATTGCCCAGCATTTTAAGCTTCAGGAACGCTTCTGTTGATGCCTTATCGCACTTTTCAAGCTCGATTTCAAAGAGGTGAAGGGGCTCTTTGTTAGAGCGGCTTTTGATGACATTCAGGAATCTGACCTGAAATCCAAGATTTGATAGCTTTTCGCGTATCCAGGTATAAGAGGTGGTTTTGTTTAGGTGGCGAATGACGCCCCTGAATCCACGTTCGCTCTTGGTTTGATAAGTGTGTGAGACAAAACAATTTGGTTGTCAAGTAGGAATTTTCGCAGTTTAGCATGCGATTCGTTGTTGTGGCAGGTAATGTTGATACCGTATTTGTTGGATTTAGTGAGATAGGTATCGCCCAGTAGATCCTTGAGCGACGCGTTGAGTGAATTGAAGTCCAGTGATTCATTATTAGCGATGAATATTGGGGACGGCTTAAGGTGACGACTCTTATCTTTGAGTCGGCAGCTGTTATCATGAGTAGAGTCTTTTGTGGCTGGCTCAAAGGGGGGGAAGAGTTGACTGTTGGAACTTTAGTGACTGTATTTAGCGGGACAGTGGGGCCGCTAATCAATATGTTAGAAGTAACTATAGCTTTGTTAGGAGCTTTACTGAAGGGAGTCGAAGTGCTGGGGACAGAGTCCAGCATTTGTTCTTCAAGAGATAAGTCCAATATGGAGGTTTGGTCGAGGCTGAGCGCATGATGGGTATTCGTCGTCATAGTACTTACTTGAAAGATTCAGGTTTTGTACGTTGTTCACTTCGGATGAGGGGAATTCTCCAAAAGGAGATTTGTTTGTATTTGTTGAGGAGTTCATATTTAGGATCTGCTTGACTGGGCTGCAGTGGCAGTCCAATGGTTGTTGGATATGTGGTGATTGTTTCTACTCATAGGTATGAGTTGCTTAGGGTTGGTATAGGGCTGCGTTATCGTAGTAACCGAGAATTACGAGGCCAGCGTACGAGCAGCTGCCGTTCTGCACTTTATGATAGAGTTGAAGGGAGTATAGTTTGCTGCCTGCCCGAGGGCAGACGCTCTCACTTGTTAAGGGTGCTGTGATTCACTATATATTTGTGGTTATTTGAGTAAATTTGACCACTTTTACACAAGAGAGGATGTGAGTTTACTGAGGGGAGGTGGCAATGTTTCTGTATAACAGTTTGTGAGGGGAGAGAGCGGTCTCTCTCAGTAGTGTGCGTGTATGGAGAGACAATGGTGTGGTGAGAAAACTCGTAGAGCATTCCCACCAATACTAGCATAAATTTCGCGAGTCAATTATTTTATTTTGTTTTCACTTTTAAATGTTTAAACATTATGAAATGTATTGTTCTCGAAGTTTATCGGTTAGCGTTTTCACTGGCCTACAAAATGAGACTAGTTTCAATAATTAATTCCACCTTTTTCCCACTTAAAACTCAATTATTCACGGAGCACGTTTTTTTTTTTTTTTTTTGCTTGTTTCCGTACATCGTATCGGCCGTTTCTTTTTACCTTAGTGACTTCATATGGCCCGAGAAAACTGCTAGCTAGTTTTTTGCTAGCCACAAACTGAATTCGTTTAATAGCCACCAGATCTCCCTCTTTATATGTACGCTCGCGATCATAGCCGTCGTCATAATTCTGCTGCGCCTGCTGAATATGTGTTTTTACCTCCTTGCGTAATTCAGCTCTCTCGGCGTCGAAGTCTGTCACCAGCTCTTGTTCTAGAATAGTTAGTATATTGTCACTAACTTTATTCCTTATGTTTGCTCCAAACATTACTTGAAACGGCGTCTTCTTTGTGGAGCAATGAACATGGGCATTGATCGCTTTCTGCACCTGGGATACATGCACTTTACTGCACTGTACTACTTTGAAGTGTCGTCAATTGATAACTTGCTGATTATTGATAAAATGCATCTGTTGACTCGCTCTATCTGACCGTTGCCGCAAGCAACTCCTGTTGTTGTCCAAACGTGTTCAATACCATTTGACTTGGTATATTCTTCAAAGCTGTTTGAGGTAAATGCCACGCCCCTGGCACTGATAATGCGTAGCGGCTGACCAAAAATATTAGGCCATTCCTCCAACTTTTCTACAACTTCATCGGTGCCGGTGCTCTTAGTGGTGAAAAGCCATACGAACTTGGAAAATCCATCTACGATTGCAAATATGTATTTGTAGCCCTTTGACGTTGAATCCATGGGCCCCTAGTGATCGATGTGGAGGGTATGAAGTGGCTTATCTCCCTTTTCAATGCAGTTCAAAAATTCTTCTGGCATTCCCAACTTCTTGTTGACAATAATGCACTTGACGCAAGTGTTAATCAGCTGGGCTACTTTTCGTTCCATATGTGGTATCCAGAACTGCTGCTGTAGTGTGTGAATTGTTTTTTGCATTACAAAATGGCCAACACTTTGTGCATCCGCTATAACTTCATGCTCCATTGATTTGGGTACGACCAACAAGTCACTGCCGTTCATGGTTTTGTATACAAATTTACCTTTCAGCTTAAAATTTTCATATGGCTGCAATTTCAATATTTCTGCTATAGCTTTAATGTAGTTATCCTTTTCCTGGGCAACTTTTATTCTAGTTGCAACTTCTGAAGTTATGGCAAAAACATCTTGTGGATATCGGTTGAGACTGTCAACGTGCTTCATCCTGCTGCCAGAGCGATGCTCGACTTCGAAATTAAAGTCCTGCAGAGCAAGTATCCACTGTGCAACTTCTCGTGGCACATCTTTTTTCCTTATTTTTTGCAGAAAAGCAGCGCAATCTGTCACCAACTTGAAATGTATGCCTAGCAGGTAGTAGCGTAATTTCTGCATGGCAAGATATGCTGCTTTAACCTCCAGAATGTAGCTGTGGCGCTTTGAATCGCTCTGCGACGTCTTTTTGCTCCAATAAAATACTGGATGCTGCTGCATGTCAAACTTCTGTGTCAATACTGCACCAAATCCATCCTTGGACGCGTCAGTATGTAGCTCAGTTGGCGCCTCTCGACAGTATATGCTTAGTACAGGTTCTGATGACAATGAATTTTTTAGACAGCTTATAGCGTTTAGTTCTTCTGCCTCCATGTTGAAAACCACGTCTTTTTTTAACAAGTTAGTTAACGGGCGAGCGATCTGAGCGTAATCTCGAATGAATTTGCGGAAAAATCTTACCCATTTCCATTGCGAATCTTACCCATTTCCAATTCAATTCTGTTCTTAAGAAAGTGGCACTTACTCCATTTGATTTTTAGATTAAACTTGGCTGCTTGATTTAGAACTGCTCTCAACTTTGACATGCATTCCTCGTTTGTGTTTGCGTATATGATAATGTCGTCAATGTACAACTGGAGTACGTCCTGCATAATCAACTCTTCAAATACGTAACTGATAAAACGATTGAAAGCGGCCGCCGAGTTGCAAAAACTATGCGGCGCTCGATTGAATTCAAAAAGCCCTTTCTTGGTTATGAACGCAGTAAACTTGCAGCTGGACTCCTCAATTGGTACGTGGAGGAAGCTATTCTCCAGATCCATAGCTACGAATACATTTGCGAACTGAAGCTGTTCCAGCACATCATCCATACGTGGCACTGGGAAGCAGTCCTTAAGTACCATACTATTTAATTGACGAAAGTCAACGCAGATTCTGTCCGTGCCATCCTTATTTTTGACCACGACGACTCGACTGGCAAAGTTCGATGATCGACTCGGATTCCACAGCTGAGTGACGGCTTGGTTGATGACGAAATGGTTTTGTACGCTCCTCTAGCACGATCTTCATCGACACCGGGCATTCAGCGTTTTTTTCGGCTGGCCTCTGCTATCATTGACTCGATCATCGGCTTGTACTGTGGAGCAGGATCTATGTTACTACCAGGCTCAGCAATATTGTACATACTTAGCTCTTTTGATTCAGCGCATTCCGGCCGCGCTGACGCCCTTGTAAAGATGAATTCTCCGTCATTCAAAGTCACGCAGAACTGCGATGCAAAGTCAAAGCCAAGTATTACGTCGTTCTCGATGTGATTGTTTGGTATCACAACAAACTTTTGTATGGCTTGGATCCCGTCAAATTGTACTCTGCCCATAAATGAACCTAGCGGCTGCGTCTTAGCGTTTCCAAGGCCTCGTAGAACGGAATAACTTTGAAGTTTATTGTACAAAGACTAACATACGATTGACACATCGGATCCTGTGTCCCCAAGGCAGGCGACCTATGTACCGTTCAGCAAAACTACTTTCAAGCGCTTAGTATCTTTTACGTCTTGAACACTTTTTACAGCTTGTGGACAATTTGAAGATATATGACCGCTGCCTGCACATTAAAAACATTTTGTTTCTGCCTTGCATTCTTTTCTCATGTGTTCATTAGAGCCGCAGTTGTAGCAACGAATACTTTTTCCATCGGTTATATTTTTTCTGCCACCACTGTATTTCTTTTGCGGTTTTTCGATAACACACTTGCTCTCGTACAACTCATATTTTTCCAACAGTTCGCTGTATGATTTGCTGCCGTACAATGCAAAATTTGAACTCGCTTTTAATATCCAGCCCGTCAACTATATAAGTGATAATAGACTCAACATCGACTTGTCCAAGCGCTGCAATTTTTATACCCTTCGACCATTGAAAATGGTCAAAAAAGGGTATACTAACTTTGTGCAAATGTATGTAACAGGTAGAAGGAGGCGTGGGAGACCCCACAAAGTATATATATTCTTGCTCAGGATCACTAGCCAAGTCGATTAAGGCATGTCTGTCTGTCTGTCCGGATGTCTGGATGTCTGGGTGTCTGGATGTCTGGATGTCTGGATGTCCGGATGAACACACAGATCTCAGCTATTATAAAAGCTATTGACACCAAATGTAACATGAAGGTTTCTGTCTATCCGGGACAGGTGAAGTTTATTTCAAATGTTGAGTGCCACGCCCCCCGCCCACGCAAATCAATAATTTCATCTTTTTAGCTGATTTGCGAGCGAGATATAGAAGATACAACATTCTGAGTAAGACTATACTTAGCTAATTATAATACCAACATAACGTCAAAATTCCAATCCGATCGGACAACAAACACAGACGTTCTTAAACAAAAACCCTGTTCGCTTTGATTTTGTATACAGGCCAGCAAGCTGTGAGGTCATTGCAATGCTCATGTAGGAAAGAAAAGGAAAGAGAATGCGAGCGCGTAGCGCCATCTGTTGTTCTTCTCTTCTTTTCTATGCACACGCATTTTTTGCATTCAAACGCACACACTCACATACTATATTTGTGCTTGACCAATGAAATGATACACGCATATACACGTATTCATACGCAGACGCATTTAAAGGTTTACGTTACGATATTTCTATTAAGTAGAAGTATTGTACAATTATTGACTCTTTACGTTTCAAAAAGGTCGAAGGGTATCCCACTGTCGCGTTCCGCTCGACTGTTGGTCTTGTTTTCATTGTTAGCATGTATTCGTGCATGCTTTCGTCGCTCTTCTTCTTCCTGTGCGTCAACTTTGCATGTACATCGGCACTTTTCGACGCGCGCTTAAATTCGCCAATTAGAGCATTTTTAAGTTGCTCATATCTGGTCACCAACTCTGACTCCAGAAACAACTTGGCCATTTTAACCATTTTTCCTCGTGCCTGCACATATCGTTGTTTTTCCGTAAGCTCATATGCATCTGCATTCTGCTCAAAATTTTCAAGCCAAATCTCCACTGGGATGCTGACGCCATCGAAATCGGGTACAATTTTTGCAAAATTGTCTGCAGTTACTTTCGGCTCTTTAATTTCATCAGCTTGAATCTTAAGAGTAAGCACCTGAATTATTTGTTGTAGACTTTTATTACTCTCTGCTTGCATCTCTTTTATTTGGTCTGCACACACTTCTGATAGACCCTGCTCTCTGCATTTTTTTTTTCGTCTCCTCGCTTTGCCGACGACCGTGTGACAGCACCATATCGCTGTCCCTTTCTCTCCTCCTCATTCATGCTTTCGTATTCGCTGCTTGATGCCACGCTTCTAGAAATTTGTAACCGACGCCAACCAACTTGCGAAACTCACCACGCTTCTAGAAATTTGCAACCGACGCCAACCAACTTGCGAAATTTCACAAATTTTTATTTACAACTTTATATTTGGCACTTTTGACGTAATTTCACAACTGTTCAACTTTCTGCACTTTACAAATGGGGCAACTTTTTATTGCTTTATTGGTTGAGCCCCCAAATGTAGGATATTTATTGTTTATCTTAATAAAAGTTTGATATCATAATAGTTTGTTTGTTATTTTAAGTATTTAATAAAAAGATGACTCGTGCCAACACTTTTAATCTCCGGACATACGACGACGACACAACTTTGCCTTACTCTGTTCTTCTTCCACTCCTCTATGCTTGTGCTTTTTCTTATAACTCCTTCTTCCTCTTCTACGACGCTACCCTTTGCGATGATTATCGACCATCGCATATCGATAACTATCGTTACATATATGTAGCATGGATCCCGTTGGGTCTCGAACCGATAAACAGGAACTCACTCAAGTCTATTTCCTTGTAAGTCTATTTGACAGTTTTTGCTTGGTGAACTAAGTCGAACAATGGAAACAACAGGGCTCATAACAACTTAAATTGGCATTTGACAACCCTTCCAAGGGGGGGACCGGATGGCTCACAGCGATGAGGTGCTGTTGCCTTTCGTATGACTGACCCGGTGTGTTGAAGTTCGAAACTCGTGTCTCTTGCCCTATGTTTTGTTTGTTAGAGTTGTTTGTTTGTTGTGTGTTTAAGTGTTGAATTCAGAAGTTATCAAAGGTGGCGAGGGTAACAGGAGAAATCGAAACTCTGTATAGAATTAAGAAACACAAAAATACTACATCAAATACCCCCGAATACGCCTTGAATGAATAGTATTTGTTTCTTTTTTTAAAATCCATGGTCTATTGTGTTTGTCGGAACGACCCTGTGCGTAACAGGCAGAAGGAGGCATCTCCGACCCCATAAACTATATATATTCTGAATCAGCATCAACAGCCGAGTCAATTGAGTCATGCCTGTCTGTCCGTCTGTATGAACGCCTGGATCTCAGCAACTATAAGAGCTACAGCCATAAAATTGTGACAACATACGTGTATATCCAGGTGTTTCAAAAGTTTTTTTGAAATTTGGCCACGCCCCTTCCAGCCTCTGTAAATCAGTAATAACAGTTTAATATGCACAATATACACCCAACAACCAAAGTTGTACATCTAACATCACAAATACCTTGCCACGGGTGTTTTCTGAAAATTTCATAGAAATCGGACTAGAAATAAGTGAGATATTATCCGAATTAAAGTCAGTTGGAACGTATACTTATGCGTATATTAAGACCTAATTTACGCAAGCAGACCGAAGTTCAAATCTAGCTTCGGACACACAGAATTTAACAAAACTTTTTATTTGCATATGGTATGGTAACAGAATTGGCTCAGAATGCATTTTTTCCCGATCGAACTAGAAATGAGGCAGTGGCTTAGAGGTTAGAGTGGCGGACGGCGTGTGTGCGTGCGTGAGTTCAAGTCCTACCGCGCGTCTGGTGCGATTTTTATACCCTTCGACCATTGAAAATGGTCAAAAAAGGGTATACTAACTTTTTATGCAAATGTATGTAACAGGCAGAAGGAGGCGTGGCAGACCCCACAAAGTATATATATTCTTGCTCAGGATCACTAGCCAATGTCTGTCTGTCTGTCCGGATGTCTGGATGTCCGGATGAACACAAAGATGTCAGCTATTATAAAAGCTAGAGACACCAAGACACCAAATTTGGCATGAAGGTTTCTGTGTATCCGGGACAGGTGAAGTTTATTTCAA
Source organism: Zaprionus indianus (assembly GCA_018904595.1). NCBI lineage: Eukaryota > Metazoa > Arthropoda > Insecta > Diptera > Drosophilidae > Zaprionus > Zaprionus indianus. The sequence continues at coordinate 133,147 of JAEIHA010001028.1, read as the reverse complement.
ATGTTGGGTGATTGCCAGTTATTTAATTATTTCAATAAAAATACTTTTCAAAAATTAAAATTCATGTTTTTATATGCAATATTTAGGACAATCAATAAGTTGCGAATGTGAGAGCGGGACGCCGATACATGCATGTCTGCATTTGCACATTTACGTTTCGGCATCCCGCTCTAACACACATCAATTGCCGTATTCGGCAACTGTCAGATTTGTGCAACTTTCGGCAAAGTTTATAAAAGTGTTCTTATTAAATATTTTGCGTACCAAACAATTATTGTTTGTTAAGCTTTTAAATTATTAAATAGAAAAGAAAGAAAAAGAAACGTTTCACACATTGATCGCGCCAGCAATCAAGCCCCGAACACTTCAACATCTTCGGCCTACGAATCCGGCACACACTCCACTAAGCTACTGTACAGCTCCTGCGGCCGCCACAACTGTTTGGCATTACGTAAAAATGCAAACATAATTATCGCCCTCTCGCTCCATCTAATGCTTATACTTCTTGTCTATTCGCTTTTGCATTGTTTGTGCGTTCTCAACTTTTTGAATCGAGCATCCAAAATAGTAATATCATTATTCAAAGTTACAGTTGACAAAGGTCGTAGCAGCAACAATAAATTTTCTGCAATTGCCAACTCGGAACCGTTGATAATTTGAATATCCGTTCGAAGTGCCATCAATGCATTATTAAGTTATTGCCGTTTTCAAAAGTAGAACTCTCTCCAACATATAATTTGTGCTATTCCATCTAGTAGGGACATCTTGAATTATTTGTACAAAATACTCGAAAACCTTCGTCGTCAACGATTGAAAAAAGATGGTCAGATGTAACAATCCAATATAGAAATTTTTTATCAAGTAACTTCGACATACCCCCTTACTGAGAAAACACTTCCACGTTTCTGAAACTGACTATAAGGGTGCAGACAGCTCTTTTGATACTAGTACTTCCCCCTTATGATGATTTGTCATATGGGAGGTCAACTTATTCGTATTTCCTAAAGTTTTTACTATTTTCTGGCAAAGTTGACAGTTATTATTATTGAAAATTCTCTAAGTTATTTTAGAGAAATCGAAGCGATATAATAAGACTTTAAATAAAAGGACGCGGAGTTCGGCTTCAATATTTTTAATTTCAAAATAGTATGTAAGTTAAGCAAGTCCATATTTTGCTCTGTTCGCTACGACTCTCGTAGCCGCATAGCTCACCTAGTTAAAAGTAATATCGTACCGTGTGTTTTTCGTAAAGGGATCCCCGAAAGAAGAGTTTTCTGGATTCAGCTTTATTTTATAATTCGGATTTATTAAGATTGAAAAAATAGTTTTTACAACTTGCAAGGCGGCACGTGTGGTCAGCTCAGATTAAATTAAAATTGAAATAATTGTGATTGGCAAATTCAAAGAGTTGCCAGATCTCTATAGATTTACTTATTTAGGATACAATCAGAATTCGGCTTGCGTTTAGTTTAGGGTTCATAACTCCTCCCCCTTCAAGATCTGCGTCCCGCAGATTATTGGGCTTTGGGTGCCCCGCCAGCGCCTAACCACTCCAGGTCCGAAGTACAGTTTGCCACGACAGGAATACCCTTGGTTGACGTCAACTTCCTCCATATGATGTAGAGAAGCGCTCCGACAATCAGGACGACCAATGCGTCCAGAAGGAAGGAAAAAAACCTCGGACATCCCAGAGAGTCTCCTCAGGCTTTCCATGTTGAAGTCGTTGACGTACTGGAGTGAAGGCGCGTACCCAGTGGCGGTGACCGTAGTCAGTATCGCAGGCATGACCATAAAGTGACTTGATGAGTAACTCGTGTAGGTTCTTCCAGCCACATTAATCGTCTCGTTAGCGAACTGTACTATGTAGGTCCCATCTAAGTTGTGAGTGTTGGGTCCGGCCTTCAATGTCCCGTTGAAATTAGACAGGAACATCGTACCGTCCTCGACCAATTCTACGTGAGCCTCGTTATTCCTGAGGAATTCGCATTTAGCCTGACCGCTTTTCAGCAGTTTGGGGACGCAGCCGCTTTCGTCCATCCTCAGGAGACTTTTTTCATTCACCACGGCATAGGTTTCTTCGGTGTTAACGGCGACTTTGTCATACCTCAGCATAACTTGCTTTCCCTCGAGTATGGCAGGGAGGAGAAGGAGCAAGCGGTATTTCTTGGGGGCGACCTTGGGCATGGCCAAGATATACAGCAACGTCGTTCCATTAGTTAGTACCGACGGGCGTGAAAACTCCAGTGCCTCCACGGCATTCTGGTAAGGCAAATTCCTAACCTCGATCAGAAAGCCTGCACCTCTTCGTGATCCAACAAGCGAGAGTTGACGATCCCTGTCTTGGCTAGTTGGCACGCCTGTGTCAGCTCGCCGACCTGACTATTGATGATTAGGGCCTTATGCAATAAGGTCGTGGCCGTGTGAACATCCCCGTCGATGGCGTTAACCCTAGCGGCAACTTCGTTCAATTGCCTCAGGGAGTCGTGTGAGGCGTCAAACAATCCAGCGTTTATCCGTACTTGCTGGTCGGCCGATTTCACGATATTTTCCTGGGCATGAAGGATGGCGTCCCAGTCCGACGCATCCGGTGAACCCGCAATCCACTTCCACGCAGACCCAATCCAGTCCAGCGATCGACTTCCGCGCTGAGTGCCCGTCAGTCTAGACAAGCCCTCCTCCGATTCCTCCACGTAGTGTGCCGCTAATGCCGCAATCATGGAATCCGTCAGTTGCACCGCCTCGCGCCGAACTTCCTGGACCAGTGACTCGAGTCTTCTCAAGTCGATGACGTGAGCCAGTTTGAACTGCCCATTGACGCGCCAGACGGTACTCTCTTGAAGCGGGACGAGCGGAGCCTCGTATTTTAAGATGTCCGCATCTCCCACGATATGGGCGACAATGATACAATATTGGTTGGAAGTGTTATCTTATGAGTAATGTTACTTTTTACGGTGTTGCTTAAATTAACTTAGAGGTAAAGGAATTGGCAATTAAGTGTTAAAAATGCGCTCATGTTTAGTTTCATAAGAGAGCACGAATTATTCGTGCGTGTAAATTATAGTAAAGTGTTTTCAAAGAGTGTATGAGTTTGCAAGAGGTTAAAAGTGTGTATCGTGTAGTGGAAGCGCGTGAAACGTACACAACGATCCGGTGCCATTCTAGTTACGTAAGTCTGACTTATGTAGAATCTTGCCTGTCTTGGTCTTTACCGTTCCCCGTTTACCCCTTCTATCCTCGGCAATTTCCTCAGCTTTAAAACGCTGCTTCTCCTTTGTTTTGATTTGTTTGTTGGCAACGAAGATTTTATCGCCCTCATTATACGATAAAGGCCGACCTTGTCTTATTATGAGCCGCGTTCGCGAGCTCCTGTCGGTATTCTATCAAACCCCTAACATCTTCGAGAACCTTAGTTCTGAAATTAGTTAACCCCTGGTAGTTGATTCTAGCCGAGCGGTCAAAGAAACCTCTCGATTTGACCATTGACTTCGCTTTTCTGGGTTGGTGTATTGTAGAGACCGATACCCAGCGTACGCAAGTAATTTAGGACCGTCGGGCACAGAAGGCCTCTCTCACTGTCTGAGACCAGTACCCTTGGGAGGGTGAAGTAGCGAAGTACTTCAACCAGTTTCTCCCGGAGATGAATAGAAGATTTTGACTCGAGAGGGAAAAGCTTGGCAAATTTAGTGAACTTGTCAATACAGAAGAGTTTACAACACTCGCATGACGAGAGTTGCCTGCGGATGGTACTAGCCATCTGGGGAAAATAATACTTTCCCAAAAGCTGCTGGCGCACCTCTTTAGCACCCCTATGGGCTCTGCGATGTTCTCGCTCAATGGCTTCGCAGATCTCTTCGGGATCTGACAAGTCTATTGCTAGCCTCTGCGTTATACGAATTTTGAACGCAGCAAAATTCTCTAAGCAAAGGCGTTGGAACCATGACAGGTAAGCATCAGGGATTTTAACCCCGTTGATCACTAAAGGCTTAAGGTACTTTCCCAGAGTAAAAACTAACTCGGACAAAAGACCAGAACCGATGGGAATGAAATGACTTTCGAAGCCCCTGTAGGGTTGTTCGCACAGGTATTCGGAACGCTCGGGGTCAAAGACAAGTTGGTTACGATAGACGTTGATGGGTACTTCCACGTGGGGTAGCAAATGAGACGAGTCTTCGTCTGCACTATGCACGGTGGGACCCCCTTCAGTAGCCGACGCAGTGCTTGAAGGGCACCAATCAAAGTAGTGGTTTATTAGAACTATACGGGACAGGGCATCAGAGACGACGTTAGATGTCCCGGGTTTGAAAATGAGTACACAATTATACTCTTCTATTCCAGCCTTCCAACGTTTGAGTTTGGCATTGAAATTTCTGCTCCCTAGCGCAAGGGTCAAAGGTTGATGGTCTGTATAAACCTTAACCGATGCAGCGCCATACAAGTAGGACCTGAGGTTGTCCAATGCCCAGACTATAGCAAGCATCTCTTTCTCTATAGTGGCATAGTTTTCCTCAGTTTTCGACAGGTTGCGTGAGATAACATATAAGCTATGGGGCGATCTTTTCCCTCAATGTCCTGGGACAATACAGCCCCAAGAGCATAATTAGACGCATCAGTGGTCAAATGGAAAGGCTTGCCGAAGTCTGGGAAGGCGAGCACTTCTGAAGAAGACAAAATCGTTTTAAGGTCATCGAAGGCTTGCAAAGCCGCGTCGACAAGCTCGACCGGGACCTTTTTGGATTGATTTGCTTTAACCCGAGCGGATTCTCCGCGAGTCAAGTAAGTCAAGGGTTTGGCGACTTTAGCATAATCGAGAATAAACTTTCTATAGTACGATGTCATGCCGAGGAAACTCTTCAGTTCCTTGACATTCTTAGGAGGTTTCATTTTGGTTATACCCTCTACCTTCTTTTTGTCCGCTCTAATACCGTCATGGCTGACGATATAACCAAGGAACTCAACCTGGGTCGACAAGAATTGAGTCTTAGTCACTTGAAGTCGGGCCTTTTTAAGGCTTTCAAAGACCAGGCGAAGGTTCTTCCAGTGATTATCATAATCGTTACTAAAGACGATAATATCGTCAATGTACACGTAACAAATTTTCCCAATGTATTCTCGAAGAACATCATCGATCATACGTTGAAAGATAGCCGGGGCGTTTTTCAAGCCGAAGGGAAGACGGAGGAATTCGTATTTCCCGTTCAGGGTGGAGAATGCCGTTTTCACGGTATCAGATGGTTTCATGTGTATTTGATGAAACCCCGAAGTAATATCTGGTGTAGTGAAGTATCTGGTTCCGCCAAGGCTAGCCAATGTGGAATTTATGTCAGGGATCGGATAAGTGTCCGAAATTGTGACCGCATTTAGGCGTTTGAAATCAATGACCAGTCGCCATTGTTTTTCGCCATCCGGTTTCGGCTTTTTGGGCACTATCCACACCGGAGAGTTATACGGACTTTTGGACGGACGTATGATACTTTTACTCAGGAGTTCCCCGATTTGTCTATCCACTTCACACCTCAAGTTAGCTGGGTACGGATAACTTTTCGTATATATTGGGTCTGAAGTGTTCGTTCGTATTTCTGCCCTTACACCAGTCTCGACGGCTTCACCTGGCGATAAGGGATCGAAAAGGTGAGAGTATTCATCGATCAATGCCTTCAAGGTTAGTCTTGCTTGGATGTGTCGAATCTAGTAAAGTGTTGACGTTAAGGGACCTTTTGGCAAGAAGGGGAATCTTTATCCCAGGCGATATAACTAAACAATTGTTCTTTCTGTCTATTAAGGCTTTTAAATCTTTAAGAGTGTCGTCCCCTATGATACCATCGAAGGTATTCATTCCGTGGAGGACAAAAAAGGTAAGGGTCGAGTCGTTTCCAAATTTTTCGAAAAACCTTCCGACTACGCGGCGTGTTATTTTAACAGAACCCGTAGCCGATTGAACGCAAAAGGGGATAGGGAGGACAGTCGATCCGGCGGCGATTTTGGGGCTGATGAAGTTTTTGTTAGCGCCGGTATCGATCAGGAATTGTAATTTAGTCCCATCTTTCCCCTTGTATTCTATGTAAGGGACGCTTGAGAGGCCTCCGTCATAAAATTTGGACCCTCAGCTCCCATTTCGTGGCCGTCCCTTTCCTCGATGATATCCTGAGGAGGCATGCCGACGTTTTCGGCACCGAGCTGATTGTAGTAATAGTCAGTTGAGGAAGCCTCGCCATGCTCGGCAAGGATTGCGGTCGAAGGGTCTGGCACGGGCTCCATGTGGTAAAGCTTGGTTGCCCTTTGGAACGGATTCTGATATTCGGACGATGTTCTTCATCCCAGAACCCTCGCTCTGGGGGAGCCTGTAATTGGAACGATGGGACTGACCCGACCTGTTCGACTCCATTTTAATGGCCGGTCTTGGGCCTTGGAAGCGAATGCTCTTTTGTGAGCCTCCGTATCCTGAACCTAACGAAGGTCTACCATTAACCTGATGGGAAGAAGTAAAGCGAGGGCCGCTCGGCGGTCGATAACCCCGGGTATTCGGAGCAAAATTCACCGGTGGGGAAGACTGGGCGAATGAGGACGGTTGAAGCGTATATAAAAGCGGCGGGGTAGGGAAAGAGGGAAGATATTTGGAGAGGGTTCAATCTAACAATAAAGAATTTAAACAAGAGCACCAGTCGAGCGGCACGCGACAGTGGGATATCCTTCGACCTTTTTGAAACGTAAAGAGTCAATAATTGTACAATACTTCTACTTAAAAGAAATATCGTAACGTAAGCCTTTGTATGCGTCTGTGTATGAATACGTGTATATGCGTGTATAATTTCATTGGTCAAGCACAAATGTATGTATGTATGTGTCTGTGTTTGAATGCAAAAAATGCGTGTGCATAGAAAAGAAGAGAAGAACAACAGATGGCGCTAATCGCTCGTACTCTCTTTCCTTTTCTTTCCTACATGAGCATTGCAATGACGTCACAGCTTGCTGGTCTGTATACAAAATCAAAGCGAACAAGGTTTTTATTTAAAAACTTCTGTGTTTGTTGTCCGATCGTGTTGGAATTTTGACGTTATGTTGGTATTATAATTAGCTAAGAGTGGTCCAAAATTGTTCCCGAAGTCACCAAAAAATTAGTGGACTCCATGCCAATAAGGGGGGGTCATACCAAATGTTAGCATAATTATAATAAGTTCTTAGGATAAAAAAAATCTTGAAATTTGGACGTGGTTGAAATAAGCTGTGACGTTGATTTTTGTTATTATTTCATTTTAAGTTAAAAAAAAAATATCAAAAAAAAAAATATTAAAATTGTGCGTTTAAATAATTTTCATAAACAATTTAGTTTAGCTGTGATAGTCCATTCAAGCTTAGTATAGGCACTGGTTGAAATAAGCTGTGAGCCACTGTATTTAAAAAATTTTTTTTAGACCATAAGGTATGATTTTATCAGTCTTCTATCATGTATGTATGTATGTCATGTTATATTTGATTTTAAATCATGCTGCAAATGCTGGGGAAGAATATTTTGTTTGCCGAAATAATGGGGTTGAAGGGCCCCAATCTCAAAAATTCTTTTTGCATGTTTTCTTAAGCTCTATTAGATGCCTGAAACGAAATCCCATTTTCAATGGTCGAAGGGTATCAAAAAAACCGTTACAGTATTGCAGCATTGTTTTTGTAAATTGTCAAAAATTGTGAAAACAAACATAGACAAACATAGGAAAAAAAGCTGAAAGCGTACGCGTATGAGTAAGACGGAAAGTTGTTGGCATCACTAAGCACTGTGTTCAGTGCTTAGTGGCATAACCGTTCAACTTCGTTTACGCTTTCTATCGCTGGGTGGTTCGGGGTTCGCTTACCTTAGGGTCACTACGAAAAGTACCCATTTAGGGAGTAGTCGGGTAGGTAGTTCAAACAAAACGACAGGGGTCCGATATATCGTGCAAAATATCGATAACATCCAACATATCGCCACTAAGCACTAAACACATAGAGACCTCAAGTACCCCAGAGCCCGAAGCATTGAGAGGACTTTCCCTGTCCGCTCGGCTGGGGTACTCGCATGTTTGGATGGGGTACTTCCATGTTCGGCTCTCAGTACAAACAGCGCAGAGCATCAACACTGCTTCAGTCGCACAACGACAGCGGAACGTTGAGCACGTATTTCATTGCGCTGTGCGAATTTTTATTTTATTTTATTATTTTTTATTTTTTCAAAAATTGATTGCCTGCTGGGCGTTTTTTCTCGACAGTTTGAATTTTTTTTCTCAGCTTTTATTTTTATTGAATTAGTTTGTTCGACATTGTACTGTCTCAAAATGTTGCAGGCGAATAAAAAATCCTTTCAAGTTATATTTTATTCAATATCTTGACAAACACCAAAAAAGAACGTTAGTTTTTATGACAGCAGTTTATATTGTTTTTTTTTAATTAAATTGTTTAAAGATATTCTTGTCATCAGAATTGTGATATCTGGAACATGTAGTTTTTCGGGAAAAGGGGCAAAGAGCAAAAAACAGGGTAAATACAATAAAACAATATTTTAGCCAATAACTGCTTATTTTTAACTTTTGTCTCAATTCGACTAAACTTTATTTATTATACCCTTCGGCAATATACGAAAAAGGTAAACAAAATAAAAACCAGTCGAACGCTACAGTCAGGTGCTGACTGTAGAAGGCCATGGATTATTATAGTATCTTTTATTTTCCGTTATTTATAATGAAAATTTTGCATTATTTGGATTATTATTAAGCATTTAAAAATATAAACTTTTTATTCTTATTATTTTATTCGAACGACACGCACAAACTTAATTGACGGATAGAAGAAGAAGAACGCATAAACAATGCAAAAGCGAATACAAGAATTATAAGCATTAGGTAGGGCGAGAGTGCAATAAGTTTATGTATACATTTTTGCTTTTGTCAAACAGTAGTGGCAACCGCAGAAGTTGTATAGTAGCTTAGTGGGGTGTGTGCCGGATCCGAAGGCCAATGATGTTGACAATGTTCGAGTTCGAATCCTGCCGAGATCAATGTCGGATATATTTTCCATTTTTTCTTTCTTTTCTATTAAATAATTTTAAAGCTTAACAAACAATACGTTTTAAATTTTTTGGTTCGCAACATATTTAATTAGAACAATTTTATAAACTTTGCCGAATGTTGCACAAATCTGACAGTTGCGTACATACGCCGAATACGGCAATTGATGTGTGTTAGAGCGGGACGCCGAAACGTAAATGTGCAAATGCAGACATGCATGTATCGGCGTCCCGCTCTAACATTCGAACTTATTGATTGTCTTAAATATTGCAAAAAAAACATGAGATTCAATTTTTGAAAACTATTTTTATTGATATTTAATTAAATAACTGTAGTTTTCATTTAAGCTTATAGGAATAAAAAAAAATAACCAAAAAAAAAGTAATTAAAATAAAAAGTTTCACCAGCCAGCCGCACATGGGATTCGAACTCACACACGCTGGACCGCTGTCCGCCACTCTAACCACTAAGCCACTGCCTCATTTATTGACTGATCGGCAAAGTTGCATTCTGAGCTAATTATGTTGCCATTCTATGCAAATAAAAAGTTTGAAAAATGCTGTGTGTCCGACGATTCGAACTTCGGTATGATGCGTAAATTAGGTCTTAATATGGGCATAAGTATACGTTCAAATTGAGTTTAATTCGGATCATATCTGAGTTATTTTTAGTCCGATTTCTATGAAATTTTCAGAAAACACCCGTGGCAAGGTATTTGTCATGTGAGATGTACAACTTTTGTTGTTGGGTGTATATTGTGTATATTAAATCGTTATTACTGATTTACAAAGGCGGGAAGGGGCGTGGCCTAATTTCAAAAAAACTTTGAGACACCCGGATATACACGTATGTTGTTACAAAATTTTATTGCTCTAGCTCTTATAGTTGCTGAGATCCAGGCGTTCATACAGACGGACAGACAGACAGACATCAATCGACTCGGCTGTTGATACTGATTCAGAATATATATAGTTTATGGGGTCGGAGATGCCTCCTTCTGCCTGTTACGCACAAACTTGTTCCGACAAACACAGTAAACCATGAATTTTTTTAAAATCCATGGCCTAATAAAAACCGTTCTGGACAAATGCAAACGCATTGTATCCCATTTTAAGAGCAGCACTATTTCGTATGCTAAATTAAAAGAGGCCCAAGAAGGTGAGAAAACGTTGGGCTTAAAGCAAGAATGTCCCACAAGATGTTAAAAGTTACCATAACAACTGTGCTCCTTAATACCCATAAGGGACTGATGCCACTTACATCGGACGAAATTTGCATTTTAGAAGATCTGCAGACAATACTTGCTCCGTTTGAACACGCAACTGTTCATACATCTTCGAGCACTGCTGTAACCATTTCTTCTGTGATTCCTGTCGTTTGCGGTATTCTTCACAATCTGACTGCCATGAAAACCAAACTCCACAATGAGGAAGCTCAAGAGGCCTGTGATTTCATTATTCAAGGGGTCAATAAAAGATTGCTTCCCTATGAAAATCGCACAGTTAACCGCATGACCACAATTTTAGACCCTCGGCTTAAAATGGAGGGATTTTCGTCTCCATTTAACTCTTCTCAAGGAAAAAAATCGCTGGAAGATAAGTTGTCGTTTACTAATAAACATGTTAAGGCTTCAATATCCTCAAGTTTTTCATCACCAATCCCTACAACAGAGTCCCAACTATTTGGATTCCTTGAAGCTAACAAAAGTCAAAAAATCAGATGCTCTCGTGTTGACTCAATATTAGCTTTGCGCCAATACTTAAATTCCAATAATTTGGATCCTGGCGTGAATCCCTTGGAGTTTTGGAAGGTAAAAGAAATAATTTTTTACAATAACAAATATAATAATCTATATTTTTTTGAACAGATTTCAAATGATGCAGCTTTTAAGGATTGTATACTAAAATACTTCTGTGTTCCCGCCACGTCAACAGAAAGTGAAAGAATGTTCAGTAAAGCAGGACTAGTCATAAGCGAAAAGCAAAGTTCTCTAAAGCCAAAGAATGTAAATATGCTTTTGTTTAAAACCAAAAGCATATTTACATTTTTTGGTTTTAGAGAATTGCTTTCAAATTAGCAGAATGAACTTCAATTTGTTATTTAATTTAAGACTTATTTTGAAATATTAATTTGACCGAGTTGAACTCGATATATTCTTTTGAAGATTTTTGGAATTAAGAGAATGGATCTCAAATAAAATGTTTTTGTTTAAATAAGTATAATTTTGATTCATTTATTTAATATGTTAAGCTGTTAAGCTTGCCCCCTCAAAAACTTCGATATATCGATATAGCAATGAAAAAGATCGATATATCAATTTACGGAAATATCGATATTTTTCCAGCTGTAAACCAAACTGATGCCCAGGCAGGATACCCTTCGCTTCCATAATCCTGACCATCCGGGCGGCATTCAGTCTCTCAAACACCTTCGAGATCGAAGGGAGGAGACTGATTGGCCGGTAGGACCCAGGTTTCTTTTCACGCTTTCCAGGTTTGTGTATCATGGAGATTATTCCGAGCTTCAACTGCAGTGCACTGTAGAGGGAAGCATTGCAGCCTCACCATAGCGTTGAATACCAACGTAATATAGAGGATCGCACATATCAGTAGTGCCTTGAGAGTGGAGTTGCAGATATTATCATGCCCTGGAGCTTTTTTGGGGTTTTGTTTTGTGATGACGTCGACAATCTCGCTGGGGGTGATCGCTTGTATCGGCAGGTCCATTTGGAGCGCTTGGGACAGCTAGTCATGAGTCGCGTAAACATCCTGCGGACTGGCGAGGTTCAGTGGTTGGAAACGCTCTGCAAGGTGAACAGCAAACACTTCGGCTTGCTCCAAATCAGTCCGGCATCATGCACCACTACTGTCAGCCAATGGCGATTTTGTTAAAAGTTTGAACCACTTAAAAATTGTAAAAAGCCAAAAAAAAATTTTAATTTCATTTAGTGAATTGGTTGACCAGGCTTTTTTAATTTCCTCAACTAGGGTCCCAGTGTCACTAAATTGTCTTCCTCCTTTATGCACTCTCATGGACTAAAGTCTGTAAATGCTTTCAATAATGTACATAAATGTCAGGAGAGTACGGCGACCACTCCAGCAATTTTACGGTTTGGTCCTTAATCCACTGTTCTAAAATCCGAGCCGTATGGTTTGACCATAAATCTCAGAAAAGATAGATAAGATATCTATAAAACTGACTAGTTTGCTTTGCAACAGACGGACGAACGGACAGACGGACATAGCTAGATCGACTTCCCAGGTGATGCTGATTCAGATCATATAGTATATATTATACTATACTTTATAGTGCCATAACTCCTGGCCAAAATTAATATACCCTCTCCAACATTTTACGTATTGGATATGTATGCAACAGGCAGAAGGAGGCGTGACAGATCCCACTAAGTATATATTTTCTTGTTCTGGATTACTAGCCGCGTCGAGCGAGCCATATCTGTCAGCCTGTCCGGATGCCCATCTTTCTATTTATTTAAGAAAGTGTAAGCATGTCACGAAATGTTCCTGGCAGTTAACAAGCTCGCGGACGAAATCTCCAGGCTCAACGAAAGATATCTGAAAAGGCTTGAGAACCACCCCAACAACCTCGCCATAAGCTGTTGGACAACAGCCAAACCCGCAGACGTCTACTGAGGAGACATCCCCTGGACCTACCACAACTATAACAAACAAATTTAAACCCACATTCCTTAAGCCAATGTCACCCGCCAAAAATTTAATTATTGTCCACTTGGACAGATTTTAAATGAATAAACGTACGCTACAACAAAAAAATAAGTTAACAAGCAAAGCAGGCGAGCTTGGAGCGCCAACTGCTGTGAATAATTTGAAAGAGAATTCGAAGAATGAACTGAAAGCCATACCTAAAGAGGCCTACCTACCATGAAGATTGAAAAAAAGGCGGCATATGTGTATCCCCTCTAATGGTGATTATTTTGAAGGGGATAAAATAAACAAGAGCAACAGTCGAGCGGCACGCGACAGTGGGATACCCTTCGACCTTTTTGAAACGTAAAGAGTCAATAATTGTACAATACTTCTACTTAATAGAAATATCATAACGTAGGCTTTTGTATGCGTCTGTGTATGAATACGTGTATCATTTCATTGGTTAAGCACAAATGTATGTATGTGTGTGTGTGCGTTTGAATGCAAAAAATGCGTGTGCATAGAAAAGAAGAGAAGAACAACAGATGGCGCTCCGCGCATTCTCTTTCCTTTTCTTTCCTACATGAGTATTGCAATGACATCACAAAACCAGTCGAAAATTTTGCATTAAGTGGATTATTATTATTCTATTCGAACGACACGCTCAAATTTAATTGACGGATAGAAGAAGAAGAACGCATAAACAATGCAAAAGCGAATAGACAAGAATTATAAGCATTGGGTAGGGCAAAAGAGCAATAAGTTTATGTATGCATTTTTGCTTTTCCCAAACAGTAGTGGCGGCTGTAGAAGTCGCATAGTAGCTTAGTAGAGTGTGTGCCGAATTCGAAGACCGAGTTTTCGACAGTTGACAGTGTTCTAGTTCGAATCCTGCCGCGATCAATGTGTGACATGTTTTCCTTTTTTTCTTTCTTTTCTATTAAATAATTTTAAAGCTTAACAACAATACTTTTTAAATTTTTTGGTACGCAACATATTTAATTAGAATACTTTTATACACAAATCTGACAGTTGCGTACATACGCCGAATACGGCAATTGATGTGTGTTAGAGCGGGACGCCGAAACGTAAATGTGCAAATGCAGACATGCATGTATCGGCGTCCCGCTCTAACATTCGAACTTATTGATTGTCTTAAATATTGCAAAAAAAACATGAGATTCAATTTTTGAAAACTATTTTTATTGATATTTAATTAAATAACTGTAGTTTTCATTTAAGCTTATAGGAATAAAAAAAATAACCAAAAAAAAAGTAATTAAAATAAAAAGTTTCACCAGCCAGCCGCACATGGGATTCGAACTCACACACGCTGGACCGCTGTCCGCCACTCTAACCACTAAGCCACCGCCTCATTTATTGACTGATCGGCAAAGTTGCATTCTGAGCTAATTATGTTGCCATTCTATGCAAATAAAAAGTTTTGTAAAATGCTGTGTGTCCGACGATTCGAACTTCGGTATGATGCGTAAATTAGGTCTTAATACGAGGGTCGTTTGATAAGTCCGTGACTTTTTGAATAAAATATATTTTTTTCGTCAAAGAAGCGTTTTATTTCTCAACATAATCTCCTTTTAGCTCTATACATTTAGTCCAGCGTTTTTCCATTTTTTTTATTCCTTCCAAATAATAGGTTTTCTCAAGGCCCTCAAAATAGTCGTTTGTTTCTGTGTTTCTCTTCATTTGACCCGAATCTCTTACCGCCGAGCCATTTCTTCATGTTTGGAAACAAAAAATAGTCACAGGGGGCTAAATCTGGAGAATATGCTGGATGGGGTAGCAGTTCGTAGCCCAATTTATGAAATTTTGCCATTAGCACACGAAATTCACTTTTTTCCATTTTCGTTAAAATTCACGAGATCGTCTGCTTTCAATGCCTATAAAACGCAAACCAAAAAACGCAGCTTTCTCAAAATTTTACAGTCAGCTGTTAATCGATAACTGCTGACAGGAGCAGTGTTGTATTTAGAGCACGTGCGCGGCAAATACAAAAAGTCACGGACTTATCAAACGACCCTCGTATGCGCATAAGTATACGTTCAAATTGATTTTAAATCGAATCATATCTCACTTATTTTTAGTCCGATTTAAATGAAATTTGCAGAAAACTCCCGTGGCAAAGTATTTGTCATGTGAGATGTACAATTTTGGTTGTTGGGTGTATATTGTGGATTTTAAATAAATATTACTGATTAACAGAGGCGGGAAGGGGCGTGGCCAAATTTCCAAAAAAACTTTGAAACACTGCAACATACATGGATGTTGTCACAAAATTTGAAGACTCTAGCTCTTATAGTTTCTGAGATCCAGGTGTTCATACAGACAGACAGACGGACAGACGGACAGACAGACAGACATCAATCGACTCGGCTGTTGATACTGATTCAGAATATATATAGTTTATGGGGTCGGAGATGCCTCCTTCTGCCTGTTACGCAAAAACTCGTTCCGACAAACACAGTAGACCATGAATTTTTTTAAAATCCATGGCCTAAAAAGTTCCCGGAATTTATTTAAAAAATTAAAAATACAAGATTATACATCAAAATCTACTGACTTTAAATGTATGGAACAAGCAGAAGGAGTGGGAGACTCCATAAAATAAATATATATAGTTTAGATAAAGTTTGTTTTAGATTTTGACCAAGCCCCTCTACCCCTGTAAATCTATAAAACCAAATTAAAAGGGTAACTTTAACACAATATCGATTTGAAGTGAATAACGAGTCAGTTTATTGTATTTTAAGCAAAGTTGTTCCAAAATCCTGAACGGAAGTGCTCAAAGCTCGAGGTGTGGCACCGACTTCAGCTTTTACTGCCATTAACGATACCGAAATCATTTTTATTAATTACTATGCTATAAACTACAGTACAGTATGCCTTGGTTGATGCATCTGAGAAAGCATGCAATTGAATGCTGTCTGCGTCGTTTACAACCAATCTTGGTAATTTGCATAGTAACAAATTTTCTGAATCTGATCGCCACTCGAGTCAATTTTTTACAAGTATATTTAAGTTGTGTTTTTCAGTCCAGATTGAGAAGTCCAAAAGTTAAAAAACATTAATTTTATTTGCACGATTATGTATGCGATATTCGACAACACTTGCCTCTATGTGCAATGTGTCTTCCCAGGGTGCAAAAAAGGTCCTGTGATTACGTCTTATGATATGACTCCTTACCTCAGCGGATGTACGAAGTCATACTTAACCGTGGAGGCTAAACACATTATTAATTTATAGTGAAAATAAAATAATAGTGAATTTTCTATGTTGTTTGTTTTTATTAATTTAAAATGTTATTAATAAAGTTCGTATCCTATCTTCTATTAATTTTCGTGTGAAATTATATATTCTTTTAAGGGGAAAAAATTTTATTTGAAAAGCTTTTTTAGTTTTCCTGATATGGAGTTTCTAAGACGAGCAGCATAGGATGTGTTTGTCGTGCAGTGTAGTATTTGTTTTTTTTTTTTATATTTATTTCTGCATTGTAGAGTATCTTCTAGGCAAGAATTCACCTTGCTCTTCGTGGCAGTAGATGTGTTCCACTTCTCGTCATCGTTTATGACATCCGTTTCATTATTATTATTATCACTAACCGAGGTATACGATTCAATTTCGCTTGGTAAATGGGAATTACGTCATGGTGCCATTTTATAGAATTTGCTTTTATATTCTCCGGCGGAAAAGAGTATTTAAACATAATAATGTTATCTCAGATAATTTTCTTGTCAAAACGTAGAAAAAAATGTATTTGAAAAGCTTTTTTAGTTTTCCTGATATGAAGTTTCTAAGTCTAGCAGCATAGGGTGTGCTAATCGCTTGTAGTGCAGTGTAGTATTTGGTTTTTTTTTATATTTTTTTTATATCATGGCAGTAGATGTGATCCACTTCTCGTCATCGTTTATCACATCCGTGTCATTAGTATTGTCTTTACTAACTGAGGTATGAGATTCAATTTCGCGTAATAAATGGGATTTGCGTCATGGTGCCATTTTATAGAATTTGCTTTTATATTCTCCGGCGGAAAAGAGTATTTAAACATAATAATGTTATCTCAGATAATTTTCTTGTTAAGACCTAGAAAAAAATGTATTTGAAAAGCTTTTTTAGTTTTCCTGATATGAAGTTTCTAAGACGAGCAGCATAGGATGTGTTTGTCGTGCAGTGTAGTATTTGTTTTTTTTTTATATATTTATTTCTGCATTGTAGAGTATCTTCTAGGCAAGAATTCACCTTGCTCTTCGTGGCAGTAGATGTGTTCCACTTCTCGTCATCGTTTATGACATCCGTTTCATTATTATTATTATCACTAACCGAGGTATACGATTCAATTTGGCTTGGTAAATGGGAATTACGTCATGATGCCATTTTATAGAATTTGCTTTTATATTCTCTGGCGGAAAAGAGTATTTAAACATAATAATGTTATCTCAGATAATTTTCTTGTCAAGACCTAGAAAAAAATGTATTTGAAAAGCTTTTTTTGTTTTCCTGATATGAAGATTCTAAGACGAGCAGCATAGGATGTGCTAATCGCTTGTCGTGCAGTGTAGTATTTGGTTTTTTTTTTATATTTTTTTTATATCATGGCAGTAGATGTGATCCACTTCTCGTCATCGTTTATCACATCCGTGTCATTAGTATTGTCTTCACTAACTGAGGTATGAGATTCAATTTCGCGTAATAAATGGGATTTACGTCATGGTGCCATTTTATAAAATTTGCTTTTATATTCTCCGGCGGAAAAGAGTATTTAAACATAATAATGTTATCTCAGATAATTTTCTTGTCAAAACGTAGAAAAAAATGTATTTGAAAAGCTTTTTTAGTTTTCCTGATATGAAGTTTCTAATCTAGCAGCATAGGATGTGCTAATCGCTTGTAGTGCAGTGTAGTATTTGGTTTTTTTTTATATTTTTTTTATATCATGGCAGTAGATGTGATCCACTTCTCGTCATCGTTTATCACATCCGTGTCATTAGTATTGTCTTCACTAACTGAGGTATTAGATTCTATTTCGCGTAATAAATGGGATTTACGTCATGGTGCCATTTTATAGAATTTGCTTTTATATTTTCCGGCGGAAAAGAGTATTTAAACATAATAATGTTATCTCAGATAATTTTCTTGTCAAGACCTAGAAAAAAATGTATTTGAAAAGCTTTTTTAGTTTTCCTGATATAAAGTTTCTAAGACGAGCAGCATAGGGTGTGCTTATCGGTTGTCCGCGTGTAGTGTTTGGTTTTTTTTTATATTTATTTCTGCATTGTAGAGTATCTCCTAGGCAAGAATTCAGCTTGCTCTTCGTGGCAGTAGATGTGATCCACTTCTCGTCATCGTTTATGACATCCGTTTCATTATTATTATTATCACTAACCGAGGTATACGATTCAATTTCGCTTGGTAAATGGGAATTACGTCATGGTGCCATTTTATAGAATTTGCTTTTGTATTCTCCGGCGGAAAAGAGTATTTAAACATAATAATGTTATCTCAGATAATTTTGTTGTGTGAAGTACAATAATAACTAATTACTTAGATTCCTTCTATGACTTCAATGTCAAGACCAAGGCATTTTCTTATGCTTGGACATCAACTTTAGGGATATATTTAGTTTTTTTTTTAATAATTTGTTACAAAGCATTTTCTTAAGCTTGGACATCAACTTGTTACCAATCTAACATGAAATTTATGCATGACTCCAAGATCAACCAAATGCATAATATCCAGTGGAATTTGAGTCACCATTTTAATATTTAGGGTTTCAAAAGGTGTAATTTTCATTAAATATTTTTTTATCTGGTGATCGGCATATTTTCTACTTTTAATGTCCTCGTTTTACGTCTTGGTGCCATTTTATAATATTTGCTTTTATATTCTACGGCGGAAAAGAGTATTTAAAAATAATGTTATCCCAGATAATTTTGTTGTGTGGAGTACAATGTACTTCAATGTCAAGACCTACTCGGACCTATAAAATTGGTAGCGGTAAACATTCTGCCCAAATATAAACGAGACTGGCTCAATAAAACAAAAACGGTTATTTATTCTTCAATTTTTATACCCTTCGACCATTGAAAATGGTCAAAAGGGTATACTAACTTTGTGCAAATGTATGTAACAGGCAGAAGGAGGCGTGGGAGACATCACAAAGTATATATATTCTTGCTCAGGATCACTAGCCAAGTCGATGTCTGTCTGTCTGTCCGGATGTCTGGATGTCTAGATGTCCAGATGAACACACAGATCTCAGCTATTATAAAAGCTAGAGACACCAAATTTTTTATGAAGGTTTCTGTTTATCCGGGACAGGTGAAGTTTATTTCAAATGTTAGGTTCCACGCTCCCGCCCAAGCAAATCAATAATTTCATCTTTTAAGCTGATTTGCGAGCGACATATAAAGGATACAACATTCTGAGTAAGACCAATTATAAAATCAACATAACGTCAAAATTTCAATCCGATCGGACAACAAACACAGACGTTATTAAACAAAAACCTTGTTCGCTTAGATTAGGCCATGGATTTTCTTAAAATAAATCTACTGTGTTTGTCGGAACGAGTTTGTGCGTAATAGGCAGAAGGAGGCATCTCCGACCACATAAACTATATATATTCTGAATCAGTATCAACAGCCGAGTCGATTGATGTCTGTCTGTCTGTCTGTCTGTCCGTCTGTCCGTCTGTATGAACGCCTGGATCTCAGCAACTATAAGAGCTAGAGCAATAAAATTTTGTGACAACATACGTGTATATCTCAAAGTTTTTTTGAAATTTGGCCACGCCCCTTCCCGCCTCTGTAAATCAGTAATAACGATTTAATATACGCAGTATACACCCAACAACAAAAGTTGTACATCTCACGATTTAATATACGCAGAATACACCCAACAACAAAAGTTGTACATCTCACTTGACAAATACCTTTCCACGGATGTTTTCTGAAAATTTCATTTAAATCGGACTAAAAATAAGGGAGATATGATCCGAATTAAACTCAATTTGAAAGTATACTTATGCGCATATTAAGACCCAATTTAGGCATCATACCGAAGTTCGAATCTAGCGTCGGGCACACAGCATTTAACAGAACTTTTGATTTGCATAGAATGGTAACAGAATTAGCCCAGAGTGCAACTTTGCCGATCGAACGAAAAATGAGGCGGTGGCTTAACCACAAAGCGGTGGACAGCGCTCCTTGCAAATTTAATGAATGCGTGCGTGAGTTCCAAGTCCCATGTGCCGCCGGTGCAACTTCTTGTTTTTATTACTTTTTTTGGTTATTTTTTATTCCTATAAGCTAAAAAGGAAAACTACAGTCATTTAATTAAATACCATTAAAAATAGTTTTCAAAAATTAAATTTCATATTTTATGCGATATTTAAGACAATCAATAAGTTACGGATGTTAGAGCGGGACGCCGATACATGCATGTCTGAATTTGCACATTTACGTTTCGGCGTCCCGCTCTAACACACATCAATTGCCGTATTCGGCGTATGTACGCAACTGTCAGATTTGTGTATAAAAGTATTCTAATTAAATATGTTGCGTACCAAAAAATTTAAAAAGTATTGTTGTTAAGCTTTAAAATTATTTAATAGAAAAGAAAGAAAAAAAGGAAAACATGTCACACATTGATCGCGGCAGGATTCGAACTAGAACACTGTCAACTGTCGAAAACTCGGTCTTCGAATTCGGCACACACTCTACTAAGCTACTATGCGACTTCTACAGCCGCCACTACTGTTTGGGAAAAGCAAAAATGCATACATAAACTTATTGCTCTTTTGCCCTACCCAATGCTTATAATTCTTGTCTATTCGCTTTTGCATTGTTTATGCGTTCTTCTTCTTCTATCCGTCAATTAAATTTGTGCGTGTCGTTCGAATAGAATAATAATAATCCACTTAATGCAAAATTTTCGACTGGTTTTTTGAATGATGTAGCAATACTCATGTAGGAAAGAAAAGGAAAGAGAATGCGCGGAGCGCCATCTGTTGTTCTTCTCTTCTTTTCTATGCACACGCATTTTTTGCATTCAAACGCACACACACACATACATACATTTGTGCTTAACCAATGAAATGATACACGTATTCATACACAGACGCATACAAAAGCCTACGTTATGATATTTCTATTAAGTAGAAGTATTGTACAATTATTGACTCTTTACGTTTCAAAAAGGTCGAAGGGTATCCCACTGTCGCGTGCCGCTCGACTGTTGCTCTTGTTTATTTTATCCCCTTAAAAATAATCACCATTAGAGGGGATACACATATGCCGCCTTTTTTTCAATCTTCATGGTAGGTAGGCCTCTTTAGGTATGGCTTTCAGTTCATTCTTCGAATTCTCTTTCAAATTATTCACAGCAGTTGGCGCTCCAAGCTCGCCTGCTTTGCTTGTTAACTTTTTTTTTTTGTTGTAGCGTACGTTTATTCATTTAAAATCTGTCCAAGTGGACAATAATTAAATTTTTGGCGGGTGACATTGGCTTAAGGAATGTGGGTTTAAATTTGTTTGTTATAGTTGTGGTAGGTCCAGGGGATGTCTCCTCAGTAGACGTCTGCGGGTTTGGCTGTTGTCCAACAGCTTATGGCGAGGTTGTTGGGGTGGTTCTCAAGCCTTTTCAGATATCTTTCGTTGAGCCTGGAGATTTCGTCCGCGAGCTTGTTAACTGCCAGGAACATTTCGTGACATGCTTACACTTTCTTAAATAAATAGAAAGATGGGCATCCGGACAGGCTGACAGATATGGCTCGCTCGACGCGGCTAGTAATCCAGAACAAGAAAATATATACTTAGTGGGATCTGTCACGCCTCCTTCTGCCTGTTGCATACATATCCAATACGTAAAATGTTGGAGAGGGTATATTAATTTTGGCCAGGAGTTATGGCACTATAAAGTATAGTATAATATATACTATATGATCTGAATCAGCATCACCTGGGAAGTCGATCTAGCTATGTCCGTCTGTCCGTTCGTCCGTCTGTTGCAAAGCAAACTAGTCAGTTTTATAGATATCTTATCTATCTTTTCTGAGATTTATGGTCAAACCATACGGCTCGGATTTTAGAACAGTGGATTAAGGACCAAACCGTAAAATTGCTGGAGTGGTCGCCGTACTCTCCTGACATTTATGTACATTATTGAAAGCATTTACAGACTTTAGTCCATGAGAGTGCATAAAGGAGGAAGACAATTTAGTGACACTGGGACCCTAGTTGAGGAAATTAAAAAAGCCTGGTCAACCAATTCACTAAATGAAATTAAAATTTTTTTTTTGGCTTTTTACAATTTTTAAGTGGTTCAAACTTTTAACAAAATCGCCATTGGCTGACAGTAGTGGTGCATGATGCCGGACTGATTTGGAGCAAGCCGAAGTGTTTGCTGTTCACCTTGCAGAGCGTTTCCAACCACTGAACCTCGCCAGTCCGCAGGATGTTTACGCGACTCATGACTAGCTGTCCCAAGCGCTCCAAATGGACCTGCCGATACAAGCGATCACCCCCAGCGAGATTGTCGACGTCATCACAAAACAAAACCCCAAAAAAGCTCCAGGGCATGATAATATCTGCAACTCCACTCTCAAGGCACTACTGATATGTGCGATCCTCTATATTACGTTGGTATTCAACGCTATGGTGAGGCTGCAATGCTTCCCTCTACAGTGCACTGCAGTTGAAGCTCGGAATAATCTCCATGATACACAAACCTGGAAAGCGTGAAAAGAAACCTGGGTCCTACCGGCCAATCAGTCTCCTCCCTTCGATCTCGAAGGTGTTTGAGAGACTGAATGCCGCCCGGATGGTCAGGATTATGGAAGCGAAGGGTATCCTGCCTGGGCATCAGTTTGGTTTACAGCTGGAAAAATATCGATATTTCCGTAAATTGATATATCGATCTTTTTCATTGCTATATCGATATATCGAAGTTTTTGAGGGGGCAAGCTTAACAGCTTAACATATTAAATAAATGAATCAATATTATACTTATTTAAAAAAAACATTTTATTTGAGATCCATTCTCTTAATTCTAAAAATCTTCAAAAGAATATATCGAGTTCAACTCGGTCAAATTAACATTTCAAAATAAGTCTTAAATTAAATAACAAATTGAAGTTCATTCTGCTAATTTGAAAGTAATTCTCTAAAACCAAAAAATGTAAATATGCTTTTGGTTTTAAACAAAAGCATATTTACATTCTTTGGCTTTAGAGAACTTTGCTTTTCGCTTATGACTAGTCCTGCTTTACTGAACATTCTTTCACTTTCTGTTGACGTGGCGGGAACACAGAAGTATTTTAGTATACAATCCTTAAAAGCTGCATCAATTGAAATCTGTTCAAAAAAATAAAGATTATTATATTTGTTATTGTAAAAAATTATTTCTTTTACCTTCCAAAACTCCAAGGGATTCACGCCAGGATCCAAATTATTGGAATTTAAGTATTGGCGCAAAGCTAATATTGAGTCAACACGAGAGCATCTGATTTTTTGACTTTTGTTAGCTTCAAGGACTCCAAATAGTTGGGACTCTGTTGTGGGGATTGGTGATGAAAAACTTGAGGATATTGAAGCATGTTTATTAGTAAACGACAACTCATCTTCCAGCGATTTTTTTCCTTGAGAAGAGTTAAATGGAGACGAAAATCCCTCCATTTTAAGCCGAGGGTCTAAAATTGTGGTCATGCGGTCAACTGTGCGATTTTCATAGGGAAGCAATCTTTTATTGACCCCTTGAATAATGAAATCACAGGCCTCTTGAGCTTCCTCATTGTGGAGTTTGGTTTTCATGGCAGTCAGATTGTGAAGAATACCGCAAACGACAGGAATCACAGAAGAAATGGTTACAGCAGTGCTCGGAGATGTATGAACAGTTGCGTGTTCAAACGGAGCAAGTATTGTCTGCAGATCTTCTAAAATGCAAATTTCGTCCGATGTAAGTGGCATCAGTCCCTTATGGGTATTAAGGAGCACAGTTGTTATGGTAACTTTTAACATCTTGTGGGACATTCTTGCTTTAAGCCCAACGTTTTCTCACCTTCTTGAGCCTCTTTTAATTTAGCATACGAGATAGTGCTGTTCTTAAAATGGGATACAATGCGTTTGCATTTGTCCAGAACGGTTTTTATTAGGCCATGGATTTTAAAAAAATTCATGGTCTACTGTGTTTGTCGGAACGAGTTTGTGCGTAACAGGCAGAAGGAGGCATCTCCGACCCCATAAACTATATATATAGTCTGAATCAGTATAACAGCCGAGTCGATTGAGCCATGTCTGTCTGTCCGTCTGTATGAACGCCTGGATCTCAGCAACTATAAGAGGTAGAGCCATAATTTTGTAACAACATACGTGTATATCCAGGTGTTTCACAGTTTTTTTTGAAATTTGGCCACGCCCCTTCCCGCCTCTATAAATAAGTAATAACGATTTAATTTACACAATATACACCCAAAAACAAAAGTACATCTTACTTGCCAAATACATTTCCACGGGTATTTTCTGAAAATTTCATTTAAATCTGACTAAAAATAAGGGAGATATGATCCAAATTAAACTCAATTTGAAAGTATACTTAAGCGCATATTAAGACCCAATTTACGCAAGCAGACCGAAGTTCAAATCAAGCGTCGGACACACGCTACAAAACTTTTTATTTGCATATGGTTTGATAACAGAATTGGCTCAGATTGCATTTTTCTGATCAGACGACAAATGAGGCAGTGACTTAGAGGTTTGAGTGGCGTAGTTTAAGTCCTGCGCGCGGCTGGTGTGACTTTTTATTTCAATTACTTTTTTTTTGGTTTTTTTATTTTTATAAACTAAAGGAAATCTTCAGTTATTTAATTATTTCAATAATAATAGTTTTCAAAAATTAAAATTCATGTTTTTATGCAATATTTAAGACAATCAATGAGTTACGAATGTTAGAGCGGGATGCCGATACATGCATGTCTGCATTTGCATATTTACGTTTCGGCGTCCCGCTCTAACACACATCAATTGCCGTATTCGGTGTATGTACGCAACTGTCAGATTTGTGCAACGTTCGGCAAAGTTTATAAAAGTGTTCTAATTAAATTTGTTGCGTACCAAAAAATTTAAAAATTATTGTTTGTTAAGCTTTTAAATTATTTAATAGAAAAGAAAGAAAAAAAGGAAAACATGTCACACATTGATCGCGGCAGCATTCGAACTCGAACACTGTTAACATCATTGGTCTTCGAATCCGGCACACACTCCACTAAGCTACTATACAACTTCCACGGCCGCCACTACTATTTGACAAAAGCAAAAATGCATACATAAACTTATTGTTCTATTGCCCTACCTAATGCTTATAATTCTTGTCTATTCCCTTTTGCATTGCTTATGCGTTTTTCTTCTTATGTCCGTCAATTAAATGTGTGCGTGTCGTTTAAATAATATAATAAGAATTCATATTTTTAAATGCTTAATAATAATAAAGCAAAATTTTCATTATAAATAACGGAAAATAAATGATACACGGTATACTATGATAATCCATGGCCTTCTACAGTCAGCACCTGACTATAGCGTTCGCCTGGTTTTTATATTAATTTTCTTTTAAATTACACTCTTCGGTCTTTTTGAGAAATTCTAACTTTAACGGCCGACAAAACCGAATGAACTGCTGTGTACGATTATTCCATCAGACGTTTTGCGAGGCATCTATTAGTCTCAAGGGTGTAACGGTTGTGGCAAAAATAGTTTGAATCAAGAGATTGTCTTACCATGTACTTTTGGTTGTAACTTGCTTGTCCAGAGCTTCCATCGAACACACAGCTTAAGATGACTTCCGCGGCGAAAAAATCTGTACCTTGGTCTTCCATTATGCTTTGCACCACATCAATCTGAAAATGCACAAGACGTTGACTGTATGGGCTATTAAAGTCATCAGGGCGGCATAATTTTTTCTCGGCAGCAACCATACTATACAATGGATATATATCGCATCGTTAATTTTTGTTGACTGTTCTCTTATAGCGAAATATTGCTCTGTTGCTTTTAAATGCTGGCAAGGTCTAATTGATTACGCCTTTGCGCAGCTAAGCTTGCCGCAAGAATAAGCAATAAGTAAGCGTACGTTGCTTTTTTCAGCTTTTGCAAATGCTGCTGCGTACTTTCTACAAGACCTGCTGCTGTTCTTATTAAATGCCAATTTTGGCCGACCCACTGGATTCATATTCTTAGGTAATTTGTCAACAGTGTACGAGCCCAACCACATTGTATGCTCTCACTGAAAATGCTCTAAGTTACATTTGCACTTCTCCCACATTGCAGCCAAACGGTAGCAAAATATTTTGCTGGTATGCTCCACAATACTCATATGGGTAAAGGTTAAATAGCTGCCTACATCTCCGTTTTTTTTAAATTTTTTTTCCCTGATATATATTTATCATGAATTTGGGTTATAAAATTATTTGGCGGTCGCTTCTAGTTTTTTTTTATTGAATTTATTGTTGTTGGTCAATTCTGAGTAAAACGTCACGACGATGCGCACTGTGTTCCACAAGCCATTTATTCCAAGCGAAAAATGCGCCAGACACAAAAATTATGCCGTTGCAACTGTTAATTTTCGTATTGCTTGACGCTTATTCAGAATTTCGGCGCGACAGCCGAAAAGTCGTTGCTCGGTAGTCTGGCGCCAATGCAGATGTTCAATAGCTTTTTGAACCCATTAGTATATCATTCGATGTGTGATTTTCAAAGCGTAAAGATGGCAAATTGCAAGAAATGCGAGTTAACAAATGCAGAATTTTCTTTGTTGATTCAGTCGGATATTGAACTAATTGACTTTTTACGCATAACATAATATCCAATGTAAAAATGTGTCCAAAGTGCGGAAATGAGTGCCAAGTTAAATACAGATCTGATTCTGTAATTAACTTTACATGTCATAGCTGCGCAACTATTTCTGCGGCTGTTTGTTCTCAGAAACCATCCGAAAAAACACTTTTTTCCAAGGACACCGATTCTCCATCACTGAAATTTGCCGGTTCATAATGTTGGACACAAATGGACTTAAGCGCGAAGTCCAGTTTTTGATGCAGGAATTGGGATGGTCACGGCCATCAATAATTGACTTCCGCAACTTCATGCGCGAAGTATATATAGACTGGGCGGTACGCAACAGCCCTCGGACCATTTGTGGCCCCGGCAAAGTGGTTGAAATCGACGAAACTAAAGTGGGACACCGGAAATATAACTGTGGCCGCATAGTGGAAGGTGAATGGCTATTTGGCGGCATTGAAAGAGACATCAAGGAATTTTTTATCGCGTCAGTGGAGTCCAGAAATAAGGACACCCTGTTGTCTCTTATAAAGGTTCGAATAGCCGATGGCGCTACCATTATGTCGGATTTTTGGAAAGCCTATTCTTGTCTTAAGGACGAGGGCTTCCAACACCAGACCGTGAACCACTCAAAAAATTTCGTCGATCCATCAACCGCTGCCCATACTCAATCCATCGAGCGGCTGTGGCATGACGAGAAAGATGGTATACCCCGCTTCGGACGGAAAAAGGCGCACTTTGTAGGGTATCTGGCCAAATTTCAATTTTTTAAGAAATTCCCTTCACACTCCGATAGATTCCATGAAGAGGGAAGGAGTTGTAATAAAAAATGGTAAAATTTGCTGGGTAAGGAAAGCCCGCGGCAGGCGAAAAATTTTTTGCCCACGGCGCTTTGTGTTTAGTGATTCGGAATAGAAAACCAACTTCAATGTCTTCAACAAGTCGGCCTTTATAACGACCACCAAAACTTAATAAAGATACAAATATATTACGTATGTATTACAGAACAAGTTGTTAGGAAACGGAAAAATAACTTTAAAACTCTTAAAAATGTTTCATATGTAGTACTATGTAGTACGTGTAGTTATAATTAGTACGTAAGATTCTATGTAATTGTAATTATTGTTTAGTTTGTCGATCATGGCTCATCGCCATCTATTGTAAGTTAAATAGTTCTAGTTCACAAAGCGCCTTTTGGTGTAAACAAGAGGAGTAGAGAGTTAGGAGAAGCGACGCACTTCACTTTTAAGCACAACGCAGTATTGTACGGACGGGCATTGTGAAATTAAAAAAATATTGTACGAGTAATAACGCCTAAAATAAAAACTATAATTGATTCAACTATAAAGGCTATCTGACTACTAAAATTCAGAAGTGGTCGTGTATCTACGTTTATTTTTAGTCAAAGTGTTCTAAAGCTATTACGGATGATATGGAGATACAAAATTTAAGCGGCGATTTGAATGACTTAAGCATACATGATTTAAAGTTGTGGTGCGAAAAGTTTAAATTACCAACCAAAGGCAGCAAATCGGCTTTAGTGTTGAAAATCCAAAGTATGCTATCGTTAACAAGTGCAAGTGCAGCAAGTCTGCGTAGCGAAGCACCCCTAAGCAGCAAAACTACCGTTGTCGGGAGATATAGATGACATTTTTTCACAAATGCAAATCAGATTTGGAACGAAAGGCAATCTTGTAGAGCTATGTACGTCAAAGCTTAGAAAAACGTAAATGGCTCAATGACGAAGTGTTTGCAAGCTATTTTTATGACAAACAGATGTTGGCAAACAAATTAAATGTTACCGATGACGAAATGGTGCAGTATATACTGGAGGGTATACCGAATGTTGAACTCAGAAACCAAGGCAAGTTACAACGTTTTGCTACACCGGCTGCAGTTCTGGATGCGTTCCGTGATATTAAGATGCCACGTCTTACTGGGGGAAAAAGTCACTCTGGAGCTGTGCCAAAGACTTCGACCCCGGACTAGAGGGTTGTTAAATGTTTTAATTGCAATTGTTCCGGACATATAGCTGCAGAGTGCCGAAAGCCGAAGCGTCCAGATGGAGCGTGCTATGCGTGCGGCAAAGAGGGACATTTGGCTAGAGAATGCTCACTATACAAGAAGACAACACCAAAGGACAATTATGTAAGATACTTTGATATAAGTTTCTGTGATGCAAATAATTGTAAGTCAAATTTTATCTCCATAGGGTGCCTCTTAGATTCAGGGAGTCCGATAACAATTTTAAAAAGATCTACATTTCCTAAAGAATTACAGTTAAGCCACAATGAATCGGCAAATACTTATTTTGGTATTAATGAAAGTAAATTGAATGTACTTGGTAAAATTACTTGTTTGTTTAAAAATTTAAATAAAGTTGTAACTATTGAATCTTTTGTTGTGAGTAATGAATCCATAAGGCACCCAGTGGTTTTGGGCAGAGATTTTTTAAATATGAGTAATTATAAGTTAATTCAGGTTGATGAGAATATAAGCAATAAGTATGTGCAAAGTAAAAGTAAAGACAAATTAAAAGACATGCAAAGCAAAGAAAAGTTAGAATATGTACAAAGTGAAGGAAATGTAAAAGAACAAAGACCAAGCAACGTGAATGAAATTAAAAGTAAAGACAAATTAAAAGACATACAAGGTAAAGAACAATTAGCTAATATGCAAAGCAAGGGTAGTGCAGAAAATCGAAGAAATGACAATATAGGAGAGACTCAGAGTAAAGTCAAAGTAAATAAAATGCAATTTCGAGAAAAGATAGATAATGTAAAGGAAATGCAAAGTGAAAACGGTGAAGCAGAAATATATCGAAACGAAGAGAACGAACGTCAAAGAAAAATGAGCATGAATGAAATAAAAAATGAGATAAAAGAGGAAAGTTTTGAAACGCAGATGTTGCTGATCGATGTAGACTGTAAAAATATAAAAGAATACAAAGTGGGAGAAGAGATGAATAATGTAAACACGAAGAGGTTAGAGAATCCGTTTGAGAATTACGAGGGTCGTTTGATAAGTCCGTGACTTTTTGTATTTGCCGCGCACCTGCTCTAAATACAACACTGCTCCTGTCAGCAGTTATCGATTAACAGCTGACTGTAAAATTTTGAGAAAGCTGCGTTTTTTGGTTTGCGTTTTATAGGCATTGAAAGCAGACGATCTCGTGAATTTTAACGAAAATGGAAAAAAGTGAATTTCGTGTCAGCATGGCAAAATTTCATAAATTGGGCTACGAACTGCTACCCCATCCAGCATATTCTCCAGATTTAGCCCCCTGTGACTATTTTTTGTTTCCAAACATGAAGAAATGGCTCGGCGGTAAGAGATTCGGGTCAAATGAAGAGAAACACAGAAACAAACGACTATTTTGAGGGCCTTGAGAAAACCTATTATTTGGAAGGAATAAAAAAATTGGAAAAACGCTGGACTAAATGTATAGAGCTAAAAGGAGATTATGTTGAGAAATAAAACGCTTCTTTGACGAAAAAAATATATTTTATTCAAAAAGTCACGGACTTATCAAACGACCCTCGTATTATGTTAAACCTATTAGGCCAGTTGAACCCAAAATTAAGAGGTATATGAAAATTATTGTTGATAGCGAAAAACCGTTTCGATGTCCCCCTCAACGACTATCATACGTTGAAAAGGCAGAGGTACAAAGGATACTAGATGAGAATATGGCTAAAGGATATATACGTCCAAGTGAGACAGAATATGTTTCACCGATAGTACTTGTTAAAAAGAAGACAGGGGAATTAAGGATGTGTGTAGATTACCGTCGTTTAAATAAAGTTACGTCAAAATATAGTTACCCCATACCACTGATAGATGATTTGTTAGATAGGTTAGTAAATAAAAAGTTATTTTCAAAGTTAGATTTAAAGAGTGGCTTTAATCATGTTTTTATGGATAGTGATTCTACAAAGTATACGTCGTTTATAACACCGTTAGGACAATTCGAATATCTTCGAATGCTGTTCGGGTTGACAAACGCTCCTTCTACGTTTCAAAGATTTATAAATAAAATATTCGAAGGTATGGTACGAGAAGGCAAAGTTATCATATATCTTGATGATATAATGATTGCTACAGAAGGACTAGAAGAACATTTTGTGATGCCGCATGAAGCAGCTCACATTGTTAAAAAAAACTTTATTTTATAAATAAATATAAGCTACTCTTAAGTCGTATATACCCCACAGTCTTCCTATTATAACATAAGCATAGGCAGAAGCACAGGCAGAGAACATAAGCAGAAGCACAGACAGAAATCATAGACAGAAGCACAGGCAGAAAATCATAGGCAGCGAGACAGACAGGGGTGGGGGCAAAGACGAGGAAAAGGGCAGCGTACGCAAACCCTCCAGCATTCGGCGCCCGGCGTAACACGCACAAATAGCACGCACACAAGTAACGGTGCCTCGGTACCCAGAGCTTGTGCATAACTCGAGCCAAATAGCACGCGCACAAGTAACGGTGCCTGGGCACCCAGAACTCGCGCATAGACTGCAGCTGCACACAGGCAACGGGATCCCGATGATTTTGAAGCGACGGCGCCAGCCTGGCAGCGGCACTAGGCGCGCAGCAGAGCCGAGTAGCGAAGTGCGAGCAGAGCGACGGCCGCAAGGCACGATCGGCCGAAGGCAGCGGCGCTCTGCAGGCAGCGGCGACAAATTTAGACAGCGACGCTAGGCCGGCAGCGAGACGCGGGCAGCGTAATGCAGGCCGCATAATTAGGGCAGAGGACAGTCGTTGATCAGCAGCAGATCAAGTCGGGCGGAAAAGCTCCCGCAAATAAAACATAAAGTGAACAGTAGAGTTGTTGATTTGGGTTCGTTTCAGGGACTTAGTTCATTAGTTCATTTTTCGATGAACTACAGTTCATTCTTTAGTTCGTTCGTTCGAGTCTTTTAGTTCGTTATATACTTGTAGTTCAATTTTTAGTTCATTGGTCTTTTGTTCTATTGGTCTTTTGGTCTTTGAGTCTTTTGGTCTTTTAGTCTTTTGTTCTTTGAGTCTTTTGTTCTTCGTTGGTCAAAATCTTATTGTTTCGTCTAATTTTGCCATTCTCCGCGCATGTTTCAACTGTCGATCCTTAAAAATAAATGTTTCAAAAAAAAAAGGTTGCATGTAGTTTTGAAAATATTTTGTTCCTAATTCTGCTTAAATTTAAATTACAAATAAAAAGTCAGGTTTTCAAAATCTAACAAATAAAAATAAAATATATTATTACTATAATATTATATTTGCTTCAAGCTTAATAGGAACATTCATGTTTTTTGGTATGTAAGATTAAGTATATAAGTTTAATAATTTAACTAATCCATATTATTATGAAAAAACGTGAGTTTATCGACTTTGTTTGGTTGCAACAAACTCCTTCGGTCTGTTACTATTTGGCCAGCTACAGAAAAAATTCGTTCGCATGGCACAGAAGTTGCAACAATACAGAGTCTTTTAAGCATATACGCATAAAGGCGAGGATACTGCTTTTTTTTTCCTTCCACCATGAGAGAGGATCATTTTTTCTATCCAAATATTCTTCTGCAAGATATTTGTCTATTTCCCGCTGCGACGCTGCAAAATTGTTTTCAGGCTGCACCACAGCTTTAAATTCGGCATCGTAGCTATCCCAGATGGAAGGCTTCTTGCCGGAACGTCCACTGTGGCTTCTGATTCAAGGCAGTCAACATTTGAAGTCGCTTCAACTGGCCTTAGCTTCATTTTAAGCTGGTCCAATGCATATTTAAAATTGGACTCGTTTTTAAAACCACGCGATTTAAAGCGTGGATCCAAAATGGTGCTCTCTACATAAAGGGCATTTTTTTCATAATCACTGAAACGTTTCGAAACTTCCAGTTGTAGTGTTTTTACCAGCTCTATCAGATCACACGCTTTTTGTTGCACCATTAAGGATTGCAATATTTTGACCAATAGAGTAACCTATTTAAAAACAATTCGTTAATTACAAGTATGATTAAAAGATTAATATATTACCATTGAAAGGGTGAAATTCTTTTCTGATGAAATCTGCAAAGTGATTTCATAGAAAGGTTGAAGTATCGGCAATATTTTATCAACCAGCATCCAGTCAGCAGGCAAAAGACATAGTTCAGGCTTTAGATGCGGCAATGCTAGTGCAAGGGCATCCTTGTTTTTCGACAGACGCTCAAACATTTCAAATGTTGAATTCCATCTCGTCACTACATCATTTTTGAGCTTAAGCTCAGCAGCGCCAATTTTTTGTTGGGTTTCTTTGAGTTTAGCCTGAGCGTGTGAGCTACGGTGGAAAAACTCCACAATGGCTTTTGCCTTATGGCGCAATTCGCTGATGCAAGAAAGTCCTTTTTGCACAATTAAATTTAACGAATGTGCGAAGCATGCAACCGATCGCCACTGCCCGAGCCTAACTGCACCCACAATATTGGCTCCATTGTCCGAGACAACTGCAGTTATTTTGTTTCCAATTTCCCACTCGTCGAACACCTTTTTAAGGAAATTTTTCAGATTTTCCACAGTATGGCGCTCTTTTTCCTCATGGCAAGTTAAAGTTCTTGCACGCAGCTCACATTCTTCGTTAATAAAATGTGCCGTTACTGCAACATATTTTTGATTGCTTACCGAGGTCCAGGCATCCGTTGTAATGCAAACTGCACTTGCAACTTGAAGTTCAGCACGAATTTTTGCCTTTGTTTCCTCGTAAACAGAGGGCAATAACGTATTTGACAGTGAGCTTGTAGCGGCGCCTGAATCGTATAACAGATATTTATGAATGGTGCCTGAAAGTAGGCAATAAAAAATTTGTTTGTGCTTTTGTGGATCGCAAGCCTGGCTTCGGATAGAAGGTTCCGAGATCCGATAATATCCAAAGCTGAGCTTTAGGATAAAGCCATAAAATGATCAGCTGGTTCATGGTTGCAGTTTTTCGATTATCGGCGTGAAAAGCACACTCCTCATGGTTTAGCCGTAGCTTTTTTTTTTCACACAGCGATCTTTTCTAAACTGTTCGTCGAAGAGATAAGACGTCTCTAGTCTTGAAAAAAATTTTTAAATCCACGTGTTGAAAATTTCATAACCCCAAGTGCAGTGAAAATTTTTTTGCAATAATTAATTAAAGCAAATAAAGTGCAAATAAAAACAAAATTAATAGGAAATCATAATATTTCTGGCCCTGCTTCTTTTGCCCACGTAAGTGAGAAAATTTAAATTTTTCCTCTAAAAAAAAAACGGCTATAATAATAACTGAAACAAAAACCTCTAGAATACCTATCGGTTGCGGCTCGAACAGGAGTTGGCCGTCCAGCTAACATAACAGCAGAGCTGCGTTTGCGTTAGCAGCATCGGCGCCTTAAACTGTTCCCCCCTCACCCTAAGAGTAGGCAAGGTATGTAGTGTGGCTCGATACAAGCAAACTAGCAAGGTTCTGAACCTTTATTTTCTTCCCAGCCAAGCACGTCAGTGGAAGCCCATAGGAGCACCCCTTGCTTCTCCGGCCAAAGGAGTACCTTTGCCGCCCCTTTTCGGCGGTGGTGCTTGTGCTCTTGCCCATTGGAGCACCGCTCCACACTTCGTGCTCGTGGGAGCACTGCGGTATAAATATCGCCATAGGAGTGACTTTGGCTAAAGTGCCGAAGTGCTCCTAGCCACCGGTCGAAATTGACCTAACCTACAAGGAAAAATTTAATTGACGCACGTGGAGGAAGCCACCTAGGCACACGTGGGACTCATCTTCAACTCTTAAACATCATCCATCTCTAAAAGATCAAATCATCTTTAAATCAAATAATGCAGCATTAATCCTGTCCACCAACCGCTAAATTTCATTTTTTATGAGCTGCGCCTAAAAGCCTGCCCAATGTTCCTGCATGTGCAGAAGGGAGCTTAATAAAAAAAATATGTTTTGTAAAAAGAGCTTTTAGGGCAGAGCAAGAGCAGATATTCTTGTCCAGACATTTCTTTTTAAATTTTTGTAATTAGGTTATAATGAAATAAAGTAAGAAATAGTTAGTTAGGGAAAGGTGCTCAGCTCATGTATATAAAAGAAAAATGAAATATTATAAAGTCAGCAGCAGCAAACTACACGCATCAACATCGCAACACTCCAGGATCCGGAAGATCGATCTTTCGTCGATGGAAATATAACGCGGTGAGTTCGTTCCATTTATAAACATTATATAAAATATTATTATTTGGTTTCGGTGCCTGCACATTATTTTTGAATATTTATTTTTTTATAATATGAGCAGCCATTCCCTCCCTACGTTATTAGGAAATCAAAATTTGCCGTGAAATAACGAAAAAAAAAATAGAAAAGCCATCCATGAAAAATAGCAAGTTCAATTAGTTTTACAAAGGCAAAAGTTTTGTTTTATATCAGTTTATATCAGTTAACAAAAAAAATTAGAATTTATCGGAAGTTTACCAACATTGAAAAAAAATGAAACTTTACAATAAGTAGCTCATATTAGGGATCAAAGTTCTTGAAATAATCAATTATAGAAATAGTGCGAATGTTTGCTCAGAATTAAAGCTCACTAATTCGTTTAAGCGAATATAAATTATTTTTTTTTTCTAAAATTAAATATCTTAATACCCTCTACGTCACGCAATGAATTGAAATTACTATATATAATCTATACATTTTATACTTTACTTTTAAGCATAAATTTTGTTTCATACCTTGATATATACTAAATGCGATTTGAAAAGATACCAGAGCTCCATTATGATTGACTGATTCTCTATCCAAGTAATACTTTCTCACATTTTCTTTTGTAGACTTTTCCGAATATTCGTTCGTTTTACAGGTACCCCCTGATGGATGACTGCCGTTGCTTCCCTTACGCCGCTCAGAATCTATGATGAGATGATGTTCGGTTAATTAACTTTAACTTGAGCTCATGCTGATGATTCCGCGGTTGTAGGGGCAAAGGGGTCACCAGAGCCATGCTCTCAGGTGGGTGACCGTAGGTAGGGTGGGCACTCGCGACCACAACAACACCTGTGGCTGCACTTTTACCAGTTTTCCAGTCCGTTTTGTTTTACGATCTTCTACTTTCCCCTTCTCTCTCCTCTTCTTTTATTTTTGGATCGTTTAATAGCTCTTCCGGTTCTTTAAACTAGTTTTTCTTTATTTGTCGCAGCACGTATTTTCTAGTCTTACTAATGATAATTAAGTGTACCCGGTATAGGATCTGTCCAAGCAAGACCTCCACCCCCAAAGCCGACGAGCTAGTGCCGGAAAATTAAAACGTGCCCCGCAAACATAGATCATCCGAAACAAACATACCGTTGCACGTTACAAGCTGCGAGTTGGGAGCTTGTAGCCTTGGCATTTGCTAACAGCTACTATCAGATCGCGAAAAGCTGGCTCTTCGACAATGCGAAGAGCATGATTGCCTTTTGCGACCATTTTTAGTACTTGGCGATCAATTTGGGCAATTTTCCAGTTTGCCACTGGGCGATCAACATAGTTTGTTATTATCTGTTGTCCTGCTACTGACATCAGTCTAGGTGGCGATTTAGGTAATGCTGCAAATGTGTACAAACAATTTAGATTTAAACCATACAAAAATTGAAGTTTTCAATTGTTCCTACCAGATGTGCTGGACGTTGTTACCAGGACTGGTGACTCATCCGAAATGGACTGATCATTTTGGATTACGCTTTGGCGGCCTACAGTTATTGTGGGATGCACATTTTTGATATGGCGCGCCAAATTACTTTGAGTGTTTCCGCTTATGCTAATTAGCTTTTTGCAGTAAACACACTTGCCTTTGCAACTCTCAGATACAACAAAGTGGTTCCATATTTCCGAACGCTTTCGTTTTGCAAACTTTTTTAATTTTGAATATGCGCACTCAAATATTAAAAAATTGCAAGAACCGTTATGGAAGCACAAAAAATTTTGTTCGATTAATCGAACAAGTGCTTCAAATGAACGAACCATTGGATGGAACGAACAAGATTTGAACGAACGAAATAGCGGAAAGAACAAAATACTCGATGACCAAAAGAACAAAAGACCAAAAGACCAAAAGACCAAAAGAACAAAAGACCAAAAGACCAAAAGACCAAAAGAACAAAAGACCAATGAACTAAAAAAAGGGATTTAGTTCGTTAGTTCAGTTTGAGGATTAGTTCAATCGAACTTGGTCTGAACTAAACGATACAACTCTAGTGAACAGTAAAAAGTTAAAGTGCAAGTCGAAGTGTGTGCCAGCAAGGACTCGTCCCCCCCCCTTCTCGTAGTAACATGGATCCTTACAATATATAATAATGTCACTCATATAATAAAATACAGTTATCTAGTAATATAACTACCATTGCAACTATTCCTCATTACATTTAGTACATAAATATATGCTAAATATTAAATATAAACACAAGTATACAACGCTTAATAAATATCTCAATCAATTTACTTCAGTTAAATAGAATAAATAAACACAATGCTCTGAGCATCAAGCATTTGTGCGTCACGTATGTAAACGAATTTGACGTACGTATATAAACAACATGTATAACTCGGCCATTCAAGCCAGCGCTCTGTTGACACTTGTTTTAACTATAAATAAACCAAGTATGATTTTTCACTCCATTTAAATATATTTAATATATATTAAATAACAATTTCAATAAGTATAATAAAATACATACATACTTACTATAATCTATTTGCCTTAAATAGAAATCAATAACGCAATGCATTTGAATTTCAACACAATCTACATATTAAATAACACAGTCAATACAATTTGCTGCAAACTCGCTGCACCAATTTAATTGCACAGTCAACTCTAAATATAAACAAACACAATGTTTATATATAAGCAATATGCACAACGCGGCTGACTCAAACCAGTACCTATTTCCATCCCTGTTTGAACTTTAAACAAATTCATTGCTGTTGCTAAACTACATTAGCGTCAACATAACTCAATACTCTTTATCTGCAAATAATAATTCACTATATGAAAATATATTCTTCTCATCTCGGCCGGATTAGGCCAACAATATTCAATACACAGTCTCAATACTTGTCAATAGTTTATTCCAAATAATAAACTGCACTCAACAATCCAGTTTAAATATTAAACTGTGACATCATGTCTGACTAAAGTTTCCTTGCTAAGGAAACAGCTGATAACATAACGCTTAATTATTAAGCTCAATATACTATATATATATTTAAATATATAGAACTATATTAATCAGCTCGGCAGGATTAGGCCAACAAAAATTCAATTCACAGTCTCAATACTTGTCAATAGTTCGTCATAAATAATGAACGACACTCAATAATCCAGTTCAAATATTAAACTGTGACGTCATTTCTGACTACAGTTTCCTTGCTAAGGAATCACGTTGTGACAGATCGCTTAATTATTAAGCTCAATATACTATATATATATTTAAATATATAGAACTATATTAATCAGTTCGGCCGGATTAGGCCAACAAAATTCAATACACAGTCTCAATGATTGTCAATAGTTCGTCATAAATAATGAACGATTCTCAATAATCCAGTTCAAATATTAAACTGTGACGTCATTTCTGACTACAGTTTCCTTACTTAGGAATCACGTTATGACAGATCGCTTAATTATTAAGCTCAATATACTATATATATATAAATAAATATATAGAACTATATTAATCAGCTCGGCCGGGTTAGGCCAACAAAATTCAATACGCAGTCTCAATACTTGTTAATAGTTCGTCACAAATAATGAACGAACTCAATAATCCAGTTTAATTATTAAACTATGACTTCACGTCTGACCACAGTTTCCTGTCGTGATTTTCCAGGTGATTTTCCAGGACTTAATTCCTTAACCGTCTTCGCTATTTCATCTGGCCGGAAAACCATTGGCTCCAGCGGTGCGCAATTGCTACGTGACAGGGGGAGGATGAAAGTGTTTGTAGGCGGATTAGGCTAAAACACTTTTTGCAGGTGGTCAGCATCGCTTCGAGACCAGTTTCCATGGGCATCTCGCAGTGGTGAGACAGCCTCTGTTGGTGCCTGATGGTGTCGGTGGGCTTTCCATAGAGAGTGTTTTGTGCTGGTTGGTGAGAGCTGCTCGATGTATTCGTAATGTGCCTTTTCTTCCTCTAGCTTGAGTGTTCTGGTGAGCAAGGTCGGCGATCGGTGCTTTTGCCACTCTCTGTGCAAGTGTCGTTTTTCAAGCACCAAGTTCTCGATATCTCTGTTTGATAGGTTGTATCTCATAGAAGCAGGGAGGTCTGGTGGAGTTGAGACTGTTGCTGCTCCAACTAGAGTCGATACAAGCGAGCCGTTCAGGTTGTCAATGTCTGATTCGGTGTTTGGCAATCCTGAGGCGTCGATATGAGAACAGACATATCTTGAATATTTGGCCCAGTTAGTTTGGTTATTTGTAAGCCTATAAGGCTTCTCAATTAGCCGGGGCTGCTGTAGAAAGCTAAAGATGACTGGAGAGTGATCTGAGGACAAGTCTGGAAGTGACTCTGCTGTTATGAAGTGGAGGAATACCTTTAGTTATAGCGAAGTCAATGAGGTCAGGAAGCTTCTTTGGGACTGCTGGCCAGTATGTAGGTCTACCCGGCGCCTTATGGCGTCTTGAAATTACTCGTGGCGATCTTTTGATGCTTAAGGAAGCCATCAGTTCGCCAAGATAAAAACGATACTATTCCGCCGTCGGCGATCTTATGTCGCCCTTGAGCGTTTATATCGTTTAAAAATTAATTAAAATGAGTATTGGATGAGAATACAATACTGTCATTTGCATAAAGTATTCGTTTGATTTGAATGTTTTCAGAAGTACTTCGTCAAGTACTTATGTATGTATGTACAAATGTTACTAAGAAATAAAGGAAAAGGCTGTTGGTAGCTCACGTAATATAAGATACTGTATTAAATTAAGAAACATAGGATTAAGCACAAAAAAAGATCATAATAACCAACATTTTAATATTTACTAATTAAACAATAATAGCATTTTTTTTCCAATAATGCCAACAATTGCAATGCAATTTTTTATGTATTAATATATACATTTCTAAAAGCTTCGGTAACAAGCTGATTACAAGTCGGGCATTTTAGTTGCGATATCGTAGCTTGTGCTTTCTGTAATATGCAATCCCAACACTGATTGCTGACGTTCAGATGGTTGCAAGGTCGCAACAAAACTGATTTTGAGCTGACTAAGCACACATTACATGAATTCTGTGGGATTATTTCCGACTCTGACAATTGGCTGAGATTCGAATCATTCGACGAAACAGATGATTACGAAATACTCAGAGCCGCCGTGTCCTCCAATCTGATGCCTTCGTTTTCTATTTCAAAATTATTAATAAGATCCTGATTTTTGAAGCGATCATTTAAGGTAAAGGTTCGAGACTAAAATCCTTGCACATCAATTTCATTTGCCTCCAAAAGATCCATCGCATCCATTATTTTTAAAGAACGATCCTGTAAAAATGAATTAATATGGCTAAAGTTGGTTCAATTAAATTGGGTGGAAGCAGAGGAAGATGGAGAAACTTCATAAAAATTGTGTAGAAGATCCTATTGCATTTGGTTTCAACTTCGAACACACTAATTTTTTTTTCGTTTTTTTTACACGCCTGGCAGAAATAAAACCAGCATGCGTAAAATTTAGTAGAATGTTGCAAACTTCTAATCGCATTACGCATCGCCTTTTCATAGTACGAAGCTCCATTCAGATTACAAATATTACTATCAATATATGTAAAGAAATGTAGGTAGCAAACTTCTGTTTTTCTCGACATTAGAGCAAAGATAAAAGGTGTAATCTAAAAACATAATGAAATGAAATAAAATTAAAAATATATCAGACAATTGAAAATAACATGTACACATTATTACATTTTCCATATATTTGATGTAAATTATAAGAAGCTGTTTAAAAGCACTAAGTGAACATACTTTAAAAGTGCCATCCCTTAAAAAAATGACGCTCACTAACTGGGATCTTTTCTTCCATTAGTGAAATAGTTTTTGTTTAAAACGGTACTATGTTGCGCACAGTGTCCAACAAGCGCACCTTTTGAACCTTGACCTTTATATCTGCAGGCGCAAATTTCGACAGTTGTACCACTGAATGCTATAGTATACAGTTCTCCGATTATTTTTAAATTTTATTAGTACTCAAACAAAACAATTGGAACTGTTCAGATGGGGTATATTTTATTTATAACATGATTGCAGCTGGGCTAGATAAAAGTAGAAAACATGAAAAACCCGAAATATATCCGAAATGTAAGAACAAAAATTGAGATTTTCGAGCCAGCTGCAATTATGATGGAAAATAAAGGCCGCCAAAAGAACATAATAATAACATAATTTATCATGAATTAAGGTGAATTTATTATTGGCTGGAAATTTCTTTTTTTTTTTTTTAGTCGAATTTTGAAACTTGCAAATTTGCATGAATTTTGTTAAAATATATTTAATATAAGTCTTTGCAAGTTTTTTCGCGGCATGAATAGGCTGTCTCACCACTTTTTAATTTATTTTTGCAATAAATTTGCTTATCTTCTTCTGTAAATAATAATTTGGAGCCACCACGGAAACCTTCCGCGAATTTAAATTTTATATTTTGGAAGTCCATTGCGGACATGTGCGTCGCTCACGAATTCAAATCAAATGAATAAATCGCGAAAAAATAACGCAGCATAAAAGAGTAAAGTATAACGGTAGTTTTCTATCTTGTCTTGCACCGTTTCTAAACAAGGGCGTACTTACCTATTATTTTTAAAGGGGCTACTTATTTTATTAGCTTATAAGATAAAATTATATTTAACCAAAAAAGAGTTTTTTTGCAAACATTAGACATTAGACTTTTCTATTGCTACGAGGGTCGTTTGATAAGTCCGTGACTTTTTGAATAAAATATATTTTTTTCGTCAAAGAAGCGTTTTATTTCTCAACATAATCTCCTTTTAGCTCTATACATTTAGTCCAGCGTTTTTCCAATTTTTTTATTCCTTCCAAATAATAGGTTTTCTCAAGGCCCTCAAAATAGTCGTTTGTTTCTGTGATGACCCGAATCTCTTACCGCCGAGCCATTTCTTCATGTTTGGAAACAAAAAATAGTCACAGGGGGCTAAATCTGGAGAATATGCTGGATGGGGTAGCAGTTCGTAGCCCAATTTATGAAATTTTGCCATGCTGACACGAAATTCACTTTTTTCCATTTTCGTTAAAATTCACGAGATCGTCTGCTTTCAATGCCTATAAAACGCAAACCAAAAAACGCAGCTTTCTCAAAATTTTACAGTCAGCTGTTAATCGATAACTGCTGACAGGAGCAGTGTTGTATTTAGAGCAGGTGCGCGGCAAATACAAAAAGTCACGGACTTATCAAACGACCCTCGTATTTTTATTTCTTTGTTGAATCTTTTAGGACTATTTGGTTGGCACGGTGCAAGAATGATACGTTTTAGACGGCTCACTGGCTTATCTGGTCTAGGGCTAGGGATGGGGGAGGGGGTATTGGTAAATCTTGGCGAGGGATTTATATTTTTATTGGCTAATGTGTAGGTAGGGGAGGAAGGAGAACTGCGTTTCCCACCTGCAGCCTCATTCGAGGAATTGGCGCTGCCATTATCGACAATACAGATGTCGCTGCTAGCGCCATCAGATTTAGAACTGTTTTTGCTGTCCTCGTTATGGCTCATTTTGAAGAATTGTATATATGAGTTCTATTTGGAATCCTTAAAATCAAGACTAATTTAACAATGGTTAAATAAGTGACAGGCAACAATAAAAACATTTACTGTATAGACTGAACATATAAAGCTCACATAAAAGTTTTAGACAAAGTAAAACAGAGAAGAACATATACGTACAGAATTAAAAACACAGCATTGAATATACAATTTATTTTAAAGTAAGTAAAGAGAGATTAGCAGATAATAGCCAACACAATTCCTAACTGTTCAACGGCACTTTCACTGCTTGCACTTAGACTCATGCAGGTCAGGGGCAGAGGGAAGTGAGGAGGAGGGGAAGAGCAGTTATCTAGCAAGCTAGTAACTGATCAACACTTCCGTCTCGCTCTACCCCGACTCTCTTGCGCTCACTGCACTGCACATGCAATTTAACACTCACTTAACTGCACAAAAAGGACGGATCAAGGTGTAATGCACCGATCTCGGACACCTTTAAACACTTTGCACTTAGAGCAGGGGGCAGGGAGTTGAATCCCGCACCGACGCTGCAATTGACTCGCGACAAACTTTAACGGCACTATAAACGCGAAAAACTTATGACGGGGGCGCGACAGATTCGCACTGCTTACGGCAAGCAACGGTGTACGAGCAAAAACACGAAAACGGACAAAAACACGATAACTCTAATGTCAACGAGCCCAATTGACCCGTCCGATCAATTCACAAAGTGCTATGGCAGGAGGGAATTTTTTTTATGAATAGTTTTATATTTATTTATATTACCCATGCAGGCAACGTATAAATATTAATTACAATAAATTTCCTTAAGTCTAAACTAAATCTAAAAGTATATAAATTTAATTGGCAAACAAACTAGTAAATAAAGAAGATTGATAAGAATTTAAATATGAATTGGCTATTTTGAAACTATTAAGATGAGAATTGGCTTCAATTAAAGTAAATCTAACATGAACATTAATATATGGCAAACATATTTATTTAGGATGGAATGGTATGGTTGATGACTGATTTTTGAAGCTGCTGACGGGGGTTCTGCTCGGTAGATGGCTGTGATTGGCAATGAAGTGCTCCCTCTGCTGATCGCTGAAGCAAGAAGTGCAGATTGGCCTGCCCAAAGGTCAATAGGTTAGGAAGATTCAACTCGTCACAGGCCCACCTAGCACCGCGACTGGCATCATTATAGTGGCATGGGGGTGTGGCATTTGATGTCCGCACTGGAGGAGCTGCGAACTTAAACTGATTGGGAATAAGTGGTCCAATTAGGGTCCCAATCAGTTTAAGGGTGTGTTGCCCAGTACCGGCATAGTTGCTGCTTCTTGCTAATTTGTTTGTCAACAAAAGTCAGCTGTGAGATGCGTTGCCATAAAAGTGGATTTTGGGGGTGAATTTCCAGCCGGCCTGTTGTGTATGTTGCCAGACTGCGGGTATGTGCTGTATAACAGTTTGTAGTATTCTGACTGCAATTATATTAGATTATTGGGCTATTGTTATATATTTTATTTGTTCCTGTATTATATTATTAGGTTTTAATGTAGATTTATTATTTATATGATTTTATTAAATTAATTTAAGTGAAATTGATTATGTTTATTTTCGATTATTGACTAGTGTTGGCAAACTGTTTTGAGTGTTGCCACCTATTGTTTAATTATATTTATATTTGGTGTGCTGCAAATATCGATGATTGCCGATGTATCACATTGACTCTGAGTTGCATCGGTTGGTATCGGCAGCTGGTTTGAGCGCAGGTATTTATGGCTGGCAAGTTTTTTTTTTTTAAAGTGTTTTATCATTTATGTTAGTTTAATTTTATTTTGTGTTTAATGTTTGTTTTGTTGCTATAAGTAGTTGATGGATTAGCAATTGTGATGTAGTATGTTAGTTATTGTTATTTTATTATATGGTGTTATGTGTGAGTTGATCGCAAGGTAAGTTTGTGTATGTATGTGTGTATGGCAAAATCAGAGCTTGAATTGAGTATGTGTGTGTTGGTAGTTGCATGTGTATGTATGCTGATTGGGCCAATATTGTTGAGGCGTTTTTAGAAAAACGTATTGGCACAGGTGGTTGCTTACGTTTGTGTACGTGTGTGTGCGTACATTCATATTTGTGTTGAGGTAGGTCGTGGCATGCACAGTGAGCAAAATGGATTGTTTATGGGTTGATTTATATGATGTGCTTATTTAGTTGATTGCTATTAAAAATCTTTTTTTTTTTGATTTATGTGGATTTATATTTCCATGTTATTTAGTTAATTACTTTGTTATTGTTCTATGTGATATTCATATTTGCATATTGTTTTATTATTTACTTTTTTATTGTTTATATGAATTTAAGTGTTATTTATCATTTACTTTTTTATTATTTAGAGTTACTTTATTAGCATCTTTGTAGAATTAGTTATTTGTGTTTGTAGTTTGTGTGTGTAAGTTGGTTGGGCCAATATTATTGAAGCGTTTTTAGAAAAACGTATTGGGAAAAGTGGTTGCTTGTGTTAGTGTATGTGTGTGTGCGTGCATTCATTTATTGTATTGAGATAGGTCATGGCATGCGCATT
Organism: Zaprionus indianus; assembly: GCA_018904595.1. Taxonomy (NCBI): domain Eukaryota; kingdom Metazoa; phylum Arthropoda; class Insecta; order Diptera; family Drosophilidae; genus Zaprionus; species Zaprionus indianus. Next base: position 88,332 of record JAEIHA010001028.1, on the reverse strand, counting down.
GAGCAAGATAGATTGTTTGTGAGTTGTTCTATTGTATGTTTGAGTGCTGGCATAATATTATTATGTTTATACCCTTCGACCATTGAAAATGGTCAAAAAAGGGTATACTAACTTTGTGCAAATGTATGTAACAGGCAGAAGGAGGCGTGGGAGACCCCACAAAGTATATATATTCTTGCTCAGGATCACTAGCCAAGTCGATCAAGCCTTGTCTGTCTGTCTGTCCGGATGTCTGGATGTCTGGGTGTCTGGATGTCTGGATGTCCGGATGAACACACAGATCTCAGCTATTATAAAAGCTAGAGACACCAAATTTGGCATGAAGGTTTCTGTTTATCCGGGACAGGTGAAGTTTATTTCAAATGTTGGGTGCCACGCCCCCCGCCCACGCACTTTACTAAGCTAATTATAATACCAACATAACGTCAAAATTCCAATTCGATCGGACAACAAACACAGAAGTTATTAAACAAAAACCTTGTTCGCTTTGATTTTGTATACAGACCAGCAAGCTGTGACGTCATTGCAATGCTCATGTAGGAAAGAAAGGGAAAGAGAATGCGAGTGCGTAGCGCCATCTGTTGTTCTTCTCATGCACACACATTTTTTGCATTCAAACGCACACACACATACATACATTTGTGCTTGACCAATAAAATGATACACACGCATGTACAAATTATTTAGTTGCCGGCGTAAATCGCGCGCGGCTCTACGAGTCTATTGTCGGGCGATGCCGCGACAGTGAAAGACAAGGAGTTTAATTAATTATTTATTTAATCACTCGAGCCAGGCGAAGCGATGGCAAGCGAGCATAAAATCGAACTGAATACAAGAATGATCTTAGAGGTACATGAAAGCGAAACTTTGTTTCGCAATCATATTCATAGCGGCCACGCAAATATGTCGTGTTTGCCGGCTATGCAACGACATCCGGTCAACTGCTTGGTCTGCAGATTCTCCCGGCGTCATATTTCAGTCAGCAGTTCTGAGACCGCTGACTTTGGTTAACTACTCCCCCTCTAAGTTGAGGCCGCCCTCGGCCGACCCTATCCCAGCAACCATCTCGCTTAGTTGCCTTGCAGCTCTCCTCGTCTTTATGATGCGGTAACACACCAGCGTGACGCAAATGAGCGTGCAGCACATTGCTCCAGCGATGAATATTATCTGGATTGCATGGTCGGCGCTAGCTTCCTCTTGGAACTGCCGGATAGTCTCCAAGTTACGTTCACTCAAACGATGAAGATAAGGGAGGCTGAGCACGTTCTGGTTGGCAGTGATGTTCAGCAGGGGGAATCTAGCAACACCCGGGACTTTGCTTCTGATGTTGTTTCGGTTGGTAAACGAGGTTCCGTTTATGGTGGCCCGCTCATCGAATGTGATGAGGTGTGTACCGTGTATCAAAACTTCAGTGCCATTGTCAACCTGCACCTTTGCGGGTTGGTCATTTACTATGACGATTCCGTCGTCCACATAAGTTACCGGGCCCAGATTGCTTGGTTGGGTTTCGCAATGGGCCACACCGCCTGCATGAAGTTCTCTGGCACATGAACTTTCTGATGACAAACGACAGAAAGAGGCACCGGGGGAGGCGGTGCAATTTTCGACCATGTAAATCCCTCCGTCGCACTCCGCTATGATGTTATCGTCTATCCGCAATGTGAAACCTTTTTGCTCCACGGGAAAAATAATAATCTTTTTACAGCTAAATTTGATTTTGGGGAACCTAATTATAAAGTGTAGGGCGTTAACGGACTGTAGGACTTTGACGGACGATACGGACATGAGATCCCCTATAGGGGTGTCTGTGGGCTCCTCAAGCCAAACTGACTTTAAGTCTGCGTGATCTAAAATATTTGGGCTGACAATTTTAAGTTTTGCAAGTGTTACGGCTAGCATGAGATTTTGCAACTCCATCATCAACATTCTGTCTCTTGCTAGCAAGGTCTCGTATAAGTGGCCGGAATCTATTTGTGAATCTTTTGCTGCTTTGAGAATTGTATTTACGGTAATTGTTAGCTGATTAATTTGACTTTGGACTCTGGTATTTACTTCCACTTGTCTATTGTGTGCGTTGATTAGCTGAGTTTCTGTAAATCAACTCCTTTCTGAATCCTTGGCATCTGGGGTGCCTGCTACGACTTTCAACATGGACCCTAAAAAATCCAAGCTCCTAGCTACCCTGTGGTGCGTGCCCAATGCTTCTAGCAAATCCCTTAAGTGAGCTGCATCTACGCTCAACAATTTTCTCATATGCGAGTGTGGGAATCTATCCAGCAAGCTGGTTGATTCCTCTACTATGCGCATATATTCCGAGAGGTTTGCCGAGTGCCTAACATAAGCAAACTCCTCCCATACCAAGACTCGTCCCTCGATAACGGGGATGTATTTGGCACGCGAGTAGTCGGTGATGTACGCCGAGGCCAAAGATACAGACAGGAAGAGGATGAGTCCAACCCTGTAAGCGAAATTTTAACTAAGTTTTTGTTTGCAAAGATGAAAACCCAACACCAGGAAATATTTAACTTAAATGCTATATGCCAATGGCATTGAAACCTTTAGATCTTATTAAAGTTATGCCAAGTGGCCAAAAGTTTAAAATTAATCAAAGTACGCGCATGCGAGCTACCTTAGGTTGTCTTTATGGACCACCCTCCCCTTAATGAGGACTGTGGTCCCCATGTCCGCTTCAACAGCTCTTTCCTCGCATAGAGGCGTGAGCTTGTTGCCGAGTCTTCGGTTGGATTTGACCAACACTTTCTCACCAACATCAAACGACCTGTTTTGCCGAGTGGCATTTTCTCTGGCCCTGAGCGCAGTCTGAGCCTTTAAAATTCTATTACGGATTTCTTCTTGTGACTCATTGGGGTGCGTTTGAACGATGTCAGCCGGCCTCCTGTTGACGACCGAGTGAATCGACTTGTTGTATTGTGCGGTGGCTAGCAAGATGACTTCCACCGTGTCGCTTATGCCCTTATCTATTTTAAGACATCTGGCGAGCTCCAGCAGAGTGCTGTGGAAACGCTCCACCTGCCCGTTGGAGGTGCTGTGCAGTGGTGGTGCGTTTGCAATGCTAACGCCAAAGTTGTTAGACAGCATGGCTGTAACTGTGTGTGAGTTCAGCGATGGTTCGTTGTCGCAGTATATCATTCTAGCACTCGAGAAAAAATTCATGAGTAGAAGCAGCGCTGGCTTCAGGTCCTCAATGGTTCTCGAGTTAATCGGCTGGACAACAGCAAATTTGGAAAACTTGTCGACGCAAGTGAGGAAGAATTTCCTATCGGTAGAGAAAATGTCGATGTGCAACATTTCCCCAGTGTTTGAAGGTATTGGCGTTTCGCCGATCTCTTGTTTCTTTGGGTGCCTATCGTATTTGGCTCTTGCACAAGTCTTGCAATTCTGAACGATTTCGCCGGCTAGCTTAGCCATTTTGGGGAAATAGTATTCGGACAAAACCTGCTTCACATTTTCCTGTGCTGCTCTGTGGGCCCTATTGTGCTCAACAGCCAAGATTTCCCTTCCCTCTTCTATTCTGAATATGTCCACCACGCGGTTCTTGCAGAACCAGAATTTTGTGGCCGGGAATCTCCGGACTACTGCATCCTGTATCATTGCGAGCGTATGCAAATCGCAATGAATAGCGTTCACGCTTGTCGGGACAATTATGTCTGTCAGTTCGTGTAGCAGAGATTCTCTGCAGGCGAAATTAACCACGTGCCGCCTTTTATTCCCGAATAAAATAAAAGTCTGTTTAGATGGGAGGCGTGCTTCTTCCAGTACTATCTGATTCTGGAAACAGTTCAACGGTTTATCGGTTGACTCGATCGTGTGGGTGAGGGAGAGCTCACTATGGATTGTTGCTGCGCAGGATTCGGGTTCTTGTTCATCCAAAGCGTTTAGCTGTTGTCTGGACAATGCATCCGCCACGAGATTTTCTTTACCGGGCTTGTAAAAGACCCGGGCATTAGACTCGTCTATGCGTGCTTTCCATCTCTAATCTCTGCATTGGAGTTTGATTCTGATACAGAAAAGGTTAAGGGCTGGTGGTCAGTAAAGATATTTATATCTTTAACTCCATACAAGTAATGCCGCAGCTTAGCCAGGGCCCATACAATACAATGGCCAATAACTCCCGCTCGTTAGTAGCGTAGTTGGCTTCGCTGTCCTTCAATGTTCTTGAAATCATTGTTATAGGGCGGCCCTCTTGAGACAAGACCGCGCCTATACCGTATGCTGAAGCATACTCGCTCCGCGAGTGTGATTTGATGGTATCCGGATTTAAGATCCAGAGTTGAAAAGTAGCGGGCGCTGCCCAAATTGCTTAGTATCATTGCGATGTTTGGCATCGAGTATTTATCTGGGATTGTCCCCTCATTGAGTTTGCGAAAGGGTATTACTAACCGCTTTTTGCGGTTGCCCGCCTCATCGGTACCCTTTTTGTCTACTACCCATATGGGATTGTTGTAAGGGGATGCCGATTTTTGAATAATGTCATTTTTTAAGAGATCTTGGATCTCTTTATTGACAAAGTTGGCCATGCCCATTGGGTACGGGTAAAGTTTTGCATAGATGGGCTCCTTACTTACTGTTCTGATGGTGGCAACCACCGAAGTATTGTAAGGGAGAGCCTCATTCGGATCTGCAAAGGCCTTCTTGTTGGTTCTTAACATTTTTAAGAAAGTATTACGCACCGAAACCGGTGCGTCTGCGCAATCTACGAGGGTCGTTTGATAAGTCCGTGACTTTTTGTATTTGCCGCGCACCTGCTCTAAATACAACACTGCTCCTGTCAGCAGTTATCAGATTAACAGCTGACTGTAAAATTTTGAGAAAGCTGCGTTTTTTGGTTTGCGTTTTATAGGCATTGAAAGCAGACGATCTCGTGAATTTTAACGAAAATGGAAAAAAGTGAATTTCGTGTGCTAATTAAGCATTATTTTTTGCGTAAAAAATCCATCACCGAAACCAAGGAAAGACTTGATAAATATTATGGGGACTCTGCACCATCAATTTCAATGGTTAAGAAATGGTTTACTGAGTTCCGTTGTGGTCGTACCAGTACAAGTGATGCCGAACGTTCAGGTCGCCCAAAAGAGGTCGTCATGCCAGAAATCGTCGACAAAATCCATGGAATGATATTGGATGATCGGAGAATGAAAGTGCGTGAGGTAGCTGAGGCTGTAGGCATCTCAACTGAACGGGTACATCACATTTTACATGAATATTTGGACATGAAAAAGCTTTCCGCGCGATGGGTGCCGCGATTGCTCACACACGACCATAAGCGCAACCGTGTGACCATTTCAAAGGAGTGTTTGGCGATGTTCAACCGCAATCCAAACGAATTTTTGCGCCGTTTCGTTACCGTAGACGAAACATGGATCCACCACACCACACCAGAGACCAAAGAACAATCAAGACAGTGGGTTTCTCCGGGTGAACGTGCACCAAAGAAGGCCAAGGTGGGTCTGTCGGCCAACAAGGTCATGGCCACAGTTTTTTGGGATGCACAAGGTATCATTCACATCGATTACCTTGAAAAGGGTAAAACGATCACCGGCGAATATTATTCAGAGCTTTTGGACAGATTCGATATTGATTTGAAGCAGAAACGACCGCATTTGGCGAAAAAAAGTGCTGTTCCATCAGGACAATGCACGGGTGCACACGTGTGTAGTCAGCATGGCAAAATTTCATAAATTGGGCTACGAACTGCTACCCCATCCAGCATATTCTCCAGATTTAGCCCCCTGTGACTATTTTTTGTTTCCAAACATGAAGAAATGGCTCGGCGGTAAGAGATTCGGGTCAAATGAAGAGGTCATCACAGAAACAAACGACTATTTTGAGGGCCTTGAGAAAACCTATTATTTGGAAGGAATAAAAAAATTGGAAAAACGCTGGACTAAATGTATAGAGCTAAAAGGAGATTATGTTGAGAAATAAAACGCTTCTTTGACGAAAAAAATATATTTTATTCAAAAAGTCACGGACTTATCAAACGACCCTCGTATATCGGTGAAATTGACATTAGCGTACTTGTGGAAGAAGATTTTCTCGACTTCTGTGCCCCATCTAAGCTGAGCGGAGGACAAACAAAGCGATGCGCCAGCTTGTGTTAGCAAGTCGAGGCCGATTATTCCGTCAAAGGTTGACAGTTCTGGTAGTATGAAGAAGGTTGCTTTTACGTTGAATAACGCAACAAAGCATTTCTGTGTGACGCTAGTTGAGCCATGGATCGAATGCACTTTGAATGGGGAGTTAACCGGACGCACGCCACGTAACTCTTTGTGTGGCCTGATAAAATTCTTTGACGCGCCGGTGTCGATAAGAAAGCTCATGTCTAGCCCTGCTACTCTTCGTCTGATGACGGGCTGCAGGGACTTTCCCCTAAAAAATTGAGGGAATCAGAGTCGGCATCGTCGTTAATCTGTGCCACAGCGCTGCCGGCGGCACTGACGTATGGCTCAGCTCCCTGCCCTGCAGCTTGAGTGACGTGGTTCACTCTCTGCTGCTTTTGGTTGCTGTTAGTGCGATCAGATGCGGCCGACCGCTTGTTTACGGCAGCTGGGAATTGTGTGGACTGAACGAACTTGGAAATAGAGGGGTCTATATCCATTGGCTCTTACGCATTTGCAGAGCTCTGTTGTCCACCACCACGCTGGCCGGATTGGCCCTGCTGCTTGGAATGCTTACTGAAATGTGGATTCTTTGAACCGCTCGGTTGTAGCTCTGCCTGTTGAGATGTTTTCTCATTTTGGCGGGGATTTGGCTTACGATCCCTATCCTCTTGGCTTTTTGCAAAGTTGGCTGCGAACGCATATCTCTCATGGTTCGATTCAACCTCCTGTGCTAGCGCAAGAAAAATGAACGACTGTTAGGCTTCTTTTGAGTCCTGATACGAATACCCGTAACGCATCGTCACGGAATATTTCGCACAGGCCCTTGGCCAGGATTGGTTCGTAAGACATATTGATTTTGTTTGTCAACAATGTCAGTTTTTTTTCAACCTCATCATAGTATTGCAGCAAGGGCAGGCCGCCTTGTCGTTGCGTACCTAATACTTGCTCAATCATATGAATTGGCCTTTTATCGCTGTACGTAAAATCAAGACGACTTATAATTGCGTCAAAGTTAAGGACTGTGCCAAACGAGGCCAAAACGGCGTCAGCCGGTCCCCTGACCTTGCTTCTAATGATTATCACAGCCTGATAATGGCGTGAACTGCCATTATATGGCTTAAAAATGTGATAAGCGGCAAGGGCTGAGTCTTGGTGCTGGAACTCGAATACGCTGGTGGTCGCCTTCGGAGTCAGAGTCACTATACTGCTGACGCTTATCTCTATACTGTCTGAACGGCGATGACATGAACTTTAGACGTAAACAAATTACATGCGGCACGACGCCTGAGGATGGGCGAAGAGTGTCGCGGAACTCAACGGATCGTGTTACGATACAATTTTGTGCAAAACACAGCAACAAAGACAAGTGGAAATAAAAAGGGGAAAATAATAAACTATGCGAATCGTAAAGTTTGTTTCAGCTGTCTTCACGACAAAGAATTCACATCTATTTTCCTTACTTTCCGCTATATATTTTTTTATTAAAAAAATTAAACAACTTGCAAAACAAGTCGGCCTTTTTTTTTTTTTTGCTGACTTAAAATAAGTTTGATTGAGGTAGTCCACTTACATGTTTTTCGTGTAATACCCTAAGCTAGTTCCCTCGCTGCAGCTGTGGATCCCGATGCTCTCGCGTTGTTGTTGTACTTTTTGACGCTCCCGCTGTCTAGATAGCTTGCGCGCTAATCTAGCGGTACGTCGCTGCCCGAAGAGCTCCAGCGGCTTCGGTGAACGATAATTGTGACGATTGGAGGAGTTCTTGTTACTATTGCTGCCTGTAGTGGCTTAGGTCAGCAATCGTTGAATGTTCTTTGTTGCTTTACGCAACCACTGAGAGCACGGTACATTTACGCTCGCGAGTATTTTGATCGATTTATCACTGTTACTGTGCAGCCGTAACTGCTTAGTTCAACAAGTTGTCACTTATCGTGTTTGTTTAAAGTTGTCACTCTTCGAGTTTGTTTAAAGTTGTCACTATACGAGATTGTTTGAAGTTGTCACTTTTCGAGATTGTTTAAAGCTGTCACTTTACGAGTTTGTCGTGGCGTAACTACCACTAGTTGGACGCCAATTAATCTATTTGCCGGCGTAAGTCGCGCGCGGCTCTACGAGTCAGTTGTCGGGCGAAGCCGCGACAATGATAGACAAGGAGTTACGTTTAATTAATATTTTATTAAGTTCCTCGAGCCAGGCGAAGCGATGGCAAGCGAGCATAAAATCGAACTGAATACAAGAATGATCTTAGAGGTACATGAAAGCGAAACTTTGTTTCGCAATCATATTCATAGCGGCCACGCAAATATGTCGTGATTGCCGGCTATGCAACGACATCCGCTCGACTGCTTGGTCTGCAGATTCTCCCGGCGTCGTATTTCAGTCAGCAGTTCTAAGACCGTTGACTTTGGTGAACTTATACGTATGCAGTTATGTATTCACAGATGTTCCAAGTTAGCGGTCAATATGTAAATATGTATGCTAACCGAAGATCGGAAGGAAATAATTTGCATTTACACACACACACGTAATTATTAAAATAATTAATATGTAAGCCACCAATTTTATTATTCAATGTAAGATAAATATTGCCGTTTTTGTTTATTATTAATATTTGTTATAATGCGAATAACAAATTGTTAGTATAAACTGAACTTCATATTTATGTATGTATGTTCGCTTTTATATGTGTGTGACTATACATATGTACATATACATATGTACCTCCTAACAGTTTTGTTCTGCTCAATATTTGGCGGTCATTTATTTACTTAGGTAGGCGCGAATTTTTTAATGCTTACATATACATACATACATATGATTCTATATATTTGTGCAACAAAATGAGTGTCAGAAATTGAGCTATTTAATTTCTTAAATAATTTAATGTCGACCAAAGCGACAGTACACAAAACACTATTTACGTGTACACTCAATTTTTGACACTGAATACCTGGAGACTGTCTAGCGAATCAATAGACATGGAACGACGATTGTTATCCATATGTGCAACGGCGACGATGAAAACGGCTTGGCAGCTCTTGGTGCAGTTGATAGGCTTCAAATTGTTCGATGACTCCCACAAGCACTTGGACACTTGTTCGACGTTTGTCTTTATTTTATAAACGCGCGAAGCAATTGTCACAAACAGCATAAATTAAATTGTCACCGAAAACGAATTAAATTGTTTATCACTACACCGAAGTCCCTGCTCGGGCGCCAACGAAAAATCTCTAAGCTTTTTTAGAGAACAAAAAACTTCGAAAATAAAAAGGACGCGGTGGCTCGGATTGAGAATTCAAAAATTTGACAATTTATTGCTGCTGCTGGCTTCTTTGATTGCTTTACAACGAATGAATTTCTAACTACCGAGAGTGGGCCACAATCCGATCACACTCCCTTATTCGCCGTCGGCATTTGCCGATCGTCAAAGCAGAGAGTAACTTAAACTTAACGACACTTCTTGTGTTCTTTTAATTACTAGTTAGCTAAGTTACAAATTTCTGCAAAAACTGCTGTTCTGCTCGAACATAGCTAAAGCCAATCTTTTGAAAAGCTTCAATTTTCAAAAGCTTCATAGATAACATTCTCCCAAGACACCAACCGCTTAACGTTAACAAGATTAACAATCCGATAAACAACCAGTCGAACGGTACAGTCAGGTGCTGACTGTAGAAGGCCATGGATTATCATGGTATACCTTATATCATTTACTTTGCGTTTTATGAAAATTTTGCATTATTTAGATTATTATTAAGCATTTAAAAATATATATTTCATATCCTTATTATTTTACTCGAACGACACGCACAAATTCAATTGCAGGCAGAAGAAGATGAACGCATAAACATTGCAATGCAAATGTCCGATTTAAATGAAATGTTCAGAATACACCCGTGGAAAGGTATTTGTCAAGTGAGATGTACAACTTTTTGCTGTTGGGTGTATATTGTGTATATTAAATCGTTATTACTGATTTACAGAGGCGGGAAGGGGCGTGGCCAAATTTCAAAAAAACTTCGAAACACCTGGACATAGACGAATGTTGTCACAACATTTTATGGGTCTAGCTCTTAGTTGCTGAGATCCAGGCGTTCATACAGACGGACAGACGGACGGACGGACAGACGGACAGACAGACATGGCTCAATCGACTCGGCTGTTGATACTGATTTAGAATATATATAGTTTATGGGGTCGGAGATGCCTCCTTCTGCCTGTTACGCACAAACTCGATCCGACAAACACAGTAGACAATGAATTTTTTTAAAATCCATGGCCTAAAAATGTAAAGCTAAGTAGAACTTAAAAGGTTAATGTTAATCCTCTGTAAAAAGGTTTCCTAGACCGAAAGAATAACTCAGTCAATTAGTTCATAACTGGCCTCTGGTGAAAACAATATCAAATAAAAGATTTAAAAGTAATAAATTAATATTTTTTTATTAAATCTATCACCTAAAAAGATCATTATATATAGATAAAAAATCGACTCTGCTGTTGATACAGATTCAGAATGACAGATGAACAGACATAGTTCAATCGACTCGGCTGTTGATATTGATTCAGAATGTATGTATATAGCTTATGGGGTCTGAAATGCCCCCCCCCCCCTTTTCCCACCCTTTTGTTCCCAAAAAAAAAATTGAAATTTTAAATTAAATTTTTTAAAATCTATGGCCTAACCAAACAGCCATACAGAAACATAAAATTTTAATTTAAAGAAAGTAATCTGAATTCATTCATCGTCCCAATTGATCACGGATCGTAAAAAATGCGTTTCACGAGTGTCCATGTAACGCATCAGCTTGTCGTGATTTTCGTAGTAGACATTGACATGGAAAATCCAACGAAAGAATTCCTGGCGTCGAAAGGAGGCAATTATATAGATGCAAGTCCTGCCAGTAAGATCGTTCTCGGGTATCAATTCAATTTCCGGTGGGTCGCACTCAATCTCTAACGAGTGACATCCTTCCGTTACTGGCTGAATGAAAATGTTGTCCAAATCCTGGTTGTATTCATCAGCCAAAGAACATCCCACGTAGACCACTTTCAATAAAATTTTGTGCTTCACTTGCTCGTAGCACCTGTATTCGACCTTAAAGTTGTACGGACAACCGAAGCTGGATGGATTCTCATCAAGGGCTCGAACCTTACAAATATCCACTTTATACATTTTGTAATAATATATTACAAAAGACAAAATTTAAAAGAATGTAGAATGTTACTTTTATAAACTTTTTCTAATGATTTTCAGTTGCTTTTCTAAAAAACTATGATGAAAATCCTGAATTGTTGTCTAATCCGTAGGCGTTTGCTTGACAAAAAAGGCAAGGTTCCTACTATTCGAGAACATTTAGACAAAAAACCAGTCGAACGCTACAGTCAGGTGCTGACTGTAGAAGGCCATGGATTATTATAGTATACCGTGTATCATTTATTTTCCGTTATTTATAATGAAAATTTTGCATTATTTGGATTATTATTAAGCATTTAAAAAGTTTAAAATTTTATTCGAACGACACGCACAAACTTAATTGACGGATAAAAGAAGCAGAACGCATAAACAATCCAAAAGCGAATAGACAAGAATTATAAGCATTAGGTAGGGCAAGAGAGCAATAATAATAGTGGTGGCCGCGGAAGTTGTATAGTAGCTTAGTGGAGTGTGTGCCGGATTCGAAGACCAATGGTGTTGACAGTGTTCGAGTTCGAATTCTGCCACGATCAATGAGTGACATGTTTTCCTTTTTATCTTTCCTTTCAATTTAATAATTTTAAAGCTTAACACACAATTCTTTTTAAATTTTTTGGTACGCAACATATTTAATTAGAACACTTTTATAAACTTTGGCGAATGTTGCACAAATCTGAAAGTTTCGTACATACGCCGAATACGGCAATTGATGTGTGTTAGAGCGGGATGCCGAAACGTAAATGTGCAAATGCAGACATGCATGTATCGGCGTCCCGCTCTAACATTCGTAACTTATTGGTTGTCTTAAATATTGCAAAAAAAAAAAGAATTAAAATAAAAAGTTTCACCAGCCGGCTGCACATGGGATTCGAACTCACACACGCAGAGGAAGGGCCGTGGCCAGATTTCAAAAAAAACTTTGAGACACCCGGATATACACGTATGTTGTCATAAAATTTTATTGCTCTAGCTCTTATAGCTGCTGAGATCCAGGCGTTCATACTGACGGACAGACGGACAGACAGACAGACATCAATCGACTCGGCTGTTGATACTGATTCAGAATATATATAGTATATGGTGTCGGAGATGCCTCCTTCTGCCTGTTACGCACAAACTCGTTCCGACAAACACAGTAGACCATGAATTTTTTAAAATCCATGGCCTAAAAAAAACGATATTAACGATAAAAAACCCATTGTTTAATATGGTTGCTGCCGAGAAAAAATTATGCCGCCCTTACGATTTTACTGTCAGTGATACAAAAGCTGAAGTATCACTTCAGAGTCACTAGAGTCTTCTAGCCCATACAGCCAGTCGTCTTGTGCATTTGCAAGTTGATGTGGTGCAAAGCATAATGGAAGACCAAGGCACAGATTTTTTAGTGGCGGAGCTCATCTTAAGCTATGGGTTCGATGGAAGCACTGGGCAATCAAGTTTCAACAAAAAGTACATGGTAGAAAAATCTCTTGATTCAAATTTATTTGCCACAACAGTCACACCCTTGAGACTAGTTCCATAGATGCTTCGCAAAACGTCTTATGGAATAATCGGACACCGCAGTCCATTCGGTTTTGTAGGCCGTTAAAGTTGGAATTTGTCAAAGAGACCAAAGAGTGTATTTTAAAACAAAATGAATATATTAAAAAAACAGATATCAAATTTGAAACCAGCGTTTAAAAAACTGCCGTAGGTTTCATTTCACATGATTTTGCTTCTGCTTCTGAAAAATCAGAAGTCGCAGTCAAAGTATAAGTTAAAATCACGCAGCGACGAATATCAAAAATCAGCAGCAGTCGCCGTTTTTCGTTTTTTCGCTTTCTCCTTTGCTGTTCCTTTTGATCGTGGACGTAAGTCGCTGCTGCAACTACCGACGATTTTCGGAAGTCGTCAGCAGTCGCAGCAGCATATGTCGGCGCCTTCGACTGTTTGCTGCTTTTGATTTTCGTTGCTATTGCTGCTGATCAACAGTCGCAGCAGCGTAAGTCGGTGCTTTCGACTTTTTGCTACTTTGATTTTTGCTGCCGAGCAGCATAAGGCGACAGACGCTTGAGGCGACAAATTCATTCAGTAGCCGCGACTTGTATTTAATTACGAATGACTAAATTTTTTGGAAATTACTTAGAGCGTACTTCTTGTACTTTTTTATTTTTTTGACTTTTTTTTTGTGTAATGCTTATGAAATAATAAAACTAATCAGTTTTGCAAGAATTATGGAAACCAAACTAGCAAAAATAAAAACATAATAGTATATGAATTTTATAAAATAAGTAAAATAATAGTTAAAACAGAAAACAATGAAAATTTATTTATGTATGTTTAGTCTGTCTAGTCTGTCTACGCGCTCGCCTTCTCTATCCTTTTCTTTCCTACATGAGCATTGCAATGACGTCACAGCTTGCTGGTAGGTATACAAGATCATAGCACACAAGGATTTTGTTTAAGAACGTCAGTGTTCGGTGTCCGATCGGATTGACGTTATGTTGGTATTAGAATTAGCTAAGTATGGTCTTCATCAGAATGTTGCATCTTTTATATATCGCCAACAAATCAGCTTAAAAGATTAAATTATTGATTTGCGGGGGCAGTGGGCGTGGCACCCAACATTTGAAATAAGCTTCATCTGCGCCAGATAAACAGAAACCTTCATGCCAAAATTTGGTGACTCTAGCTCCGGACATCCGGACAGACAGACAACCATGGCTTAATCGACTTGGCTAGTGATCCTGAGTAAGAATATATATACTTTGTGGGGCCTCCCACGCCTCTCTTTGGCTTTTACATGGCGTATGGCTTGGCTCCGCAAAGTGGGGTTAGTTGACATGACTTTGTGCCAATAAAAATATTTAAACCTTTACCGTCAATTAATTATAGTGACAAAACTTATTGTACAATTATCTTTTGATCAGTATTAAAATTAGTGTGATCTTTAAGATGATGTTATGTTTTTCGTTTAATATGTGATCTCCCGTTTCTTGCGAGTTCTATTTTTAATGAAGGGCAGAATATAATGTAGTGTGGGGATAAACTTACCTATATAACATAATTTGTTCTCGCCGATCTACTATGTTTAATTGAATTAGAGTTGTTACAAAGAGAGAGAGTAATCAGTTCCAACAGGCGCATCCACATCCATTCGTTGCTTATATAAACATACCATTAAACCCATAGCTGACAATTAATTTGCAAGTATTCATTTATTTTAAACTAAGTTATCTGTTTTGGCCTGCATAAGATGGTTCATTAGGTCTTTATTGTTTGCGTATTGCTGTTTGTATAGTTTTCAATAAAAGTGTCAATGCCTCATTTGGACTTATTGGCAAAACATCTGATTGGTCGATTTAGATAAGATATGATACGCATTAAACTCAATTTGAACGTATATAATTAAACGTACCTAATTTACGCAAGCATACCGAAGTTCAAATCTAGTGTTGCTCATTGGTCGCGCTCCAGTAAATTATCAATGGAAAAATCGATTATTTGCCCTACCTGTCGTTCAACAAATCCCATAATTGTTGTTCACTTATTAACTATCAGCGAATATCATTCATTGTAACCATATATTGCTGTCCTAGTCTTTGTAAATGATCTAGTTTTTCCATGTAAATGAATCTTGATTATATATGGAATAAAACTAACTAACAAAACCAAACACACCTATTTGGGCATCAAACTTAACGCAAAACTAGGGCTGCAACACCATGTCCTAGCTCTTGTCATTAAACTCTGTGCTCGTATCAAAAAGCTAAACTGGCTACTAAACGGAGAAAGTAAGCTGCCGCTAAAAAAAGTGTTATAGTATACAAGAAACTGATTGCTCCAATATGGCAATACTTACTACCAATCTGGGGATCACTCGCATACGAGTCATTCAAAACAAGACCCTCCGACTCATTACAGGAGCCTCTTGGCACGTCAGGAACGCATCACTACACGCAGACCTAAAAGTCAAACAAGTTGACAAAGTCTTCTACTCCACCATGACAACCCGGAAGCTAGAAAACTAGCAACGGACCCATACAGACCCTCCCGTCTTCGCCTCCGTCATCCTCGCTACCTGGATATGCTCCAGAGTTGCCTCCCAATCCAACGGATCACTAATTCTCAACATGGTTACTCCACTAACCGATCAGCTGCACGCCAATATGACTACAGACAATGAAACTCTCAACCCTTCCGAACGCTCTTCCACTTCTTCCCTGGGCGCCCGGCATCATCTGGTATCAAATCGACCAGCCTATCGTCACTTCCTTGAAACTGGTGAGATGAATGAATCTTTTTGGAACCTGAGACACACACCTGGCCTCATATATATGTCAACAGGATTCCGCTCTTTTCTTTTCAATGACAATCTTAACTCTAACCAATCAGCACTTACCCGAGCTTCCTCTCCTACTGCGAGCAGGTCTGAGCATTCCCCACTTGCTGAAGGAAACTCGTCAGCTGCTGATAATCCTGAATTGCAGCCTTCCGAGCCGCGCATTAGTCCACAACAATCAAGAACACAATCTGTAAATGGACAAGAATCTGATCAATAATGCTCAGTAAACGCAGTCCCTTCTCTTGAATAAAATAAACGCTGCAATGCAGATCACTCACTCCAAGGAAATGAAATGCACATCAATAGCATTCACGGTGCTCTGGTAACTGCCATGAATAATTGGCGACAACTTGGCCTTAAAATATATGTCGTGTATCTGAAAGCATAAAAGCTAAAAACACAAATTGCACACTTAATTTCTTAACTGACAATTATTCACTCATTACCTATATCAAGCTGTGGCAATGTAAGCAAACAGCCATCAAAGCACAAGAAATAAAGAGTATATTTCCTCCAATTCACAAATTAGGGCTCCTCTGCTCCGCCAAACAATAATCTGCAACGAAAACAAATAATAATAAATATTGCAAATCTCTGCAAAAAAATAATTGCAAGCTATGCACAATTAGGAAGGAAATTAAAACAGAAGTACACAAAGTGACCAAACCATAACACAACAAAGCAGAATCGAATGAAATACCAAACCTGCTACAAATACATTGATAAATAAGAGCAACAGTCGAGCGGTGCGCGACAGTGGGATACCCTTCGACTTTTTTGAAACGTAAAGAGTCAATAATTGTACAAGACTTCTAGTTAATAGAAATATGGTAACGTAGGCGTTTAGATGCGTCTGTGTATGAATACGTGTGTATGCGTGTATCATTTCATTGGTCAAGCACAAATGTATGTATGTGTGTGTGTACGTTTGAATGCAAAAGTGCGTGTGCATAGAAGGGAAGAGATGAACAACTGATGGCGCTACGCGCTCGCATTCTCTTTCCTTTTCTTTCCTACATAGCATTGCAATGACGTCACAGCTTGCTGGTCTGTATACAAAATCAAAGCGAACAAGGTTTTTGTTTTTGTGTATCTATTATATGTCGCTCGCAAATCAGCTTAAAAGATGAAATTATTTAATTGCGTGGGCGGTGGGCGTGGCACCCAACATTTGAAATAAACTTCACCTGTCCCGGATAAACAGAAACCTTCATGCCAAATTTGGTGTCTCTAGCTTTTATAATAGCTGAGATCTGTGTGTTCATCTGGACATCCAGACATCCAGACAGCCAAACATCCGGACAGACAGACAGACATGGCTTAATCGACTTGGCTAGTGATCCTTAGCATGAATATATATACTTTCCCACGCCTCATTCTACCTGTTAAATACATTTGCACAAAGTTAGTATACCCTTTTTTGACCATTTTCAATGGTCGAAGGGTATAAATAGTACAGTGTTAGACGAATGAATCCTGTATATAACGAGAGCATTTTGAATGATGTAACTCGAATGAGAATGGCGCCTCCAGATGTTCTATTAAGGGATGCGTATCGATATTGAAATATCGATATATCGTCGATATACAATCCTAAGCGATATATTTGATATTATCAATATTATCAACGATATATCGAACACAACGCTAATCACATCTAACCGGAAAATTTTTACTGTAAATTGGTTTTTGCAAGTTTCTCGAATAAATTGAATGACTTACGTGTACCATGTCAAAGTAAGTAATTTCTTTTAATGTTTAGTAAAATCACTAACCACTGAACACATACATAAATACCCCAAACAGGGGCTAAATCTGTTATTGCTAGTTTTTCGATCGAAGTACCCCAGAGATCGAAGCATTGAGCATCGGCTGGGGTACTTCGATGTACTGAACAAACAGCTCATAGGATCAAAACTGCTTCAGTCGCACAACGGCAGCGAAACGATAAGCATGCGGGTAATTCTTTGCGCTGTGCGATCGTTTTAATGTGTGCGTGTATGTGAAGTATGTGAAGTTTGACAACAGGCAAATGCTTCGGCCGGCGCACTGGCAGCCTGAAGTCAATTTTGTGTTTCGCCGTCGAGCAAAGAGACTAAGAACAGTGATTTAAGACTTTCCCGAAGAGCTGAACAAATTGTTATTTCAGCCTAAAATATACTGACTGGAAATGACAAAATTTCTTAAATTAATATATTATTCATAATAAACAAGAGCAACAGTCGAGCGCCACTCGACATTGGGATAGCCTTCGACCTTTTTTAAAACGTTAAGAGTCCATAATTGTACGATACCAGGGACGTCGCAACGAAATTGCGCTATACTTTTTATGCGAACTTTTATTTTACATATAATTTTTAAACATCAAATAATCTGAACACTTGTAGTATGTTTAAATATTTCCAAAAGTCGTTCTCCTATCTCTTCGCATGACAAATTCTTTCATTATTTTTTTCAAAGCTAAGAACCCCGTTCTCTCTTTGTGGACATGTAAAGAGTTACATGTGTCAGGCGTTTCTGAGTCATTTGCGATCTAAGGTAGGTTTTCAATCTTCGTAAAGCGCTAAAGCTGGCACTGTCATCACCAAATTGACCAGTCGATGAACTTGATGCAAAAGGTGTGCCGTGATGTCAGATGATTAAAGTTGTTCAGCGATTTCAGCGCAGCACGTAGGTCTCTTGCCAGGCATGTTTTTCAGTATTTGGAGTTGAGATCGAAGATTGGTCAATTCGAAGTCATCGGCGAACTGTGCCATTCTTGCTTTCAAAACTTCTTCAGAAGGTACATCTCCTTTATATGCGCCGAGAAGTACATTTTCCAACGACACCAAAGCATCAAGATCTAAAAAAGATGTAAAAACTATTTTTATAGTTACTTAGCTATTTTTGAACTTTCTATCTATTCTTAATTTTTTCAAATGAAAATAATAATAAATGTGAAATAATAAGTACCTTCTTGATCAAATCTGCGTTCTAATTCGTTTAAAAGAAGGTCGAGCACTTAAAAGTGTTCTTTTCGAAACCGATCTCTTGGTGAAAAGATTACTCCTGGACTAGGGCAGTCAGTTTGTTCTAGACGTCGGGGAACTTTTCTCATTCTGGGCTCAACGGGATAAGTAAGTTCGAGCTTGACAGCTCCATCTTCTACCTCTTTCCAAATTCGCTGGAATTGCGCATCAGAACGAAGCCCTTGAATCGTTTGTACCAAAAGTCTTGCTGCCTGTTTTGCGCCAGTTGCTGTGATTTTTGTTTTTTTGAAGAGCTCGAGCAAGCTGTTCACAGGGACCAAAAATTTCAATGCCCAAATGTAGAAAAAACATTGTGCTGAACTTGCTCAATTTCTCTAAATACCCTTGAATTGAGGATTTTTTGTCTGCCGTGATGGCTCCTGCTTCCTCGACGATTGATTCCAATGTTTTTCTAATCCTTGGGAATTGATACTTGTATCGGACTAATGAGTTCATTCTAACGCACCATCGCGTAGGACAAAGAGGGATAGGATCCAGTTTTGCAAGTGATTCTGTCATGTCGTTTTCGTTCTCGGTTGTGCAAGGGGGGAGAACAATCTCTGTTTCTTCTTTTAGCTGATTCCAAAATAACATTGGAAGATTCTCTAACAAGGCAAAGAAGATCACATATTCCAGGAATTGTTTTCGCTACTTCTTGCAGGGCCAGATCAGCTGAGTGGTTTGCACAGTGTACGAATAATCACTTCGGTTGCTTATTTTTCAGTATCTTTTGCACCCCTTTGTATTTGCCAGACATGTTTCTAGCTCCATCAAAACATTCTCCACGGAGTTTTGCAAAAGGAATGTTCAGCCTCAAAAGAGCATTTTTAATGGTAGAAGCCAGAGTTAATCCTGTTTAATCTTGAGGATTATACATGCCAACAAATATCTCGTTAACTTTCAAAGTTTCTGGTTCAACAAAACGCAAACAAATTGAAAATTGCTCTATTCCCGCTATATCTGTCGTACCGTCAGCAATCACGGCAAAAAAAGGGGCGGCTTGTGCTTCCTTCATTATATCTCGAAGCAAAGTGTGGCACATCTACCATTCGTTCTTCCAGGATTTCAATGAGGTTTCCCTCGTCATGCTCTCTACCACGGATGGCCAATCCTGCACGGGTCAAATATCTTAGAGAACTAATAATTGTCATCAAACATTTCTGTGCTACTTGTTCATTTTTCAATTTGATGTTTTCCAGTTGAAAATTGATGGCCTTAGTGTACTCAAGATTGAAAAGGAACTCGACATTTTTACAATGGAAATTGCTTTTTTGAAGCTCAATAAATCTCTCGTTGGCTTTCTCCCAAAAGTAGACGGTACGCCAGATGACCATGAAGTATTGGATTTGTGAGCAATTAACGTGGCCTTTATACACTAATGGCAGAGAACAAAATCTCCTTCTTCATCATAATGCAACCAATTGAACTTGGAGAACCACGATATATTGCATTTTCGGCCATCTTTCATTGCGAACGGAAATGTATTTGAAGGCTGATTTGGTTTTACAATGGCAGGGATTTTCTCAAAATCGAAAACCGATTTTGTTGACACCGAAATTAGATGTCGTCCTTCTTCTTTGCTGGCATTTTCCGCAGCAACTGGAATTGTAAAACATGACTATATTTTACATCACACTCAGGGAGAGGTTTGATCAAAACAGTTAAAATTTATTTGAATTTCATTCACATGTAACAAATAATACATATCCTGGACATAATATATAAACAATATTATTTTTCACTATTAAAAGATTCCACAATTTACTATGTGGCAGTCACGATACATCGCGAACAAGTTCCTCCAATCGATACTTAAGTCGATGACAGATCAGCTGCAATCGAGTTAGAAGCTATCTCTAAGAAAGCGATGCGCCAAAAATAAGTTGACACATTATTACACAATTGTTAAGATTAAAAAACTATAGAATTAAGTGAAATGAAGAAATGACTAAATAAAATATAATTTCCTACTTAATTCCATAACTATTAGGATTCATACATTTTCATAGAAATATATTAAAAATGAGGTAATGATCTTTAACTGCCACTTCTCTACTCTTGAAACTCAACTAAACACTATAGAGAAAAAAATGCCATTTTTTTGAAGTACCTTTTTCGAGGTTAGCTGAGGCATCAGTACTTTCTCGAACTTTTGACACATTGTTCGAAGAATCGAGTTTCAAAAAATCTTTTATTGTTCGTTGCGACATATGTAGGGATTCCCAGGATCTGAAAAAGTTGCAAAAAATGTTAAAGATAAATGTTTATTCTGAAAACAAGCAATATGGGATTTGTTTACATAATGCACGCAATAGAAATTTTTCATTCTAAACCTCACCTGCTTTTTTTCTACGGAGTATAT
Source organism: Zaprionus indianus (assembly GCA_018904595.1). NCBI lineage: Eukaryota > Metazoa > Arthropoda > Insecta > Diptera > Drosophilidae > Zaprionus > Zaprionus indianus. The sequence goes on along the minus strand of JAEIHA010001028.1, from coordinate 67,328 downwards.
TTTTTCGTCATATGAGCGAAAAAAAAACTTCTCGTGCAATGAAACAGCTGTATCAGCTGTGAAAATGGTAACGGAATTGAACGGAATAGTTTGTATTTGTTTACAAATGAGTACTCACAATTGTCGACTCAATCCAGGTATCGATATATGTATTCGATTAATTTCGTATATATCGTTCTAGGCGAGCGGCACTTTTGAATACACAGTTATCTTCTTGCAATGGGACAATAATTAAAAAGATGTAGCATAATCACTTTTAGAAATACTTTTTATTAACGAAAAATTTGATTAACAAAACTGAGATTTGATTACGTGCCCCCAAGAAATTTCAACGGGGGCAATATTATCATTTTACCCCCCGTTGAAATTTTTGGAGGGCAGCTGCCCCCGCTGACCCCTCGGTTGCGACGTCCCTGTACGATACTACTAATTAATAGAAATATCGTAACGTAGGCGTTTAGATGCGTCTGTGTATGAACAAGGTTTTTGTTTTTGTGTATCTTTTATATGTCGCTCGCAAATCAGCTTAAAAGATTAAATTATTGATTTGCGTGGGCGGTGGGCGTGGCACCCAACATTTGAAATAAACTTCACCTGTCCCGGATAAACAGAAACCTTCATGCCAAATTTGGTGTCTCTAGCTTTTATAATAGCTGAGATCTGTGTGTTCATCTGGACATCCAGACATCCGGACAGCCAGACATCCAGACATCCGGACAGACAGACTGACATGGCTTAATCGACTGGGCTTGTGATCCTAAGCAAGAATATATATACTTTGTGGGGTCTCCCACGCCTCATTCTGCCTGTTAAATACATTTGCACAAAGTTAGTATACCCTTTTTTGACCATTTTCAATGGTCGGAGGGTATAAAAACCCAGTATTCTCGATAATCTACTTGCCTAAGCCCATCTCTAAGCTACCACATACATACTTACACACATACGTACAATTTTACCGCGAAAATTCAACACAAAGCATAACGGACAATTGACTCAAAAACTACATCACTCACTTCGCTTCGCTACGCATCAAAAAGAAACTAAAATGGCTAGTTATAAAAATAACCAGTCGAACGCTACAGTCAGGTGCTGACTGTAGAAGGCCATGGATTATCATGGTATACCGTGTATAATTTATTTTCTCTTATTTATAATGAAAATATTGTTTTTTTTGAATTGTTATTAAGTATTTAAAAATATAAATTTTATATTCTTATTATTTAATTCAAACGAGAGACAGAAGAAGAATTCAATTGAGAGACAGAAGAAGAAGTACACATAAACAATGCAAAGATGCATAGACAAGAAGTATAAGCATTAGATAGAGCGAGAGGGCAATAAGTTGGTGAACGCATTTTTCGGTAATGCCAAACAGGAGTGGCGGCAGCGGAAGTTATACAGAAACTGTCAGAAAGGCCAAAATCTCGAAACTTTTGGCAACTTTGCCCTCTCTACCTGTTGAGTCGAAGTCACTGAAAGTTCAGGCCACTATCTGCGATGAATTCTTTGGACTCTCGCCATACGATGACACTTTCAAGCCCAATCGGAAAGGCGAACAAAACGCTTCAAGCTCCACTAAGCCAACTTCTACTCTACATCAGACGCCTGCTCGGCAGCCAAGCCCTATGGATGCACTCACTGCTGAAAAATTAAAAAGCAGTCAATCAGAAAACGAAGTTTCTCACAGCTCCTAGCCATCGCCAGCTACTCGGCCAAAGCCAATTATAATCATAGAGAATTACTCTATCTCTACGATTACACAAGGTGTTAAAGATACCCTTGGGCATAGTGACTTTTTTACAAAGTCCACCAAGCAAGGATGTGAAGTCCACTGCAGGACTGTCTTCCCTGGGATATGTTGTCAGATCTGTCAACGCTGTCATGAACCGTGCGATTGGCGAGGCATATCACGGATTCGCCGTTCATCTAAACATCCCGAACAACTCCAAAGAGATATGCAGCGTAGAAAAACTTGGCAACCAGAAGGTAATAATTGAGCCTCAGCGACCTCAGCTTCTTCAATGGCAACGCTGCCAAAAGTTTGGGCACTCGAAAAATCAGTGCTCATCACCATATGTTTGTGTGAAATGCGCTGGCAAACATCCCACTCATGACTGCAAGAAAAGCATTAATGAGGAGCCGAAACGTGAATATCAAGCTGCCTTCTCTAAACACAAGAAGATTGGTCAACTGAGCCCTCCTGCCAAAGCTCAGGCCTATACCTGCTCTGATCCGGAGATTGACAACGAAGATACACAAGAAGGTGCATCTTCTGCAATTCGCATGCCCTTAGATGCCAATCGAGTATCTATCAAAGATGCCCCTCATGCCACTCTTCACTCTCATCAGATGAGGATAACTTATCCTGGAGGCAACTCGGAAGGATTTCCGGACAAAAAAAGGATGCAATAGACGAAATCAAGCGCGCCGAAAGAAGCAACAAACTCGCCTTCTCAACGCCAATCTCCGAACAAAACAACTAACTCCAGCTACTAATAAGAGATTTCATACCGCTTTTGGTGAAGTTAAATATTGTCTGCGACAAGGATTGTTGCGATAACACGTACTTGTAAATAAGTAATTACTTAAATCCTCACTTTGTTAATACATACTTGTTATTACATCACACTTTATTTACTTGAGAAAAACAGTCTCCAAACGAATTACGAATTTAATTTTATTAATTTAATTATATTAATTTAATTTTATTTAAATAAAATTACTACACAAATCAATTTAACGAAAGAAATATGTCTGAAATTCAACACAACATAGAAAATTAAATCAACTCAAGCGCCACAGAAGGCTGCAAACAACGACGAAATAAATATTTTAAACAAATACATATATTTTGTAATCATCTCATATTTTCTCATATCTTATTAATAAGAAATAAATTAGCAAAAAACTATATTGACAAAGAAGAAACAATTAAAATTGTACTTATTTTTAATTACCCCCTTTTAATACTTTCAAATAAAATTACGTCTTACTAAAAAGCGTCCCACCGCATAGTCTGCCTGCGATGGCAAGTACCTTAAACTATACAAACAGTCTAATGCCAGCCATATCTATTAAATCAACCAACTAGCTCTTCACTTCTTCCTTGCTACGTAACATATAAGAAACAAGCCTCTCAATATGGCACTGCCATTTGTTTGTTCTGACAAACTCCAAACAGGTGCTTTCGACTTTTTGCTACTTTGATTTTTGCTGCCGAGCAGCATAAGGCGACAGACGCATGAGGCGACAAATTCATTCAGTAGCCGCGACTTGTATTTAATTACGAATGACTAAATTTTTTGGAAATTACTTATAGAGAACTTCTTGTACTTTTTTATTTTTTTGACTTTTTTTGTGTAATGCTTATGAAATAATAAAACTAATCAGTTTTGCAAAAATTATGGAAACCAAACTAGCAAAAATAAAAACATAATAGTATATGAATTTTATAAAATAAGTAAAATAATAGTTAAAACAGAAAACAATGAAAATTTATTTATGTATGTTTAGTCTGTCTAGTCTGTCTACGCGCTCGCCTTCTCTATCCTTTTCTTTCCTACATGAGCATTGCAATGACGTCACAGCTTGCTGGTAGGTATACAAGATCATAGCACACAAGGATTTTGTTTAAGAACGTCAGTGTTCGGTGTCCGATCGGATTGACGTTATGTTGGTATTAGAATTAGCTAAGTATGGTCTTCATCAGAATGTTGCATCTTTTATATATCGCCAACAAATCAGCTTAAAAGATTAAATTATTGATTTGCGGGGGCAGTGGGCGTGGCACCCAACATTTGAAATAAGCTTCATCTGCGCCAGATAAACAGAAACCTTCATGCCAAAATTTGGTGACTCTAGCTACGGACATCCGGACAGACAGACAACCATGGCTTAATCGACTTGGCTAGTGATCCTGAGTAAGAATATATATACTTTGTGGGGCCTCCCACGCCTCTCTTTGGCTTTTACATGGCGTATGGCTTGGCTCCGCAAAGTGGGGTTAGTTGACATGACTTTGTGCCAATAAAAATATTTAAACCTTTACCGTCAATTAATTATAGTGACAAAACTTATTGTACAATTATCTTTTGATCAGTATTAAAATTAGTGTGATCTTTAAGATGATGTTATGTTTTTCGTTTAATATGTGATCTCTCGTTTCTTGCGAGTTCTATTTTTAATGAAGGGCAGAATATAATGTAGTGTGGGGATAAACTTACCTATATAACATAATTTGTTCTCGCCGATCTACTATGTTTAATTGAATTAGAGTTGTTACAAAGAGAGAGAGTAATCAGTTCCAACAGGCGCATCCACATCCATTCGTTGCTTATATAAACATACCATTAAACCCATAGCTGACAATTAATTTGCAAGTATTCATTTATTTTAAACTAAGTTATCTGTTTTGGCCTGCATAAGATGGTTCATTAGGTCTTTATTGTTTGCGTATTGCTTGCTGTTTGTATAGTTTTCAATAAAAGTGTCAATGCCTCATTTGGACTTATTGGCAAAACATCTGATTGGTCGATTTAGATAAGATATGATACGCATTAAACTCAATTTGAACGTATATAATTAAACGTACCTAATTTACGCAAACATACCAAAGTTCAAATCTAGTGTTGCTCATTGGTCGCGCTCCAGTAAATTATCAATGGAAAAATCGATTATTTGCCCTACCTGTCGTTCAACAAATCCCATAATTGTTATTCACTTATTAACTATCAGCGAATATCATTCATTGTAACCATATATTGCTGTCCTAGTCTTTGTAAATGATCTAGTTTTTCCATGTAAATGAATCTTGATTATATATGGAATAAAACTAACTAACAAAACCAAACACACCTATTTGGGCATCAAACTTAACACAAAACTAGGGCTGCAACACCATGTCCTAGCTCTTGTCATTAAACTCTGTGCTCGTATCAAAAAGCTAAACTGGCTACTAAACGGAGAAAGTAAGCTGCCGCTAAAAAAAAGTGTTATAGTATACAAGAAACTGATTGCTCCAATATGGCAATACTTACTACCAATCTGGGGATCACTCGCATACGAGTCATTCAAAACAAGACCCTCCGACTCATTACAGGAGCCTCTTGGCACGTCAGGAACGCATCACTACACGCAGACCTAAAAGTCAAACAAGTTGACAAAGTCTTCTACTCCACCATGACAACCCGGAAGCTAGAAAACTAGCAACGGACCCATACAGACCCTCCCGTCTTCGCCTCTGTCATCCTCGCTACCTGGATATGCTCCAGAGTTGCCTCTCAATCCAACGGATCACTAATTCTCAACATGGTTACTCCACTAACCGATCAGCTGCACGCCAATATGACTACAGACAATGAAACTCTCAACCCTTCCGAACGCTCTTCCACTTCTTCCCTGGGCGCCCGGCATCATCTGGTATCAAATCGACCAGCCTATCGTCACTTCCTTGAAACTGGTGAGATGAATGAATCTTTTTGGAACCTGAGACACACACCTGGCCTCATATATATGTCAACAGGATTCCGCTCTTTTCTTTTCAATGACAATCTTAACTCTAACCAATCAGCACTTACCCGAGCTTCCTCTCCTACTGCGAGCAGGTCTGAGCATTCCCCACTTGCTGAAGGAAACTCGTCAGCTGCTGATAATCCTGAATTGCAGCCTTCCGAGCCGCGCATTAGTCCACAACAATCAAGAACACAATCTGTAAATGGACAAGAATCTGATCAATAATGCTCAGTAAACGCAGTCCCTTCTCTTGAATAAAATAAACGCTGCAATGCAGATCACTCACTCCAAGGAAATGAAATGCACATCAATAGCATTCACGGTGCTCTGGTAACTGCCATGAATAATTGGCGACAACTTGGCCTTAAAATATATGTCGTGTATCTGAAAGCATAAAAGCTAAAAACACAAATTGCACACTTAATTTCTTAACTGACAATTATTCACTCATTACCTATATCAAGCTGTGGCAATGTAAGCAAACAGCCATCAAAGCACAAGAAATAAAGAGTATATTTCCTCCAATTCACAAATTAGGGCTCCTCTGCTCCGCCAAACAATAATCTGCAACGAAAACAAATAATAATAAATATTGCAAATCTCTGCAAAAAAATAATTGCAAGCTATGCACAATTAGGAAGGAAATTAAAACAGAAGTACACAAAGTGACCAAACCATAACACAACAAAGCAGAATCGAATGAAATACCAAACCTGCTACAAATACATTGATAAATAAGAGCAACAGTCGAGCGGTGCGCGACAGTGGGATACCCTTCGACTTTTTTGAAACGTAAAGAGTCAATAATTGTACAAGACTTCTAGTTAATAGAAATATGGTAACGTAGGCGTTTAGATGCGTCTGTGTATGAATACGTGTGTATGCGTGTATCATTTCATTGGTCAAGCACAAATGTATGTATGTGTGTGTGTACGTTTGAATGCAAAAGTGCGTGTGCATAGAAGGGAAGAGATGAACAACTGATGGCGCTACGCGCTCGCATTCTCTTTCCTTTTCTTTCCTACATAGCATTGCAATGACGTCACAGCTTGCTGGTCTGTATACAAAATCAAAGCGAACAAGGTTTTTGTTTTTGTGTATCTATTATATGTCGCTCGCAAATCAGCTTAAAAGATGAAATTATTTAATTGCGTGGGCGGTGGGCGTGGCACCCAACATTTGAAATAAACTTCACCTGTCCCGGATAAACAGAAACCTTCATGCCATTTGGTGTCTCTAGCTTTTATAATAGCTGAGATCTGTGTGTTCATCTGGACATCCAGACATCCAGACAGCCAAACATCCGGACAGACAGACAGACATGGCTTAATCGACTTGGCTAGTGATCCTTAGCATGAATATATATACTTTCCCACGCCTCATTCTACCTGTTAAATACATTTGCACAAAGTTAGTATACCCTTTTTTGACCATTTTCAATGGTCGAAGGGTATAAATAGTACAGTGTTAGACGAATGAATCCTGTATATAACGAGAGCATTTTGAATGATGTAACTCGAATGAGAATGGCGCCTCCAGATGTTCTATTAAGGGATGCGTATCGATATTGAAATATCGATATATCGTCGATATACAATCCTAAGCGATATATTTGATATTATCAATATTATCAACGATATATCGAACACAACGCTAATCACATTTAACCGGAAAATTTTTACTGTAAATTGGTTTTTGCAAGTTTCTCGAATAAATTGAATGACTTACGTGTACCATGTCAAAGTAAGTAATTTCTTTTAATGTTTAGTAAAATCACTAACCACTGAACACATACATAAATACCCCAAACAGGGGCTAAATCTGTTATTGCTAGTTTTTCGATCGAAGTACCCCAGAGATCGAAGCATTGAGCATCGGCTGGGGTACTTCGATGTACTGAACAAACAGCTCATAGGATCAAAACTGCTTCAGTCGCACAACGGCAGCGAAACGATAAGCATGCGGGTAATTCTTTGCGCTGTGCGATCGTTTTAATGTGTGCGTGTATGTGAAGTATGTGAAGTTTGACAACAGGCAAATGCTTCGGCCGGCGCACTGGCAGCCTGAAGTCAATTTTGTGTTTCGCCGTCGAGCAAAGAGACTAAGAACAGTGATTTAAGACTTTCCCGAAGAGCTGAACAAATTGTTATTTCAGCCTAAAATATACTGACTGGAAATAACAAAATTTCTTAAATTAATATATTATTCATAATAAACAAGAGCAACAGTCGAGCGCCACTCGACATTGGGATAGCCTTCGACCTTTTTTAAAACGTTAAGAGTCCATAATTGTACGATACCAGGGACGTCGCAACGAAATTGCGCTATACTTTTTATGCGAACTTTTATTTTACATATAATTTTTAAACATCAAATAATCTGAACACTTGTAGTATGTTTAAATATTTCCAAAAGTCGTTCTCCTATCTCTTCGCATGACAAATTCTTTCATTATTTTTTCAAAGCTAAGAACCCCGTTCTCTCTTTGTGGACATGTAAAGAGTTACATGTGTCAGGCGTTTCTGAGTCATTTGCGATCTAAGGTAGGTTTTCAATCTTCGTAAAGCGCTAAAGCTGGCACTGTCATCACCAAATTGACCAGTCGATGAACTTGATGCAAAAGGTGTGCCGTGATGTCAGATGATTAAAGTTGTTCAGCGATTTCAGCGCAGCACGTAGGTCTCTTGCCAGGCATGTTTTTCAGTATTTGGAGTTGAGATCGAAGATTGGTCAATTCGAAGTCATCGGCGAACTGTGCCATTCTTGCTTTCAAAACTTCTTCAGAAGGTACATCTTCTTTATATGCGCCGAGAAGTACATTTTCCAACGACACCAAAGCATCAAGATCTAAAAAGATGTAAAAACTATTTTTATAGTTACTTAGCTATTTTTGAACTTTCTATCTATTCTTAATTTTTTCAAATGAAAATAATAATAAATGTGAAATAATAAGTACCTTCTTGATCAAATCTGCGTTCTAATTCGTTTAAAAGAAGGTCGAGCACTTAAAAGTATTCTTTTCGAAACCGATCTCTTGGTGAAAAGATTACTCCTGGACTAGGGCAGTCAGTTTGTTCTAGACGTCGGGGAACTTTTCTCATTCTGGGCTCAACGGGATAAGTAAGTTCGAGCTTGACAGCTCCATCTTCTACCTCTTTCCAAATTCGCTGGAATTGCGCATCAGAACGAAGCCCTTGAATCGTTTGTACCAAAAGTCTTGCTGCCTGTTTTGCGCCAGTTGCTGTGATTTTTGTTTTTTTGAAGAGCTCGAGCAAGCTGTTCACAGGGACCAAAAATTTCAATGCCCAAATGTAGAAAAAACATTGTGCTGAACTTGCTCAATTTCTCTAAATACCCTTGAATTGAGGATTTTTTGTCTGCCGTGATGGCTCCTGCTTCCTCGACGATTGATTCCAATGTTTTTCTAATCCTTGGGAATTGATACTTGTATCGGACTAATGAGTTCATTCTAACGCACCATCGCGTAGGACAAAGAGGGATAGGATCCAGTTTTGCAAGTGATTCTGTCATGTCGTTTTCGTTCTCGGTTGTGCAAGGGGGAGAACAATCTCTGTTTCTTCTTTTAGCTGATTCCAAAATAACATTGGAAGATTCTCTAACAAGGCAAAGAAGATCACATATTCCAGGAATTGTTTTCGCTACTTCTTGCAGGGCCAGATCAGCTGAGTGGTTTGCACAGTGTACGAATAATCACTTCGGTTGCTAATTTTTCAGTATCTTTTGCACCCCTTTGTATTTGCCAGACATGTTTCTAGCTCCATCAAAACATTCTCCACGGAGTTTTGCAAAAGGCATGTTCAGCCCCAAAAGAGCATTTTTAATGGTAGAAGCCAGAGTTAATCCTGTTTAATCTTGAGGATTATACATGCCAACAAATATCTCATTAACTTTCAAAGTTTCTGGTTCAACAAAACGCAAACAAATTGAAAATTGCTCTATTCCCGCTATATCTGTCGTACCGTCAGCAATCACGGCAAAAAAGGGGCGGCTTGTGCTTCCTTCATTATATCTCGAAGCAAAGTGTGGCACATCTACCATTCGTTCTTCCAGGATTTCAATGAGGTTTCCCTCGTCATGCTCTCTACCACGGATGGCCAATCCTGCACGGGTCAAATATCTTAGAGAACTAATAATTGTCATCAAACATTTCTGTGCTACTTGTTCATTTTTCAATTTGATGTTTTCCAGTTGAAAATTGATGGCCTTAGTGTACTCAAGATTGAAAAGGAACTCGACATTTTTACAATGGAAATTGCTTTTTTGAAGCTCAATAAATCTCTCGTTGGCTTTCTCCCAAAAGTAGACGGTACGCCAGATGACCATGAAGTATTGGATTTGTGAGCAATTAACGTGGCCTTTATACACTAATGGCAGAGAACAAAATCTCCTTCTTCATCATAATGCAACCAATTGAACTTGGAGAACCACGATATATTGCATTTTCGGCCATCTTTCATTGCGAACGGAAATGTATTTGAAGGCTGATTTGGTTTTACAATGGCAGGGATTTTCTCAAAATCGAAAACCGATTTTGTTGACACCGAAATTAGATGTCGTCCTTCTTCTTTGCTGGCATTTTCCGCAGCAACTGGAATTGTAAAACATGACTATATTTTACATCACACTCAGGGAGAGGTTTGATCAAAACAGTTAAAATTTATTTGAATTTCATTCACATGTAACAAATAATACATATCCTGGACATAATATATAAACAATATTATTTTTCACTATTAAAAGATTCCACAATTTACTATGTGGCATATCGATACATCGCGAACAAGTTCCTCCAATCGATACTTAAGTCGATGACAGATCAGCTGCAATCGAGTTAGAAGCTATCTCTAAGAAAGCGATGCGCCAAAAATAAGTTGACACATTATTACACAATTGTTAAGATTAAAAAACTATAGAATTAAGTGAAATGAAGAAATGACTAAATAAAATATAATTTCCTACTTAATTCCATAACTATTAGGATTCATACATTTTCATAGAAATATATTAAAAATGAGGTAATGATCTTTAACTGCCACTTCTCTACTCTTGAAACTCAACTAAACACTATAGAGAAAAAAATGCCATTTTTTTGAAGTACCTTTTTCGAGGTTAGCTGAGGCATCAGTACTTTCTCGAACTTTTGACACATTGTTCGAAGAATCGAGTTTCAAAAAATCTTTTATTGTTCGTTGCGACATATGTAGGGATTCCCAGGATCTGAAAAAGTTGCAAAAAATGTTAAAGATAAATGTTTATTCTGAAAACAAGCAATATGGGATTTGTTTACATAATGCACGCAATAGAAATTTTTCATTCTAAACCTCACCTGCTTTTTTTCTACGGAGTATATTTTTTCGTCATATGAGCGAAAAAAAAACTTCTCGTGCAATGAAACAGCTGTATCAGCTGTGAAAATGGTAACGGAATTGAACGGAATAGTTTGTATTTGTTTACAAATGAGTACTCACAATTGTCGACTCAATCCAGGTATCGATATATGTATTCGATTAATTTCGTATATATCGTTCTAGGCAAGCGGCACTTTTGAATACACAGTTATCTTCTTGCAATGGGACAATAATTAAAAAGATGTAGCATAATCACTTTTAGAAATACTTTTTATTAACGAAAAATTTGATTAACAAAACTGAGATTTGATTACGTGCCCCCAAGAAATTTCAACGGGGGCAATATTATCATTTTACCCCCCGTTGAAATTTCTGGAGGGCAGCTGCCCCCGCTGACCCCTCGGTTGCGACGTCCCTGTACGATACTACTAATTAATAGAAATATCGTAACGTAGGCGTTTAGATGCGTCTGTGTATGAACAAGGTTTTTGTTTTTGTGTATCTTTTATATGTCGCTCGCAAATCAGCTTAAAAGATTAAATTATTGATTTGCGTGGGCGGTGGGCGTGGCACCCAACATTTGAAATAAACTTCACCTGTCCCGGATAAACAGAAACCTTCATGCCAAATTTGGTGTCTCTAGCTTTTATAATAGCTGAGATCTGTGTGTTCATCTGGACATCCAGACATCCGGACAGCCAGACATCCAGACATCCGGACAGACAGACTGACATGGCTTAATCGACTGGGCTTGTGATCCTAAGCAAGAATATATATACTTTGTGGGGTCTCCCACGCCTCATTCTGCCTGTTAAATACATTTGCACAAAGTTAGTATACCCTTTTTTGACCATTTTCAATGGTCGGAGGGTATAAAAACCCAGTATTCTCGATAATCTACTTGCCTAAGCCCATCTCTAAGCTTTCTTTTTACAGTCAGCTGTTAATCGATAACTGCTGACAGGAGCAGTGTTGTATTTAGAGCAGGTGCGCGGAAAATACAAATAGTCACGGACTTATCAAACGACCCTCGTATAAGCTAGAGACACCAAATTTGGCATGAAGGTTTCTGTTTATCCGGGACAGGTGAAGTTTATTTCAAATGTTGGGTGCCACGCCCCCCGCCCACGCAAATCAATAATTTAATCTTTTAAGCTGATTTGCGAGCGACATATAAAAGATACACAAAAACAAAAACCTTGTTCATACACAGACGCATCTAAACGCCTACGTTACGATATTTCTATTAACTAAAAGTCTTGACAATTATTGACTCTTTACGTTTCAAAAAAGTCGAAGGGTATCCCACTGTCGCGCACCGCTCGACTGTTGCTCTTATTTATCAATGTATTTGTAGCAGGTTTGGTATTTCATTCGATTCTGCTTTGTTGTGTTATGGTTTGGTCACTTTGTGTAATTCTGTTTTAATTTCCTTCCTAATTGTGCATAGCTTGCAATTATTTTTTGGCAGAGATTTGCAATATTTATTATTATTTGTTTTCGTTGCAGATTATTGTTTGGCGGAGCAGAGGAGCCCTAATTTGTGAATTGGGGGAAATATACTCTTTATTTCTTGTGCTTTGATGGCTGTTTGCTTACATTGCCACAGCTTGATATAGGTAATGAGTGAATAATTGTCAGTTAAGAAATTAAGTGTGCAATTTGTGTTTTTAGCTTTTATGCTTTCAGATACACGACATATATTTTAAGGCCAAGTTGTCGCCAATTATTCATGGCAGTTACCAGAGCACCGTGAATGCTATTGATGTGCATTTCATTTCCTTGGAGTGAGTGATCTGCATTGCAGCGTTTATTTTATTCAAGAGAAGGGACTGCGTTTACTGAGCATTATTGATCAGATTCTTGTCCATTTACAGATTGTGTTCTTGATTGTTGTGGACTAATGCGCGGCTCGGAAGGCTGCAAGCAGCTGACGAGTTTCCTTCAGCAAGTGGGGAATGCTCAGACCTGCTCGCAGTAGGAGAGGAAGCTCGGGTAAGTGCTGATTGGTTAGAGTTAAGATTGTCATCGCGAAAAGAGCGGAATCCTGTTGACATATATATGAGGCCAGGTGTGTGTCTCAGGTTCCAAAAAGATTCATTCATCTCACCAGTTTCAAGGAAGTGACGATAGGCTGGTCGATTTGATACCAGATGATGCCGGGCGCCCAGGGAAGAAGTGGAAGAGCGTTCGGAAGGGTTGAGAGTTTCATTGTCTGTAGTCATATTGGCGTGCAGCTGATCGGTTAGTGGAGTAACCATGTTGAGAATTAGTGATCCGTTGGATTGGGAGGCAACTCTGGAGCATATCCAGGTAGCGAGGATGACGGAGGCGAAGACGGGAGGGTCTGTATGGGTCCGTTGCTAGTTTTCTAGCTTCCGGGTTGTCATGGTGGAGTAGAAGACTTTGTAAACTTGTTTGACTTTTAGGTCTGCGTGTAGTGATGCGTTCCTGACGTGCCAAGAGGCTCCTGTAATGAGTCGGAGGGTCTTGTTTTGAATGACTCGTATGCGAGTGATCCCCAGATTGGTAGTAAGTATTGCCATATTGGAGCAATCAGTTTCTTGTATACTATAACACTTTTTTTTAGCGGCAGCTTACTTTCTCCGTTTAGTAGCCAGTTTAGCTTTTTGATACGAGCACAGAGTTTAATGACAAGAGCTAGGACATGGTGTTGCAGCCCTAGTTTTGTGTTAAGTTTGATGCCCAAATAGGTGTGTTTGGTTTTGTTAGTTAGTTTTATTCCATATATAATCAAGATTCATTTACATGGAAAAACTAGATCATTTACAAAGACTAGGACAGCAATATATGGTTACAATGAATGATATTCGCTGATAGTTAATAAGTGAACAACAATTATGGGATTTGTTGAACGACAGGTAGGGCAAATAATCGATTTTTCCATTGATAATTTACTGGAGCGCGACCAATGAGCAACACTAGATTTGAACTTTGGTATGTTTGCGTAAATTAGGTACGTTTAATTATATACGTTCAAATTGAGTTTAATGCGTATCATATCTTATCTAAATCGACCAATCAGATGTTTTGCCAATAAGTCCAATTGAGGCATTGACACTTTTATTGAAAACTATACAAACAGCAATACGCAAACAATAAAGACCTAATGAACCATCTTATGCAGGCCAAAACAGATAACTTAGTTTAAAATAAATGAATACTTGCAAATTAATTGTCAGCTATGGGTTTAATGGTATGTTTATATAAGCAACGAATGGATGTGGATGCGCCTGTTGGAACTGATTACTCTCTCTCTTTGTAACAACTCTAATTCAATTAAACATAGTAGATCGGCGAGAACAAATTATGTTATATAGGTAAGTTTATCCCCACACTACATTATATTCTGCCCTTCATTAAAAATAGAACTCGCAAGAAACGAGAGATCACATATTAAACGAAAAACAACATCATCTTAAAGATCACACTAATTTTAATACTGATCAAAAGATAATTGTACAATAAGTTTTGTCACTATAATTAATTGACGGTAAAGGTTTAAATATTTTTATTGGCACAAAGTCATGTCAACTAACCCCACTTTGCGGAGCCAAGCCATACGCCATGTAAAAGCCAAAGAGAGGCGTGGGAGGCCCCACAAAGTATATATATTCTTACTCAGGATCACTAGCCAAGTCGATTAAGCCATGGTTGTCTGTCTGTCCGGATGTCCGGAGCTAGAGTCACCAAATTTTGGCATGAAGGTTTCTGTTTATCTGGCGCAGATGAAGCTTATTTCAAATGTTGGGTGCCACGCCCACTGCCCCCGCAAATCAATAATTTAATCTTTTAAGCTGATTTGTTGGCGATATATAAAAGATGCAACATTCTGATGAAGACCATACTTAGCTAATTCTAATACCAACATAACGTCAATCCGATCGGACACCGAACACTGACGTTCTTAAACAAAATCCTTGTGTGCTATGATCTTGTATACCTACCAGCAAGCTGTGACGTCATTGCAATGCTCATGTAGGAAAGAAAAGGATAGAGAAGGCGAGCGCGTAGACAGACTAGACAGACTAAACATACATAAATAAATTTTCATTGTTTTCTGTTTTAACTATTATTTTACTTATTTTATAAAATTCATATACTATTATGTTTTTATTTTTGCTAGTTTGGTTTCCATAATTCTTGCAAAACTGATTAGTTTTATTATTTCATAAGCATTACACAAAAAAAAGTCAAAAAATAAAAAAGTACAAGAAGTACGCTCTAAGTAATTTCCAAAAATTTAGTCATTCGTAATTAAATACAAGTCGCGGCTACTGAATGAATTTGTCGCCTCAAGCGTCTGTCGCCTTATGCTGCTCGGCAGCAAAAATCAAAGTAGCAAAAAGTCGAAAGCACCGACTTACGCTGCTGCGACTGTTGATCAGCAGCAATAGCAACGAAAATCAAAAGCAGCAAACAGTCGAAGGCGCCGACATATGCTGCTGCGACTGCTGACGACTTCCGAAAATCGTCGGTAGTTGCAGCAGCGACTTACGTCCACGATCAAAAGGAACAGCAAAGGAGAAAGCGAAAAAACGAAAAACGGCGACTGCTGCTGATTTTTGATATTCGTCGCTGCGTGATTTTAACTTATACTTTGACTGCGACTTCTGATTTTTCAGAAGCAGAAGCAAAATCATGTGAAATGAAACCTACGGCAGTTTTTTAAACGCTGGTTTCAAATTTGATATCTGTTTTTTTAATATATTCATTTTGTTTTAAAATACACTCTTTGGTCTCTTTGACAAATTCCAACTTTAACGGCCTACAAAACCGAATGAACTGCGGTGTCCAATTATTCCATAAGACGTTTTGCGAAGCATCTATGGAACTAGTCTCAAGGGTGTGACTGTTGTGGCAAATAAATTTGAATCAAGAGATTTTTCTACCATGTACTTTTTGTTGAAACTTGATTGCCCAGTGCTTCCATCGAACCCATAGCTTAAGATGAGCTCCGCCACTAAAAAATCTGTGCCTTGGTCTTCCATTATGCTTTGCACCACATCAACTTGCAAATGCACAAGACGACTTGCTGTATAGGCTAGAAGACTCTAGTGACTCTGAAGTCATACTTCAGCTTTTGTATCACTGACAGTAAAATCGTAAGGGCGGCATAATTTTTTCTCGGCAGCAACCATATTAAACAATGGGTTTTTTATCGTTAATATCGTTTTTTTTAGGCCATGGATTTTAAAAAAATTCATGGTCTACTGTGTTTGTCGGAACGAGTTTGTGCGTAACAGGCAGAAGGAGGCATCTCCGACACCATATACTATATATATTCTGAATCAGTATCAACAGCCGAGTCGATTGATGTCTGTCTGTCCGTCTGTCCGTCAGTATGAACGCCTGGATCTCAGCAGCTATAAGAGCTAGGGCAATAAAATTTTATGACAACATACGTGTATATCCGGGTGTCTCAAGGTTTTTTTTGAAATCTGGCCACGCCCCTTCCTCTGCGTGTGTGAGTTCAAATCCCATGTGCGGCCGGCTGGTGAAACTTTTTATTTTAATTCCTTTGTTTTTTTGGTAATTTTTTTATTCTTATAAGCTTAAATGAAAACTACAGTCTTATGTTTTCTTTTTGCAATATTTAAGACAACCAATAAGTTACGAATGTTAGAGCGGGACGCCGATACATGCATGTCTGCATTTGCACATTTACGTTTCGGCATCCCGCTCTAACACACATCAATTGCCGTATTCGGCGTATGTACGAAACTTTCAGATTTGTGCAACATTCGCCAAAGTTTATAAAAGTGTTCTAATTAAATATGTTGCGTACCAAAAAATTTAAAAAGAATTGTGTGTTAAGCTTTAAAATTATTAAATTGAAAGGAAAGATAAAAAGGAAAACATGTCACTCATTGATCGTGGCAGAATTCGAACTCGAACACTGTCAACACCATTGGTCTTCGAATCCGGCACACACTCCACTAAGCTACTATACAACTTCCGCGGCCACCACTATTATTATTGCTCTCTTGCCCTACCTAATGCTTATAATTCTTGTCTATTCGCTTTTGGATTGTTTATGCGTTCTGCTTCTTTTATCCGTCAATTAAGTTTGTGCGTGTCGTTCGAATAAAATTTTTAAATTTTTAAATGCTTAATAATAATCCAAATAATGCAAAATTTTCATTATAAATAACGGAAAATAAATGATACACGGTATACTATAATAATCCATGGCCTTCTACAGTCAGCACCTGACTGTAGCGTTCGACTGGTTTTTTGTCTAAATGTTCTCGAATAGTAGGAACCTTGCCTTTTTTGTCAAGCAAACGCCTACGGATTAGACAACAATTCAGGATTTTCATCATAGTTTTTTAGAAAAGCAACTGAAAATCATTAGAAAAAGTTTATAAAAGTAACATTCTACATTCTTTTAAATTTTGTCTTTTGTAATATATTATTACAAAATGTATAAAGTGGATATTTGTAAGGTTAGAGCCCTTGATGAGAATCCATCCAGCTTCGGTTGTCCGTACAACTTTGAGGTCGAATACAGGTGCTACGAGCAAGTGAAGCACAAAATTTTATTGAAAGTGGTCTACGTGGGATGTTCTTTGGCTGATGAATACAACCAGGATTTGGACAACATTTTCATTCAGCCAGTAACGGAAGGATGTCACTCGTTAGAGATTGAGTGCGACCCACCGGAAATTGAATTGATACCCGAGAACGATCTTACTGGCAGGACTTGCATCTATATAATTGCCTCCTTTCGACGCCAGGAATTCTTTCGTTGGATTTTCCATGTCAATGTCTACTACGAAAATCACGACAAGCTGATGCGTTACATGGACACTCGTGAAACGCATTTTTTACGATCCGTGATCAATTGGGACGATGAATGAATTCAGATTACTTTCTTTAAATTAAAATTTTATGTTTCTGTATGGCTGTTTGGTTAGGCCATAGATTTTAAAAAATTTAATTTAAAATTTCAATTGTGTTTTTCGGAACGCAAATGTGCGTAAAAGACGGGAAGAGGCATTTCAGACCCCATAAGCTATATACATACATTCTGAATCAATATCAACAGCCGAGTCGATTGAACTATGTCTGTTCATCTGTCATTCTGAATCTGTATCAACAGCAGAGTCGATTGAGCTATGTCTGTTCATCTGTCCATCTGTTCATCTGTTCATCTGCTGATCTGCTCATCTGTTCATTTGTTCATTTGCTCATTTGTTCATTTTTTCAATTGTTCATTTGTTCATTTGTTCATTTGCTCATTTGCTCATTTGCTCATCTGTTCTGTTCATCTGCTCATCTGCTCATCTGTACATCTGTTCATCTGTTTATTTGTTCATTTGCTCATTTGTTCATCTGTTTATTTGTTCATCTGTTCATTTGTTCATTTGTTCATTTGTTCATCTGTTCAATAAGAAAGTTTTCTAAAAATTTGATTTCGTATTTTTATGAATGTTTGAGTGGGACATACACGTCTGCATATCCACATGTATGTATTGACGTCCCGCTCCAACACACATTAATGGCACATATGTGCGAAATTCGGCAAAGTTTATAAAAGTGTTTTAATTACATATGTATGTTGCGTAGCAAATAATTAAAAAGACATTATTGTTTGACAAGCTTTTTTTGTTTGACAAGCTTTTTTATCTATATATAATGATCTTTTTAGGTGATAGATTTAATAAAAAAATATTAATTTATTACTTTTAAATCTTTTATTTGATATTGTTTTCACCAGAGGCCAGTTATGAACTAATTGACTGAGTTATTCTTTCGGTCTAGGAAACCTTTTTACAGAGGATTAACATTAACCTTTTAAGTTCTACTTAGCTTTACATTTTTAGGCCATGGATTTTAAAAAAATTCATTGTCTACTGTGTTTGTCGGATCGAGTTTGTGCGTAACAGGCAGAAGGAGGCATCTCCGACCCCATAAACTATATATATTCTAAATCAGTATCAACAGCCGAGTCGATTGAGCCATGTCTGTCTGTCCGTCTGTCCGTCCGTCCGTCTGTCCGTCTGTATGAACGCCTGGATCTCAGCAACTAAGAGCTAGACCCATAAAATGTTGTGACAACATTCGTCTATGTCCAGGTGTTTCAAAGTTTTTTTGAAATTTGGCCACGCCCCTTCCCGCCTCTGTAAATCAGTAATAACGATTTAATATACACAATATACACCCAACAGCAAAAAGTTGTACATCTCACTTGACAAATACCTTTCCACGGGTGTATTCTGAACATTTCATTTAAATCGGACATTTGCATTGCAATGTTTATGCGTTCATCTTCTTCTGCCTGCAATTGAATTTGTGCGTGTCGTTCGAGTAAAATAATAAGGATATGAAATATATATTTTTAAATGCTTAATAATAATCCAAATAATGCAAAATTTTCTTAAAACGCAAAGTAAATGATATAAGGTATACCATGATAATCCATGGCCTTCTACAGTCAGCACCTGACTGTACCGTTCGACTGGTTGTTTATCGGATTGTTAATCTTGTTAACGTTAAGCGGTTGGTGTCTTGGGAGAATGTTATCTATGAAGCTTTTGAAAATTGAAGCTTTTCAAAAGATTGGCTTTAGCTATGTTCGAGCAGAACAGCAGTTTTTGCAGAAATTTGTAACTTAGCTAACTAGTAATTAAAAGAACACAAGAAGTGTCGTTAAGTTTAAGTTACTCTCTGCTTTGACGATCGGCAAATGCCGACGGCGAATAAGGGAGTGTGATCGGATTGTGGCCCACTCTCGGTAGTTAGAAATTCATTCGTTGTAAAGCAATCAAAGAAGCCAGCAGCAGCAATAAATTGTCAAATTTTTGAATTCTCAATCCGAGCCACCGCGTCCTTTTTATTTTCGAAGTTTTTTGTTCTCTAAAAAAGCTTAGAGATTTTTCATTGGCGCCCGAGCAGGGACTTCGGTGTAGTGATTAACAATTTAATTCGTTTTCGGTGACAATTTGTTTTGTGCTGTTTGTGGCAATTACTTCGCGCGTTTCGTGTGTGGGTGTTATTAAAATAAAATAAAGACAAACGTCGAACAAGTGTCCAAGTGCTTGTGGGAGTCGCCAACAATTTGAAGCCTATCAACTGCACCAACAGCTGCCAAGCCGTCTTCATCGTCGCCGTTGCACGTATGGATAACAATCGTCGTTCCATGTCTATTGATTCGCTAGACAGTCTCCAGGTATTCAGTGTCAAAAATTGAGTGTACACGTAAATAGTGTTTTGTGTACTGTCGCTTTGGTCGACATTAAATTATTTAAGAAATTAAATAGCTCAATTTCTGACACTCATTTTGTTGCACAAATATATAGAATCATATGTATGTATGTATATGTAAGCATTAAAAAATTCGCGCCTACCTAAGTAAATAAATGACCGCCAAATATTGAGCAGAACAAAACTGTTAGGAGGTACATATGTATATGTACATATGTATAGTCAGACACATATAAAAGCGAATATACATACATAAATATGAAGTTCAGTTTATACTAACAATTTGTTATTCGCATTATAACAAATAATAATAATAAACAAAAACGGCAATATTTATCTTACATTGAATAATAAAATTGGTGGCTTACATATTAATTATTTTAATAATTACGTGTGTGTGTGTAAATGCAAATTATTTCCTTCCGATCTTCGGTTAGCATACATATTACATATTGACCGCTAACTTGGAACATCTGTGAATACATAACTGCATACGTATAAGTTCACCAAAGTCAACGGTCTTAGAACTGCTGACTGAAATACGACGCCGGGAGAATCTGCAGACCAAGCAGTCGAGCGGATGTCGTTGCATAGCCGGCAATCACGACATATTTGCGTGGCCGCTATGAATATGATTGCGAAACAAAGTTTCGCTTTCATGTACCTCTAAGATCATTCTTGTATTCAGTTCGATTTTATGCTCGCTTGCCATCGCTTCGCTTGGCTCGATTAACTTAATAAAATATTAATTAAACGTAACTCCTTGTCTATCATTGTCGCGGTTTCGCCCGACAACTGACTTGTAGAGCCGCGCGCGACTTACGCCGGCAAATAGATTAATTTACATATTTATATCTATAATTATTTATACATTGATTTATTTATTTGCCTGATATTTATATACATATATACATTTATTCACTTCTATGTATTTAATTTACAAAAATATTTAATTACAATTGTTTACAATTTCCTATATTGATATAACATATTCTTATAAACTAATTTGAACAATTAATTATTAATATTATTTAATGCAAATCTCGCCTGCACACACACACAATTATTATTATTAATTTAACAGGAGAATTTGAATTACATCATATTTCATTACATTGCATGCATATTATTTATTAAATTATAACCGCCTTGCCTCTCTTGACCATACACTGTAATCAAAAAAAAAAATAAAAACTTTAAAATGAGTCAAGAAAGAGATGCTGGTGGGCATTACCTGCGGTCAAAGGGGTCGGTGCCAGAGGCGCAAGAATCGACATGGTCCTCTGATGGAGACGGCGCAGTCGGTCCTCAGATGGCGTTGGGAATAGGGGGACTCCTCCGGACTCCAAGTAGGATTTCCAAAATCCCGAGCCACCAGCATGCAGAAAGTCCAACG
The DNA here is from genome assembly GCA_018904595.1 of Zaprionus indianus. Classification (NCBI taxonomy): domain Eukaryota; kingdom Metazoa; phylum Arthropoda; class Insecta; order Diptera; family Drosophilidae; genus Zaprionus; species Zaprionus indianus. Next base: position 45,818 of record JAEIHA010001028.1, on the reverse strand, counting down.
ACCAGCAAAGGAGTAGCAGATACAGAAGCCTCGAGGAAACAGCCAGAAGCCCTGCAAGAAAATTTGGAAAGTGTGGTGAAATCAGCAGTCAATGTGGCGATAGTGACAGCAACACAAACGTACCGGCAGTTCATTGATGCGGAAATCAGACAGGCCTTAAAGGATCATTTGCCCCGGGTGTGGCCAGAACGGGAGACACACGCCCGTAGAAGAACCCGAACCTTGTCCGTTCGTAATTTGTAAGGAAGCTGTAAATTTAGAAAAAATACAAATTAATAAGGATCAACAAAGTAGGATAAGTATTAAAATACCATTTGAGGAGCGGATGCGGAGATACCTGGAGGCCAGGAACCGGATATTTCGCGAACATCAACTGGCAGGCATGCTCCTCGTATCGCTGAAAATAATGAAGGCCAGATGGCGCTGCCGGCAACGACGCACAAAGCGTAGGGAAGTTGCGGCCGCAGTCATACGCAATCAGGCGAACGATCCCAGACCATTCGCCGAAATAAAGATAGGCGGTGAGCGGGTCCTTGGATTGCTCGACACCGGAGCGTGCGTCAGCTTATTGGGGCGTGGTTGCAGAATATAAACGCTGCTGCAGAATATAAACGTGCCTATGACAAGATACTTTTCCAAGGTACGCACCGCCGCAGGAGAGGATCACTCCATAATTGGCCGCGCGCAGATACCTGTGGAATATTCGGGTGAAATTAGAATGATAACTTTCTACATATGCCCTTACTTGGAGCAGGAATCTTACCTGGGGGTGGATTTTTCGCGAATCTTTGAGCTGGCACCAGAAATTACCGGACGAACTGCAGCAGAGCGCCAAGGGAAAGATGCCGCGGAACTCCAGGTGCAGGACATGGAGCACTACGTCGAGGATGCAGGCGACGAGCACGAAATGGACCCCGAGAGATGGGAACTGTCTCAGGAACAGCAGCATCAGCTCGAATGCGTGCAAGGACAGTTCCTGACCTTTGAGCAGCTTGGCCTCGGCAGGACGACGGTCGACACTCACTCGATCGAACTGATAGAGGGGGCCAAAGCATTTAAGGACCGTCCGTATCCTATGTCGCCGGCACGCCAAGCAATTACCGAGGAGGAGGTCGACAAAATGCTAGCGCTCTGAGTAGTAGAGGAGAGCAATAGTCCGTGGAGCAACCGGACGACGATAGTCTCAAAGCCTGGAAAGAACCGATTTTGTTTAGATGCGAGGAAACTGAATGCACTGACAAAAAAGGACGCTTACCCGCTACCCAGCGTCGAGGGGATCCTTTCCAGGCTGGACCAGACGGTCTATATCTCCAGCGTCGACCTCAAGTTCGCTTTCTGGCAGATAGAGCTGGACGAGAAGTCAAGGGAGTACACGGCGTTTACGATACCAGGCCGTCCCTTATAGGACTTTGCAACGCAGCACAGCGACTGGTACGGCTGATAGACAACGTCATTCCCGCTGAAATCCGGACGAATGTTTTCGTGTACTTGGACGATTTGTTGACTCTTGCACCGGATTTTGCAACACATCTCCGTTATCTCAGTCGGGTAGCTCAGTGCCTAAAGGAAGCAGGATTGACAATAGGTTTAAAGAAGTCCAATTTCTGCTTCAAAACCCTAAAATACTTGAGCTTCGTGGTAGGAGGAGGCCTTCTACAGATGGATCCCAGCAGAGTAGAGGCCATAAAGCGCATCCCAACACCGAAATCGATCAAGGAAGTGAGAGCGTTCCTGGGAACGGCAGGATGGTACCGTCGTTCCATCCAAAACTTCGCGACACTCTCAGCTCCACTAACAGAATGCCAGAAAAAAACGAATAAGCGTTTTACATTTAGTGTCGAAGCTGAGACGGCCATGAGGAAATTGAAGGAGGCACTTACCACAGCTCCAGTGTTGATCCACGCTGACTTCAAGCGGCATTTTTACATCCAGTGTGATGCTTCGCACATGGGTGTCGGGGCGGTACTCTTCCAGCGTAATGAGGCGGAACAGGTGCGGACGATCGCTTTCTTTTCGGCGAAACCTAATAAACACCAGGTGAACTATACCGTCACCGAGAAGGAGTGTTTAGCGGAGATCATGGCGATCAGAAAATTCCGGCCGTACGTCGAGGGAATGCCCTTTACCTGCATAACCGACCACGCGAGTCTGAAATGGCTGATGACCATGAAGGACCTTTCAGGCAGACTGGCCAGGTGGTCACTGCAGCTACAGGGGTATGATTTCGCCATAGAGCACCGCAAGTGCTCGGACAACATTGTAGCGGATATGCTCTCCCGTAGGGTAGATGAGGTCCATATGGCTCCCACCGATCTGCTGGGTTTCGAGACCACGGCGTTCGGTGCGGACGAGTACCAGGAATTGGTACGAGAGGTCGAGCTGAATAAGCAGTGCCTGCCAGACCTGAAGACGGAGGACGGGCTGCTCTTCAAGCGAGTTGCACAACCATGTCTCAGCGACGAAGCCGAAGGATCGGAGTGGTAGCTGTGGATTCCTTCAGCCTTGACAGGTTCGTTGATCGCGGGGGCTCACGAAGAGCCGACAGCGGCACACGGAGGACAAGCAAAGACACTGGAAGTCCTCCGCCGGCAATATTACTGGCCAGGAATGACCATCCGAGTCCAGGATTATGTGCGCGCATGCAAGATTTGCAAGGAGACGAAGGCACCAAATCATCGCATGCAAATGGGAATTGGCGAGAAAGTGGACACCGAGAGGCCCTTCCAGAAAATATATATCGACTTCCTGGGAAAATATCCGCGGTCGAGAAGAGGACACGCCTATATTTTCATCGTGGTGGATCACTTCTCCAAGTACACCTTCCTTAAAGCGATGCGTAAGGCGTCTGCAGCGCTCCTTGTAGAATTTCTCATCCATGAGGTGTTCTTCAAGTTTGGTGTGCCCGAAATTATCCATTCCGAAAACGGAAAACAATTTACTTCTAAAATGTTTGAAGAGATGGTTACTGACTTCGGAATAAAGCACGGAAAAACACCCGTGTACTCACCTTCTACTAACGCAGCGGAAAGGGTGAACCGCAGCGTATTGTCGGTGATCCGCAGCTATCTAAAGGAAGATCACCGGGAGTGTGACGCGCACTTGCCGGAAATAGAAGTGGCCATTCGGAACTCGGTACACTCGGCGACGGGAGAAACGCCGTCCATTACGGTTTTCGGCCATTATCTCTTCCTAAACGGTAAATGCTACCAGTTGGCCCGAAAGTTGAGGTCCTTGTGTGACCAAGAAATGGGCGGAATGACGCACAAATACAGGATGGCCATCATCCGCGCCCGGGTACAGGACAAACTTAAAGACTCGTACGAGGTGAGCAAGTTGCGGTATGACCAACGAGCAAGGACCTTTCACGCCACGCCCGGTCAAGAAGTTTACCGGCGCTACTTCGTTCTCAGCGACTTTTCGAAGAGCTTCAATGCGAAGTTCGCGAGGAAGTTCCTACGAGCGCGATTGGTGAGAGCAGTTGGAAACAATGCGTACGCTGGAAAAGATTAGATCTTATAGGACGCGGCATTGATATTAAAATGTGCACTCGCATAAAACCACCAAATATAATAACAGTGCCTAAACTTTCGAGACATAAAAAATAGCTCAAAGAGTATATAACGTATGTATGAATAGCTTATAACCTTTACAAACTGGTTTTTTATTCCTTGAATTCCGTTCCTTTCCGATGGATTTATGGTTTTACTGTAGAATAAATCTTAGGTATTATTTTCGGGAATTAAAAATTAAATAATTAATTTTCGAAAATTAATGTCAAAAACAAACAAATAAAACAGAACTTGAACTTTGTAGACAGTTTACAAAAAATAAATATCTGAACGCACATATGATGTCTTCAGAAAAAAATAAAGTCGTGGCTTAAAGGTCTCAGCAACCAAGGCAAAAGCTCAAAAAAAAAAATAGTTGCTACACTATTTGACAGGATTGGACAACAAATGTTTGACATGTAATAAACAAATCAGCATCTATTGAAATGATTAAATGTGATTCATTACACATATCGAGCTTTCATTCTTTTTAAGATGTATTCTGCTATTCGGGACGGAAACAAATCCAACTAATCAAAAACCATGGCAATGGGTCCAGCCGTTCCCGAGTTATAAGTGTTGTAAAAAACACGTCTTTCTTTTATATACATATTCTTATATATATAAGTCTCGTGTCACAATGTTTGTCCTCAATGGACTCCTAGCTACTTAACCGATTATAATAAAATTCGCACACCATGTGCAGTACGATCCAACTTGAGAGATAGGTGACGGGTGGGTTTCCCCCGGGCCCACAGTTTTCAGAAGGGCCCGCGATTTTCCGAAAAACCTTCACTTTAATGACGATTTTCACTGTTTGCATAGAATCAATCCTTTCAAATTTTTAGTTAATATAATATATACTATAATATATAGTAAAATAATAATAATAATATAAACTATCAGTACATTTAAATCCACATATTATTACATCACAGTCGGAAATAGCTGATTTATTTGATGGAAAGGATGGGGGCCCGTACATGGATACCCCCGGGCCCTGATTTTCTCTCTGCGGCGTATGACTGACCCGGTGTGTAGAAGTTCGACTCCCCCCGAACACAACGAATATTGAGTGGAACGCAACTGAAGGAAGCCGGGAATCACTTTTTGTTTTTTAGGCCATGGAGGCATCTCCGATCCCATAAACTATATATATTCTCAATCAGTATCAACAGCCTAGTCGATTGAGCTATGTCTATCTGTCCGCCTGGATCTCAGCAACTATAAGAGCTATATCCATACAATTTTGTGACAACATACGTGTGTATTCAGGTGTCTCAAAGTTTTTTAGAAATTTGGCCACGCCCTTTCCCGCCTCTGTAAATCAGTAATAACAATTTAATATACACAATATACACGTAGGTTAACGGATTTCCCCTAGGCTTCCCTGATGGAGGATATTCCGTCTCTACTCGGACACCAAAGTGGTGAAAGGATGGTTATTAGTATGTCCGCGATCTTTATGCCTTTTCTTAACCCAGCGAACCTGTGTCAAAAAATTTAAATATTCATATAAATTTTACCGATACGTTTCTTGAAAAAAAAACCAATTGAAGCTGGTTCAAATTCAAATTAGAATTAAAATTGAATTTGAATTGTTGGTTTCGCGCCAACTGATCAGCACTGCGAGTCTGGCAGCACCGTTGATCGCCCGCTGCGATCACAACTAATTTGCAAAGTTAATTTTTCGCAACTCTTTCGTACAACGCGCCTTTAGCACGTATTGGGGCGCCTTGAATAGTTGCGCGACAATACGTTGTGATTTCGTGCAATCACCAGCTGTTTGGTAAACCTCGACTTCGTTAAAAACTTGATATTTCGCGTAGTGCAGCATAAACGATTTAAGCCACTGCTCTCTTCGTTTTCCCGTGTGTTTGTGAGTGTGCGTATGTGCGTGTGTGTGTGCGTGTGTTGTTCGCTTTGATTGTGTGTGTAGTTGTGATGAATTTCGGTCACTTGGGTCAATTGGAGTGCGTGATAAATGGGCGCGTTGCGTGGCGTCGAGACACGGCTCACAAGGTGCCGCCTTGGATTGCGGTTACTGTTGAGCCCCAACAGAGCACAGAGTGTATATTAATTATTATTGTTGTTGATGTAGTAGTAATTCCCATTGTTGTTGTTGTTTTTACTGCTGAGTCCCCATATTTATTATGGGGAGTGATAAGATTGCTCAATTGAGGCCTCTGTTTCGCCGTTTCGAGTTGATGTAGTTTGCGAGTTTCTTAAGTCCCTTTCAGCTTCTCTTACTTCTATCTATCTCTTGGTTTAATAGTTTTCGGGAAATAACAGCTGCCATAATGTTTAAAGGCGAGCAGAAGGTGAAGTAGAGTGAAGTATTGACAAAAAAAGAAATAACGAAATATTTAAAAATCTAAGTACAACAATGTAAAGAACTTTTGAGAGAATTTTAAAATATTGTCAAACATATTAAGACTCAAGTTAAATAAAAATAATTTCTGCGTTGACTGTTCAATCGGATCCAAAATTGGAGGAATAATATATCTTATAAAGTCAGAAAGTTGTGTCTTTAAAATAAACTGGATCTATGGACAGTTCAGATAAACCTTCATGCCAAAATTTTGAGTCTCTAGCTTCTTTAATAGCTGAGATCTTGATGTTCAAACAGAATCGGCTACTGATTTTAATCAAGAATATATGTATGTACACTGCTTGTCTTAGATTAGACGCACCACCGTTTTTTTTTTAACAAAATCGATTATTTGCTATCATGCTTTTTCTAATTGTCAAAAATGCTATTCTTATCAAAATTTGAATCTTGTTCGATAAAGAAATGCTCACAGCTGGTTGATTTTCAAAAAAATATCTGTACATTTCAAGATTAAAGACATTTTTATGGCAATCACACGTGTTTTCAGTTGGTCATTGAATTAGACGCAGCTTAAATTTTTCGTATTGCGTAGACGTATTGTAAACTTTTGTTTTGAAAAAATATCAAAAATAAACAAATAAAGAGTTGTGAGAGTCGCGACAATAAATATTATGGGTCACACTTTTGTTTGAATTCTATCAGTTGTTGGATATTGCTGATCTGGCAGCTCGATGCACAAATGCAATTATTCGATAACCTTCGTTAAGTTTTTGTCACCAATTTGAGAAAATTGGCAGGCCTGACTAGATGGCATTTGCAACCCTGCAAGTAGAAAAAGCGCGTGCATCGCCATATTTCGAGAAAGATCTCGCTCTTCTTTTCCTGACACGAGATCCGAACGGACGTGTTTTCTAATACGTCCCAAAGAAAAAGTTCTTATTCTGAGCCATCTGCAGCCAGAAATATATAAAAAAAAAAAAGGACGCACATCTCTTTTGGAATATACCGGCGGATAATAATCCGATAGTCCGATATAATCCGAAACCATCCACCATCATCAATATGCATTTTCTCCGATCGGACATAACCTCACCAACGTGTATTGCCACAAGGGCTCACTTATTCGTTTGAATGGGACATCAATGCTATTTATTTCCAACTTGGATTAATAAAATATATAAATACCTTCAATATAAAAATTAGAATAGTCACTTCCCAGACTCGAAATTCGTAAGCTCTAAATAATTTATTTTAAATTCGCTAATAATAATGGGTACGGTATGTATGACACAAGACACTGGTATACACATTTAACTAATTCTTTCGGGAAGTTCAAACAGCATCTCTGGAATCTTCAGGCCTGTCGACCAAGGATCGTCTCATAAAAAAAATAACTTCATGTAAGCACGGCAAGACCGTTTTAAAGTTTGAAAAACTGAGTAAGTTTACCATCCAATATGTCTACATCTTTGTCTCGTACTGTCAATGAAAAGTGAATCATACCAATCAACTACATATACAAAAAAAAGGTTTTCGACCCTCTACCTAAGGGTTTGATATTTAAAAGAGATTGATTCGAGGTTACGAAATTTGAAGTCTGCCGTCACATGTTAGTTCTGAACTAAATTCATAAATAATGTAAATATTACAATGTCATCTAAAACTTATCGTAATTCTCTACAAAGAATACATATATACAAAATGTTAAATATAAATAGAATGTTAGCGGCCCATTAATTCTCAAATCAGATATAGTTTGAATACAAAATGTTGTTGGACAACGAAATGAACCTAAATGGTCTAATAAACAATTATGTTAACCTTTACACCATGAATTAAATGTCGATTTGAATTAAGGTAATCTAAGGAGGTACACACACGGTTGGTTATGGGTGTACGAGTTGTACAGATGGTAGGGTGGGTATAGAAGGAGGCCATCTAGTTCTACGTACTTTTTATACCCTTCGACCATTGAAAATGGTCAAAAAAGGGTATACTAACTTTGTGCAAATGTATGTAACAGGCAGAAGGAGGCGTGGGAGACCCCACAAAGTATATATATTCTTGCTCAGGATCACTAGCCAAGTCGATTAAGCCATGTCTGTCTGTCCGGATGTCTGGATGTCCGGATGAACACACAGATCTCAGCTATTATAAAAGCTAGAGACACCAAATTTGGCATGAAGGTTTCTGTTTATCCGGGACAGGTGAAGTTTATTTCAAATGTTGGGTGCTACGCCCCGCGCCCACGCAAATCAATGATTTCATCTTTTTAGCTAGTTTGTGAGCGACATATAAAAGACACAACATTCTGAGTAAGACTATACTTAGCTAATTATAAAACCAACATAACTTCAAAATTCCAATCCGATCGGACAACAAACACAGAAGTTATTAAACAAAAACCTTGTTCGCTTTGATTTTGTATACAGACCAGCAAGCTGTGAAGTCATTGCAATGGTCATGTAGGAAAGAAAAGGAAAGAGAACGCGAGCGCGTAGTGCCCTCTGTTGCTCTTCTCTTGTTTTCCATGCACACGCATTTTTTGCATTCAAACGCACACACATACATACAAACATTTGTGCTTGACCAATAAAATGATACACGCATATACACGTATTCATACACAGACGCATACAAAGGCTTACGTTACGATATTTTTATTAAGTAGAAGTATTGTACAATTATTGACTATTTACGTTTCAAAAAGGTCGAAGGGTATCCCACTGTCGCGTGCCGCTCGACTGTTGCTCTTGTTTTTAAATTTAAAAACAATAAAAAAAATGAATAAAACATTAAATGTTTAATTTAACTGTCTTTGAACTTCATTGTTATTAATTTCTTTTCACTTTATAAAAAGAAAATCACATTTTTTAAATTGCTTGTTCGTATTGAAGTGATATCCAATGGGTTAATTTAAAGCTCACGCTTCGAACACAAGCTTCCCGTTTAAGCGAAGCTTTCACTCAATGCAAGCTTTCCCCTCTGCCACTGTTCCTAGTTAAGCATAGTTAAGATCTCTTCCTATTGTACTCTTTAGTATTAAGCAAGCAGTGAATGTAAGCACACGCCGTGCAGAAATAAAAGCCACAAAAAGAAAATCACTAGTGTTTTTTACCTAAAACCTAGTTCAACAACTACAACAAGAAGAACAACTACAACAAGAAGAACAACTACAACAGCTACTACCACATCAAAATCTGGATCTGTCCTCCTACGTTCTCAAGAGAACATTTTGGTCCTTCGAGCCGGATAACTCACCACCACTTCGTTTTGATAGACCCAGATAAGTACAAACCTACATACATACAAGTGTTTTACATTCCTACAAATTGATCTACCTTCCTACAAACCTACATACAAGTGCTTTACTTTGCTACAAACTTACATATATGTGTTTTTATGTTCCTACATACCTACTTGAAAGTGCTTCACATACATATATACACACCCTTAAGTGAACTTTATACATAAGCGCCGCTAGATCAGTAGCGCTTGGCGGAAATTGCGGTTATATATGTACATACATACATACAATTCTGTTCCTCTAACATACAAGTGCCCTGCATATACACGTAAATCCAACACATATACATTTACATTGCTGAGACATCAAAGCTCCAAATGTAAGATGTTACATATGTGTCTCCTTAACATCTGATCAAGCGTGAACCTTAAGTGAACTTTATACATAAGCGCCACTAGATCAGCAGCGCTTGACGAAAATTGCGGTGCTTATATCCGCTGAAGCTGCATTTGCCAAGGGAACGTATACCCTTTAAAAATTAAAGTGGTTTTATGGGGTATATCCAACTTCAAAAATATAACAAATATTTGTTCTTTAATTTTGAAAAGCACATCCAATTTTTATTTTATATGTATATGATAGAGCATTAATACCATATAAAGTAACGGATTTCCAATCAACTTAATACATAAGTGCCGCCAGATAAACACCGTTTTGCGAATATTACGGTACTTACGTGCGTTGGAGCAAGGGAACGAATACCCTTTACAAATTAAAAATTATTCTTGGGGAATATCCGACTGAAGATATATTAAAAATATTTTTTTTTTTTTTTGAACGTCTATCCGATTTATAATATCCTTAACTAACGTATACCCTTTAAGATTTAAAAGTTTTTTGTGGGGTATATCCGATTTGAAAAATAATATTATTTTTTTTTTTTCTTTCTTTAAATTTAAAAAAAAGCATATCCTACTTGTAATATCATTTACTCTTTGATATTGTTTTTTAATTTTACACCATTTCTAAGATCGCTCATACAAAATAAAAGAAAAATTAAATTATCATCTTTAGTTCCTGTGACAGGCTGCTATGCCTATTGATTCCAGCAAGGCTTCAGCAGTTCGACTTTCCGTACCAACCATTAGACATACACGATCTAATTCGCTTCCTAATCCAAAATTAGAAACCGGTATTCCGCCAATCTTGAGAAAAGCCTCCACTCCTACTACCTCGAAACCTTTGCCAACTCGCGTGCCTAAGTCTACAATCCAAAATCTACCAATTACTAGATCTGCAGCAAAACTTCATTGCTCCAGAAAATGGCGTTGTGCGAATTCATTACTGTCACTGACAAGCTAAGTCAATTCGAATCAAAGATAACTACATCCCCTGATGTCTCGTTGTACACTCATAAGGTTAGATTAGAACAAGTTCGATCCTTATGGGAAAAAGTTGAAACTGCATATGAACGCTGTTCAAATGCCTTGGCAGATGAAAGTGCAAATCCAGACGACAGAATTAACATGCAATCGAAATATGATTATTGTTACTCAGTGTATGAGCGATGTGCGGCTCAACTGGGTGAACTTGTCAAACGCGCATCATCCATAAATACTACGTTTACGCAATCACCAGTCTTGTCTTCTACCTCTCGTGGCTGTAACCTTCCACCGTTTGATACCGAGATCTTTAAAGGCGATTATCTAAAGTGGCCGACTTTCCGTGACTTGTTCACAGCTATCTACGTCAATAATCAAAGATTATCTCCAGTAGAAAAACTATTTCATTTCAACTCTAAGACAAGTGGAGAAGCTAATTCCATTGTAGCTAAGTTCCCCCTCACAAATGATGGTTTCGCTTCCGCTTGGAATGCACTACAAGAACGCTTCGAAAATAAACGTCTTCTGGTCAACAGTCAACTAAAAATTTTGTTCAATCTATCCATTGTTAACCATGAGTCTGGTTCTGCCTTAAAAGAGCTCCAGAGCACAATCCAAAATTGTTTGATTGCATTAGAGCATTCCAAGATATCCACAAAAAATTGGGATTGTTTGTTAGTTTACCTCTGTTCGTCAAAACTGCCCAAACTGACTTTATCATTATGGGAACAGTCCTTAGCCAACAAGGTTGAAATACCCTCCTGGGAGGATATGAATACTTTCCTTAGCGAACGTTACCGAACGTTAGAGGCAATCGAGGATGTAAGAACCTCCGCCTCTACATCCTCCCATCCAAAGCAACCAAAAGGTCAGTCTACAACGACAAAATTAAATTCTTTCGAATCCAAAGTCAATGCTAAGGTCAGAACATGTGACCTTTGCTCTAATGAAAATCATCCGATCCGCTTTTGTCCTCATTTTCTACAAATGACAGTGTCTCAAAGAGAGGCATATATTAAACAGAAAAAACTTTGTCTCAATTGCTTCGCCAGAGGGCATCAGCTGAGAGATTGTCCCAGCTCTCACAACTGTTTTACGTGTAAAGGACGTCATAACAGTCTCCTACATCGAAGCGAGTCTTCTACAAATAATCCAATGTCAAATACAGTAACCAATGCACATGTTTCCCAAACAAAACAGTCCACTCCTACCACCAGCGAAGAATTTCAGAGCTATCTCGTTTCGCAACAACGTGAAGTACTGTTAGGAACTGCCATTGTAAACATCCAACACAAGGGCATTATGTATCCTGCCAGAGCTTTAATTGATTCAGGATCAGAAGGGTCGTTCATCTCAGAAAGACTTTTTAACTTGATCAAATTGCCTTTCCAATCAGTCCAAGCAAAAATATCGGGCATTAATAACGTATCGTCTCCTACACAGAAACTGTGTCAAGTTCATATATCCTCTCCTTCACGACCACGAATGCAAATCGATGCATCAGCATACGTATTATCGAAATTGGCAGGAAGGTTGCCATCCAACACCATTCCAAGGTCTAAATTAAGAAATATGCCAAACATACACTTGGCCGATCCAACATTTTCTCAAAGTGAACAAATTGACGTACTTCTCGGTGCTGATGTCCTGCCATCTATCCTTTTAAGTGGCGTAAAATCAAAAATATGTGGAACTCTTTTGGGTCAAGAGACAGTTTTCGGATGGATAATATCTGGTCCAGTGCCAAGCACACCATCTACATCCATCGCTTCCTACTCAACGCAAGTAGAGTACTTGCATGAAGAGCCCCTCGACAAGCTTCTCACAAAATTTTGGGAGGTGGAGGATATTCCTGTCCAGCCAACAACGGAAAATGATGCTTATTGCGAAGAATACTTTCAACAAACAACACATCGCGATAAATCTGGAAGATATGTAGTATCACTGCCATTTCGAGATCCACAGAATATTAACATAGGTCATTCCAGATCTATTGCATTGTCACAATTTTTAAAAAATGAATCACGACTTAATAAAAATCCTGAACTTAAAAAAGAGTACGATTCCATCATTCAGGAATACATTGATTTAAACCATATGCGGCAAGTCACTCCTAACAACCACTCTCCTAATTTCTATTTGCCTCATCATGCTGTCTTCAAGCCAGACAGCACTACAACAAAGGTCCGCGTTGTTTTTAATGCTTCCAGTAAATCGACAAATGGGGTTAGTCTCAACGATACCTTGTATCCAGGTCCTGTGCTTCAGTCCGATTTAACCTTACAACTGTTAAAGTGGCGGTTCTTCAAAATAGTGTTTAATGCCGATATAACAAAAATGTATCGGCAGATTCAAGTTAATCCTTCACACACTCCCTACCAAAGAATCCTGTTCCGTAACCAAGAAGGTGTAATTTGTGATTATGAATTACAAACGGTAACCTTCGGAGTCAATTGCGCACCATTTTTGGCAATCCGTGTTCTTCAACAACTGGCGAACGACATCCAATATAAAAGTCCTTTAGCATCCGATATTATACGATCCTATATGTATGTCGATGACATATTAGCAGGTGCACATTCTGAAGCAGTTGCAATTTCAATGATTTCTGAACTTCAAAATGCGCTTAGTTCAGCAGGTTTCCCATTACGCAAATGGACCTCTAACAAGAAAGCAGTGCTAGAACAAGTTCCAAACGATCATTTGCTACATGGCGATTTTTTGGACATTGAAGAAGTCAGCACGGCAAAAACTCTAGGCATTCGATGGAAAGCAACGTCGGATGAGTTTTATTTTGTTATTCCTCCAATCGCTTATCAACCAACATACTCAAAACGGGAAGTATTAGCCCATATTGCAAAACTTTTCGACCCAGCAGGGTGGCTCTCTCCCTTTGTTGTGCAAGCCAAAATGTTCATGCAGCAACTGTGGCTACAGGATCTGCATTGGGATGACTGCCTGCCGAGCGATCTTCTCCAAAAATGGCGTGACTTCCTTGGTAGCTATAACCACCTGGGTGACATACGGATTCCCCGATGGTTAGGTTTTAGTCCACAAACAGAAATCCAATTGCACGGGTTTTGTGATGCTTCTCAACGTGCTTACGGTGCAGCAATTTACGTTCGGATCAAACACAAGAACGATATTTCATGCCATCTCCTTACAGCAAAGTCGCGTGTTGCGCCTGTGAAGACAATATCCTTACCCCGACTTGAGTTATGTGGAGCTGTACTTTTTACAGAACTTATTGCAGCCTGCCTTCCTCAATTGCCTCTGGAATCATATGAACTATTCTGTTGGACAGATTCGACGATCGTACTGGCCTGGCTAAGTAAGCCACCCTGTACATGGACAACCTTCGTGGCTAATCGAGTGTCAAAGATTGTTCAATCTACGAGGGTCGTTTGATAAGTCCGTGACTTTTTGAATAAAATATATTTTTTTCGTCAAAGAAGCGTTTTATTTCTCAACATAATCTTCTTTTAGCTCTATACATTTAGTCCAGCGTTTTTCCAATTTTTTTATTCCTTCCAAATAATAGGTTTTCTCAAGGCCCTCAAAATAGTCGTTTGTTTCTGTGATGACCCGAATCTCTTACCGCCGAGCCATTTCTTCATGTTTTTGTTTAAAAAATAGTCACAGGGGGCTAAATCTGGAGAATATGCTGGATGGGGTAGCAGTTCGTAGCCCAATTTATGAAATTTTGCCATGCTGACACGAAATTCACTTTTTTCCATTTTCGTTAAAATTCACGAGATCTTCTGCTTTCAATGCCTATAAAACGCAAACCAAAAAACGCAGCTTTCTCAAAATTTTACAGTCAGCTGTTAATCGATAACTGCTGACAGGAGCAGTGTTGTATTTAGAGCAGGTGCGCGGCAAATACAAAAAGTCACGGACTTATCAAACGACCCTCGTACTTCTCCTATACAATGGCATCACGTTCAATCTGAAGATAATCCTGCTGATTTGACAAGTCGTGGCATGGTCTCCCAAGAATTAGTATCCAGTGACTTATGGTGGCATGGGCCAAAATGGCTAAGGACACCGAAAAACCAATGGAGGATCTCAAATCAGTCACCGTTGGACATAATTCCGGAACAACGATCCATCAAAGCACATATTGTCACTAATATTACCTCACATATCGATCTTCTGGAACGATTTTCCGACTTGGGACGAGCATTGCGAGTTTTAGCCTATGTACTACGTTTTAGTACAAGGTCTAAGAAAGCTCATCAACCTTTTTCAAGTCAATTGGGTGCTTTAGAAATAAACAATACTCTCCAACACCTTACCAAAAGAACTCAGCGCTTGCATTACTCGATTGAGTACGAATGTCTCCTTCGACAGAAACCTATTCCTCCATCCAGTTCTTTACTCAATCTGAATCCCTTTATTGACAGCAAGGGAATCCTTAGAGCATGTGGTCGAATTAATGTATAAGTTTTATGCCTCAGGCAATATTGGCAGTATGGTTGGTTGATCGACGCCTATGAGTAAAATATTGACAACAAGACTTATTATTATAACATATAAAAAAACAACATAAAACACTATTCTTTGTTTAGTAAATTTTTCACAAAACAATTTGTTAATGGAAATCGAACTACGAACGTATTCAAAGATATCACAAAAAGCACATGGCGTGTGTCCACAAACTTGACAATTATAAAATGCAATACCATACATACTTTTTAATTTTTTTTTTTTTCAAAGTTATTGCGTTATTTATTGGATCTTCTCTTATTATGAGACTAACAATAATTTTTCAAATCTTATATAAATAAGATTAAGTACAATAGGATTTTTTTGCTGGGCTGGAGAATCTTTGCGCTTTGGTCTGCAGTGACTACATACACGCGTGAGCGACTTCGCGAGAGGATTTTCGTGTGCGGCGAGCTTTGCTTGATGTTTACTCCTTCTCATCTGGATTTCCTCGTTGACGAGACTTTTGTTGGAGGTCTCTATGCATGTTTCCTGCGTAGAGAAGTTGTAGAGAAGTACTTTGTATTCCAGACTAAGCGGAGAGTTGCAATTAATAAGCCAGTGAAGATTGCCTGCTTTAAGCTTCATATGAGTCCTTTTAGATTCTATATGTCGCCGCCAGGTGAGGCGTCTATCTAGGTGAACCCCGAGATATGTTACTACGTCTGATTGTGGGATGAATGTATTGTTTAGGGCACATGGTGGGCAGGTTTGTCTATTCAGTGTAAATGTTACATGTCTGCTTTTGGTCTCGTTTATCTAAATGCGCCAGTCCGCAAACCATCTTTCCACTGTTTTAAGATGACAGTCAAGTTTTTCTGTTGCCTTTCATGGGCATTTGGACAAATTTTTCTTGTGCTTAACAGAACTTTCATGTTTTTCTAAGTCCCTCTTGCCTGAAGAGCATTTGAGGTCCGCTTTGCAAGATTTCTAATGAAAATAATAATTACCCTTACTGCTTTTCGTCAGCCAGGAGGAATACTTTTTTTCCTAAGGTGCTGGGTACTTTACTTTCTTGTGCTTAACAGAACTTTCATGTTTTTCTAAGTCCCTCTTGCCTGAAGAGCATTTGAGGTCCGCTTTGCAAGATTTCTAATGAAAATAATAAATACCCTTACTGCTTTTCGTCAGCCAGGAGGAATGCTTTTTTTCCCAAGCTGCTGAGTACTTTACATCGTAGTGTACTTTCTTTTTTTTGGTTGGAGTTGCTTATGCCACATCTTGTTCGCTGTCACTTGATAATATTCTTCCACCAATTACAAAGTAAGCGCTGCCAATATATTTGCAATTTAGCGCTGCTATATCGATCGTTTTACATATCGCTTATCACAACTATTGCAACACCACCGAGAATTTATGGATTACCAAAAATCCATAAGGAAGGGACACCACTGAGACCAATATGATCCTCTATTGGATCCCCCTCCTACGCCTTATGCAAATACATTGTCTCTATTCTCAAAAATTTGACAACGGAATCGAAATTCAATATAAAAAACGCCTTTGAATTTAAAGATAAGATAAATGACGAAAACATCAACGATGACGAAATACTCGTCTCTTTCGACGTAGTATCACTTTTCCCCAGCATACCATTAGACTTAGCTTTATCAACTATAAAATCAAAATGGACACAAATACAACAACATACGGAGATACCTGAAAAAACTTTCCTAGAAATAGTTAAGTTCTGCATCGTAGAAAATAGATACTTCAAATATGAAGACACAATTTTTTCGCAATTAAAAGGTATGCCAATGGGTTCCCCAGCTTCACCAGTAATTGCAGACATTGTAATGGAAGAATTGTTGAAGAACACCTTGGAAAAATTGAAAACAAAACCACGACTACTTACAAAATATGTCGATGACCTGTTTGCAATTACAAAGTCCAATGAAACAGAAAACATACTCCTTGAACTTAATTCGTACCATAAAAATATAAAATTCACAATTGAAAAAGAACAAAACAGTAAGCTACCATATTTAGATTCAACAATAAATAGAGTAGGAGGAAAATTAAAATTAAAATGGTACAAGAAACCGATGGCATCCGGAAGACTAATAAACCACAATTCGAAACATCCAAGGACGATGATAATTAATACAGCAAGAGGCTGTATTAAACGAATGTTTGACATCTCTGACAAAATGTACCACAACGAAATTAAGAGGGAAGTAACAAAAATACTTACGGACAACGACTTTCCAAAATTCTTAATCAAGAAACTTATACAAAAATATCAGGAAACACCGAGGGACAACAAAAATAGACAACTAAAATTATATAAATCTCTTACCTATGTACCTACACTATCCGAAAGGTTCATGAGATCTGACTGTTACAATAGTGCAGAAGTACAAATAGCACATAAACCGTTCCATACACTCAGACATCTCTATAGTAACACAAAGTCTAAAATAACTGCACTAGACAAAAACAATGTTATATATAAAATTCCTTGCAGTGGCAACATTACTGAAACATGCGATGGAGTGTATGTAGGAACGACAAAATTAAAATTAAAAACAAGATTAGCTCAACACAAATCAGATTTCAAATTACGCCACCAATGTACAACACAAAAAA
Organism: Zaprionus indianus; assembly: GCA_018904595.1. Taxonomy (NCBI): domain Eukaryota; kingdom Metazoa; phylum Arthropoda; class Insecta; order Diptera; family Drosophilidae; genus Zaprionus; species Zaprionus indianus. The sequence goes on along the minus strand of JAEIHA010001028.1, from coordinate 28,232 downwards.
CAGCTCTCATGACCCACTGTGCAAACAAACACCACTCTCCCAATTTTGACGCAACAACAATACTACAACAAGAACAACACTATGCTAAACGTTACACTCTCGAAATGCTACACATAATCAACACACCAACACAAGATAGATTGAACTACAAAACGGACACAGAAAATTGCGCTCATATATACAGACATTTACTTCCTAAGCTAGTTAGGAACTCCGCGCCAGCAAGAGCAGACGTGTCAAACTAATGTATGTAATTTAGTATTGTTCAGTTTAGTTTTTAGTTTTATAAACATTGTTTTTTTCCATTTTGTAATTTTATAATTTTATGTTTTAGCCCTGAAGACGGTTACCGTTGAGTAACCGAAATATATCGGAAAGAAATTAAAAACAAATTGTTTTTATATTTTTTAACCCTTGACCTCGAGCCAGCTATAATGAGTGTATCGCTTAAATATATATCGCATAACGCATACATATCGATAACTACGCACATACCATGTAATATATGTATCACAGCATGACTCCTCGTACGTAACATTAACCATAAATTTTAGTTTTTAGGGTATTTTGCAATTTTGTTTTTAAAGTACAGAGGTGGTCAAAAGCCAACTAATATCTAGTTACTCCGCCTTTGGCATTAATGACTGCTTGGAGCCTTCCTGGTATTGACTTGACAAAGTTGTGCACAAACTCAAAAGTTAATTTGGACCAAATTTCCGTAATTTCGACTATAGTTTCATCGCGCTGGCGCTCTCTTTCAAATGTCCTCTGACTCTTAACATAAGCCCAGAAATTTTCATCTGCTCTTCAAGAGATGGGTCCAGAGTGAAGGAACCCATTAGAGATTCCTCGGCAAGTATTCGTCGGGTATTCGTTTTTAAAGTACTTAATTGAGAAATTCAGATTTTGCAATTTGTTCACTTCAGCTGGGGCGAAATATTCTCCAGGTGAAGATTTGTTTGAATTTGTTGAGGAGTTCATTTCGTCTTGATATGTTTAAAATGTGTCAACTAATTCTTTGCAAAGTGGAAAATGCAACGAATATTTGAGATCAAAGCCTTATTTTATTAACAAAATTATAATTTTCTTCAAATTTTTTTTTTTATATATTATTTATTATAGAATTAAGAGCTAATATGCATAAACAAAAACTTAAAAGTCATTTCATAACATAGCAAAAAAAGAACAAAAACAATAAAATAAGGAAAAATCAGCTGTTAATTAATTCTTTGCAAAATGCAAAGACGCATCGAAAAGAGAATTGAAACAAAGTAACGGGACTGCAAAAGCCAACGAAATTTGTACGATCACTTTTATTATGCTTTGCCTATCATTCTTTTGCTTTTTTGCATTACTAAATTGCACATCGCTCGAGTATTAAACGTTTTTTAAAAATGAAACCGAATTGATGAACACCTTATACAATTGGTGTATTTTAATTATTACAAGGGCAAAACGGCTAAGGAGTTGTCTGAAATGTTCGATATTAAGATTTGAACTATTTATAATATCATTAATGGGGCAGAAAAGGAAAATCGGCTGCACCACAATAATTCTATGGGCAGACCACCGAAGCTTACAAAGCGCGAGCAGTCAAAAATTGTAAGGTCAGTTGAAGATAATCCGCTTACAACTCTTCGGCAGATGGTACTGACCGTCAAAAATGACTGCAATAAGTCTGTAAGCCATAAGACTATCAGGAAAGTCCTCAATGCCCACAAATACTCATCCCATGTACCCAGAAAGAAGCCATTACTTTCGACGATCAATATTGAAGGGCGGCTAAATTTCGCTGTAGCTAACTTTGATCGAGCTGCAGAGTACTGGGATGACGTAATTTTCTGCCACGAGACCAAAATCATGATGTACTATCACGATGGACCGAGCAAAGTTTGGAGAGAAAAAAATACAGCGCTCCAGCCGAAAAATATATTACCAACTGTAAAGTTTGGCAAGCTTTCAGTTATGGTGTAGGGATGTATCTCATCCAAAGGCGTTGGAAGGCTGCGAATATTTAATGAAATTATGACGAAGGAGGTTTATTTAAATATACTACAAAATAAATTGTCATCTAGCGCCAAAGAAATGTTCTTATAAAGGCCATAGAAGAGGAATGGGTGAAAATACCACCGCATGAAGCGGATCACATATTGTTATTATAATTTTAAACAAATATAAGCTACTTTCAGTCTAATATACCCCGCAGTATTCTTCTTAAAAGCATAGGCAGAAAACAAAAGCAGAAACATAGGCAGAAGCACGGACAGAATCATTCGCAGCGAAAAAGAAGACAAGGGCGGGGGCAAACACAAGGAGCAGGGCACACAGCATAAGCAAACCCTCCGACATTCGGCGCCCAGCATAACACTTGCACAAGTAACGGTGCCTGAATACCCAGAGTTCGTGTATAGACAGCAGCTGCATACAAGCGACGGCATCGCGACCAATTTTCGAACAGCGGCGCCAGCCAGGTAGACCGCGACGCTAGGCAAGCAACAGAGCCGTGCAAGCAGCGAAGTGCGAGCAGACCCACAGCAGAGGCGCCATGCAAGCAGCAGCGACATATACGCAGCGGCAGTGTTGCCAACTCAGCTATTTTCTAGCCAGTTCTGGCTATTTTGGATGACCGAAAACTAGAAAATTTTCCATTTAGCTAGGAACAGTTTTTCAGCTATTCCTAATAAAAGCCCAGCTAGTTTATAGCTATATTTCACAATACAAAACCAGTCGAACGCTACAGTCAAGTGCTGACTGTAGAAGGCCATGGATTATCATGGTATACAGTGAATAATTTATTTTCCCTTATTTATAATGAAAATTTTTGTTTGTTTGAATTACGAGGGTCGTTTGATAAGTCCGTGACTTTTTGAATAAAATATATTTTTTTTCGTCAAAGAAGCGTTTTATTTCTCAACATAATCTCCTTTTAGCTCTATACATTTAGTCCAGCGTTTTTCCAATTTTTTTATTCCTTCCAAATAATAGGTTTTCTCAAGGCCCTCAAAATAGTCGTTTGTTTCTGTGATGACCCGAATCTCTTACCGCCGAGCCATTTCTTCATGTTTGGAAACAAAAAATAGTCACAGGGGGCTAAATCTGGAGAATATGCTGGATGGGGTAGCAGTTCGTAGCCCAATTTATGAAATTTTGCCATGCTGACACGAAATTCACTTTTTTCCATTTTCGTTAAAATTCACGAGATCGTCTGCTTTCAATGCCTATAAAACGCAAACCAAAAAACGCAGCTTTCTCAAAATTTTACAGTCAGCTGTTAATCGATAACTGCTGACAGGAGCAGTGTTGTATTTAGAGCAGGTGCGCGGCAAATACAAAAAGTCACGGACTTATCAAACGACCCTCGTATTATTAAGCATTTAAAAATATAAATTTTATATTCTTATTATTTAATTCGAACGACACGCACAAATTCAATTGACAGACAGAAGAAGAAGTACACATAAACAATGCAAAGACGAATAGACAAGAAGTATAAGCATTAGATAGAGCGAGAGGGCAATAAGTTGGTAAACGCATTTTTCGGTAATGCCAAACAGGAGTGGCGGCAGCGGAAGTTATACAGTAGCTTAGCAAAGTGTGTGCCAGATTCGAAGACCGATGATGTTGGCAGTGTTCAAGTTTGATTGCTGCCGCGATCAATGTGTGACATGTTTTCCTTTTTTCCTTTCTTTTCTACTAAATAATTTAAAAGCTTAACAAACAATAATTTTTTAATTTTTGGCACTCAAAATATTTAATTAGAATGTGCAAATGCAGACATGCATGTATCGGTGTCCCGCTCTAACATTCGTAACTTATTGCTTGTCTTAAATATTGCATAAAAACATTAATTTTAATTTTTGAAAACTATTTTTATAGAAATAATTAAATAACTGTAGTTTTCCTTTAGTTTATAAGAATAAAAAAAACCAAACAAAAGTAATTAAAAAAAAAGTTTCACCAGCCGGTTTTGTAAAATGCTGTGTGTCCGACGATTCGAACTTCGGTATGATGCGTAAATTAGGTCTTCATATGCGCATAAGTATACGTTCCAATTGAGTTTAATTCGGATCATATCTCACTTATTTTTAGTCCGATTTCTATGAAATTTTCAGAAAACACCCGTGGCAAGGTAGTTGTCATGTGAAATGTACAACTTTTGTTGTTGGGTGTATATTGTGTATATTAAACTGTTATTACTGATTTACAGAGGCGGGGAAAAAAAATTATGAGACACCCGGATATACACGTATGTTGATTGCTCTAGCTTTCATTGTTGCTGAGATCCAGGCGTTCATACAGACGGACAGACGGACAGACAGACAGACATCAATCGACTCGGCTGTTGATACTGATTTAGAATATATATAGTTTATGGGGTCGGAGATGCCTCCTTCTGCCTGTTACGCACAAACTCGTTCCGACAAACACAGCAGACCATGAATTTTTTTAAAATCCATGGCCTAATAAAAACTCAGCTAAAAATTCTAAAAACTCACCAATGTCTTCTGACTCTGACGAAGAGATAGACGTTGTCGGTACTCAGTCAGGCTCCGCTCAGGACTCTACAACAGAAACTGCAGCAGCGGCTTGTTCATCAGGCGTCACCACTGTCGCTCAAACCACTCCGGCGTCAGACATGGAGACTGATGACATAGAAGTCTCTACAAACACTGCTCGCACACTGAGTATCCACCCAGCGACTCTAGAGAAGGTGGAGACCTCAACTGACATCACCAAGGAATCAATTTTGACTGATATAATTGTCTCCAGTGGTGCTCAAACTGTTGCTGCCCCATTATCGTCGTCATCTGGCTCCGACTATGACATTTATGTCGTCGGCACACAAAATGCTCCTAAGATGAGAGCTAAAAATGTGAAAGAGCATTTAAATTCGCCCGCAGCAAAAGCCACGTCAAACTTGGCAGCTTCTGCTTGTGGCAATGCCTCACAAACTGCCAGAAAGGCCAAAATCTCGAAACTTTTGGCAACTTTGCCCACTCTACCTGTTGAGTCGAAGTCACTGAAAGTTGAGGGCACTATCTGCGATGAATTCTATGGACTCTCGCCATACGATGACACTTTCAAGCCCAATCGGAAAGGCGAACAAAACTCTACATCAGACGCCTGCTCGGCAGCCAAGCCCTATGGATGCACTCACTGCTGAAAAATAAAAAAGCAGTCAATCAGAGGACGAAGTTCCTCACAGCTCCTGGCCATCGCCAGCTACTTGGCCAAAGCCAATTATAATCACAGAGAATTACTCTATCTCTACGATTACACAAGGTGTTAAAGATACCCTTGGGCATAGTGACTTTTTTACAAAGTCCACCAAGCAAGGATGTGAAGTCCACTGCAGGGATGCAGCGTCCCACAAAAAATTAATGGAATTTCTCAGAGCATTTCAAATATCGACGCCCACGCATAAATCAAAAGATGACGGTGGATGCAAAGTATTCATTCGGTAACTCAACAAGGACACCTCCCCAGAGTGGATTAGAAATGAGCTGTCTTCCCTGGGATATGTTGTCAGATCTGTCAACGCTGTCATGAACCGTGCGACTGGCGAGGCATATCACGAATTCGCCGTCCATCTGGACATCCCGAACAACTCCAAAGAGATATGCAGCGTAGAAAAACTTGGCAACCAGAAGGTAATAATTGAGCTTCAGCGACCTCAGCTTCTTCAATGCCAACGCTGCCAAAAGTTTGGGCACTCCGAAAATCAGTGCTCATCAGCATATGTTTGTGTGAATTTCGCTGGCAAACATCTCACTCATGACTGCAAGAAGAGCATTAATGAGGAGCCGAAATGTGCTAACTGCTCGGGAGCTCACACCGCGTCTTACAGAGGCTGCAGTGAATACCAAGCTGCCCTCTCTAAACTCAAGAAGATTGCCCAACTGAGCCCTCTTGCCGAAGGTCAGGCGTATACCTGCTCAGATCCGGAGATTGACGACGAAGATACACAAGAAGGTGCATCTTCTACAACTCGCACTCCCTCAGATGCCAACCGAATGTCGATCAAAAAGCTCACGGAAACAATACAAACTCTCCAGAGTAACCTTCTGGATATTAACCAGTCGAACGCTACAGTCAGGTGCTGACTGTAGAAGGCCATGGATTATTATAGTATACCGTGTATCATTTATTTTCCGTTATTTATAATGAAAATTTTGCATTATTTGGAGCATTTAATAATATAAACTTTATATTCTTATTATTCTATTCGAACGACACGCACAAATTTAAAGAAGAAGAAGAACGCATAAACAATGCAAAACCGAATAGACAAGAATTATAAGCATTAGGTAGGGCAAAAGAGCAATAAGTTTATGTATGCATTTTTGCTTTTGTCAAACAGTAGTGGCGACCGCAGAAATTGTATAGTAGCTTAGTGGAGTGTGTGCCGGATCCGAAGGCCAATGATGTTGACAGTGTTCGAGTTCGAATCCTGCCCCGCGATCATTGTCGGATTAATTTCCATTTTTTCTTTATTTTCTATTAAATAATTTTAAAGCTTAACAAACAATACGTTTTAAATTTTTTGGTTCGCAACATATTTAATTTGAACACTTTTATAAACTTTGCCGAATGTTGCACAAATCTGACAGTTGCGTACATACGCCGAATACGGCAATTTATGTGTGTTAGAGCGGGACGCCGAAACGTAAATGTGCAAATGCAGACATGCATGTATCGGCGTCCCGCTCTAACATTCGTAACTTATTGATTGTCTTAAATACTGCAAAAAAAAAACTGAGATTTAATTTTTGAAAACTAATTTTATTGATATTTAATTAAATAACTTTAGTTTTCATTTAAGCTTAAAAGAATAAAACAAATAACCAAAAAAAAGTAAAAATAAAAAGTTTCACCAGCCGGCCGCGCATGGGATTCGAACTCACGCACGCAGGACCGCTGTTCGCCACTCTAACCACTAAGCCACCGCCTCATTTATTGACTGATCGGCAAAGAGGCATTCTGAGCTAATTATGTTACCATTCTATGCAAATAAAAATTTTGTAAAATGCTGTGTGTCCGACGATTTGAACTTCGGTGTGATGCGGAAAATAGGTCTTAATATGGGCATAAGTATAAGTTCAAATTGAGTTTAATTCGGATCATATCTCACTTATTTTTAGTCCGCTTTCTATGAAATTTTCAGAAAACACCCGTGGCAAGGTATTTGTCATGTGAGATGCACAACTTTTGTTGTTGGGTGTATATTGTGTATATTAAACTATTATTACTGATTTACAGAGGCGGGAAGGGGCGTGGCCAAATTTCAAAAAAACTTTGAGACACCCGGATATACACGAATGTTGTTACAAAATTTTATTACTCTAGCTCTTATAATTGCTGAGATCCAGGCGTTCATACAGACGGACAGACGGACAGACAGACAGACATCAATCGACTCGGCTGTTGATACTGATTCAGAATATATATAGTTTATGGGGTCGGAGATGCCTCCTTCTGCCTGTTACGCACAAACTCGTTCCGACAAACACAGTAGACCATGAATTTTTTTAAAATCCATGGCCTAAAAACTCGATCAGCGCACGGCGATGCTATGAGCAGAAGTGTGTAAACTGCTGCCCATCAACATCGCACTCTAAATGTCGCTCATGCTGCTCTGCCTTGACATAATCTAAACATATCTCTACACTATTATCAATTGAGGATTACTTATCCTGGAGGCAACTCGGAAGGATTGCCAGACAAATACAGGATATGAATGACGAAATCAAGCGCGCCGAAAGAAGCAGCAAGCTCGCCTTCTCAACGCAAGTCTCCGTATACAACAATCAACTCCAGCTATTATTTAGAGACTTCATGCCACTTTTGGTTGCGATAACACGTATTTGTAAATTGTAAACTAAAATATTACTTAAATCCTAACTTGTTAATAGGTACACACTTGTCATTTCACCACACTTTTTACTTGAGAAAAACCTTCTCTAAATGAATTACAAAATTATTTTTATAGTATGTAAGAAAATTCAAACACTGAACACTATTATCATTTGTTAAAATTATATAAATACACAAAACTCAATACAAATTAAATAATATATAAGCTTAACAAACAATAATTTTTTAATTTTTTGGTACGCAACATATGTAATTAAAACACTTTTATAAACATTGCCGATTGTTGCACAAATTGATGCGTGTTAGAGTGGGACGTCGAAACATAAATGTGGAAATGCAGACATGCATGTATCGGCGTCCCGCTCTAACATTCGTATTCATTGATTGCCTTAAATATTGGATAAAAATATGAAATCAAATTTTTGAAAACTTTTTTATTGTCGTTTAATTAAATAATTTAGCATTTATCACTCTAGTATTTCTTTTAGTTTTTAAGAATAACAAAAATAACCAAAAAATAGTAATTAAAATAAGAAGTTGCACCGCACGCACAAACAAAGTCCTTAAGGGTTGACCGTCCGCCACTCAATGAATTTTTTTAAAATCCATGGCCTAAAAAATACAATAAATAGATCAGAAGCCAATCATTTTTTAACGAAAAGTAAAATAATAATATTTTTTTTGTGTGTAAAATGTTTCTTGACATACTGTACGTTCCGGTTCGACCTACATATGTTCCGGTGTAATTTAATTTGTCAAATTCATACATATATCCAGCGCATGCTTCCAAATTATTTTCGATATTTTCTTTTTTCTCTCGCCCCCGCCTCTGATAACTTCTGAATTCTACCTATTTTACAGCCTCATAACACATTAGAGAGACACACTATCCTGTAGTGTTCGGGGGGGTCGAAGTTCACACACCGGGTCGGTAGTACGAAAGGCAACTGCGCCTTAACGTTGTGAACCATCCCGTCCCCCTTTTGGAGAGTAGTCAGTCAAATCCCATAGACATAAATCTGTAAGCGGAAACTGTCAAATCAATCCCCAAATAGTGTGTGAATTCAAGTTTATTGGTTCGAGCCCCAGAGAGATTCAGGATAAATATACATATGTCGCAGCTAGGCTGGATAGAATATACGAAATTATGTTAGAGCTTAAGCCCAACTGAAAAATAGTACAGTGTTAGACGAGTGAATCCTGTATATAACGAGAGCATCATTCAAATGGCAACTCGAATGAGAATGGCGCCTGCAGATGTTCTGTTAAGGGATGTGTTTCGATATTTAAATATAGATAAATCGTCGATATAAAATCCTAAGCAATATGTTTGATATCAATATTGTGAACGATATATCGAACAAAACGCTAATCACATTTAACCGGAAAATTTTTACTGTAAATTGGTTTTTGAAAGTTTCTCGAATTAATTGCACGACTTACGTGTACCATTACAAAGTAAGTGATATCTTTTAATGTTTAGTAAAATGTTCATCTGGACATCCGGACAGACAGACAGACATGGCTTCATCGACTAAGCTAGTGAACCTGAGCAAGAATATACATATATACTTTGTGGGGTCTCGCACGCCTCCTTCTGCCTGTTACATACAATTGTACAAAGTTAGTATATCCTTTTTTGACCATTTTCAATGGTCGAAGGGTATAAAAAGGGTTAGTTGGCAACACTGCTTCTGCTCATGCACACTCGCAGTCCAATGTCCCGTTCTTTTGTTGCCGCCTTCGTTGGCAGTTGTCGGTCCGTCGCGACTAATTGTCGACATGCCATGCTCTGGGTACCGAGGTACCGTTGCATTCGAGCGACGAGTGTGCTGCATCGAGTCGCCGGACAAGGCGTTCATACACGTATGCACGTACCGTTGCTTTTGAGCGTAACTATTTCGCATCGACAGGCATGAGCGGCGCAGCCGTTTCATGCGACGGGCGTTTACCCTGTCTATGCGCAGATTAAATAAACCACCGGGAAAAGTTATGTTATGACTCTGCCCATGCAAAATTTTTTCTTCTTTTAGCTTACATTTTTATTTTTATAAAACGAGAGCAATATTTGAGCGCACTGATCCGGTTCGACCTACATATGTTCCGGTGTAGTTTAATTTGTCAAATTCATACATATATCCAGCTTCCAAACTATTTTCGATAATTTCTTTCTTTCTTTCATTTCTTTTCTGAATTCTAACTATTTTTCATAACACATACGAGAAAAAGACACACTTTCCTGTAGTGTTCGGGGGGTTGAAGTTCACACACCGGGTCGGTCGTACGAAAGGCAACTGCCCTTTAATGTTGTTAGCCATCCCGTCCCCCTTTGGAAGAGTAGTCAAATCCCATAGACATAATTCTCTAAGCGGAAACTGTCAAATCAATCCCCAAATAGTCTTACAAGGAACTGTGTGAATTCAAGTTTATTGGTTCGAGTCCCAGAGAGATTCAGGATAAATATACATATGTATGTCGCAGCTAGGCTGGATAGAATATACGAAATTAAAATATAACAATATTATGTTAGAGCTTAAGCCCAACTGAAAAATAGTACAGTGTTAGACGAGTGAATCCTGTATATAACGAGAGCATCATTCAAATGGCAACTCGAATGAGAATGGCGCCTGCAGATGTTCTGTTAAGGGATGTGTTTCGATATTTAAATATAGATAAATCGTCGATATAAAATCCTAAGCAATATGTTTGATATCAATATTGTGAACGATATATCGAACAAAACGCTAATCACATTTAACCGGAAAATTTTTTCTCGAATAAATTGCACGACTTACGTGTACCATTACAAAGTAAGTGATATCTTTTAATGTTTAGTAAAATGTATATAATAATAAGTGTCAACTGTGCCAGAAAATAGTAAAAACTTCAGGAAATACGAGTAAGTTGAACTCCCATATGACAAATCATCATAAGGGGGGAGTACTAGTATCAAAAGAGCTGTCGAGCACCCTTACTGTCAGTTTCAGAAACGTGGAAGTGTTTTCTCAGGAAGGGGATAAGTCGAAGTTACTTGATAAACCAGTCGAACGCTACAGTCAGGTGCTGACTGTAGAAGGCCATGGATTATCATGGTATACCGTGTATAACTTATTTGACCTTATTTATAATAAAAGTTTTGGTTTGTTTGAATTATTACTAAGCATTTAAAAATATAAATTTTCTATTCTTATTATTTAATTCGAACGACACGCACAAATTCAATTGACAGACAGAAGAAGGAGTACACATAAACAATGCAAAGACGAATAGACAAGAAGTATAAGCATTAGATAGAGCAAGAGGGTAATAAGTTGGTGAATGCATTTTTCGGTAATGCCAAACAGGAGTGGCGGCAGCGAACTTATGCAGTAGCTTAGCGGAGTGTGTGCCAGATTCAAAGACCGATGATGTTGACAGTGTTCGAGTTCGATTGCTGCCGCAATCAATGTGTGACATGTTTTCCTTTTTTTCTTTCTTTTCTATTAAATAATTTAAAAGCTTAACAAACAATATTTTTTTAATTTTTGGCACTCAACATATTTAATTAGAATGTGCAAATGCAGACATGCATGTATCGGCGTCCCGCTCTAACATTCGTAACTTATTGATTGACTTATATATTGCATAAAAACGATATTCGCTTTGCCTTTCTGTTGTGTCTTTGAAGAACCGTTTGATTTGCTTGACCGTTTATCCGTACGCGCTGCAAACATTTTTTGCCCACTTCTCTCTGTGTATGCATCACATGCCTTCCTTCTTTCGCCTTCTTCAAGCAATTTTACTTTCAGTGCACTAACACTAGGCAAGAAATCACGCGATTCAATTGCAACAATAAAGTTCTCGAATGAGTCATTTAAACTTGACAACAAAATGATCGCAAGCATTTCATCAGTAACCGTTAACTCTATTTCTTGCAGTTTTTCAACTACATCGCAAAAACTGTTCACATGCGTTCCAATGCTATCATTTGGACTCATTTTCAAATATAACAATTGTTTAAACAAATTAATACGACGTATGTATTTCCTTTAATTTGTTCCACGCTTCCAACGCACTTCTACAGTGCTTCACATTATTAATTTGTGACGGCTTTATACACAGCATGATGCTCGCAAGCGCTTTCTCGTCTTTCGCGTCGAACTGCGCATTTTGTTCTTCGCTCGCATTTTCGCTTTTTATTAAGCTACCGCATGCAACTGGCCATAGTTCAGTATGTATTAAAACGCTTTTCATTTGAATAGCCCATGCACTATAATTATCATCGTCTAGCTTTTCTATGGCAAACATTCCCGAATTCATTTTAAGCATCACTTGTCCAGAAAGTCCAGAATAATCGCGCACGAACAATTCACTTTCACAAGATTTGCTAACACGTGTTTTTCACACACCGAGTCTGTCAATACATACATATGCATACATATATGTACATGCGTGTGCAGAAACTCCAGAATATTCTACCGATGAATTATTCAATTTCACACGCGCTCTTTTTTTCACGTTCCTGGGCCCATAGTCTGTTCGAGGTCAATTTATTAGGACAACGTAATATGTGTTCTTTATTCAAGCATATGTATTACAACTTTATTCCACGACGGATTACGACTTACTCTGCTACGAAACGAAAAAGCGAAGTTCTAGTCAGGGGTTGCCAGACGTTATTATTTAATAGGGGACATGCAGCGTTGCCAGTAATATTATTATTCTCAACATTTGGCTCAAGTGCTCGCCTTTTTCCCTGATGACGAAATTTGCTCTTTTTTCGGCATTTTTCATCACATTCTCGAGCGTAGCTGTAGGTATCGGCGCTATTTCACGTTCGATGTTCGCCTTGAGTTGAGTCAAAGTCCTTGACCTGTTCATGTACACTCTTGATTTAAAAAATCCCCACAAATAGAAGTTGAATGGCGTCAGATCGGGCGAACGCGGTGGTCAGTCAAAATTGCCATTTTTTTATATTAACCAACCAGGGAAGAATGACCTCAATAAATTTAATGTGACAGCTGCAGTATGGCATGGCGCCATCTTGTTTGAACCAGAAATTACGCATTTGCTTTTTACGCACAATTGGCATCAGAAAATCGGTTATCATGACACGATATCGGTCGCCATTGACGGTAGGTGGCTTCAATTGATCGTCCTCGAAAAAGTACGGTCCAATCACACATTACGCAGTAATACCACACCAAACTGTCACTCTTTGGTCATAGAGAGTGTGAGGACTCACCTGAGTCCCACATTTTTCTTTATTATTATTATTATTATTTTCCTATTTTTATTAATATTTCTTATTTTAGGTTAAGTAGATTGTAAGTATAACTGTTATGTAGTATTAAGTCATTTACGTTCCAATGAAGGAATCTGTTGATTTATATATATAAAAAGATTTTTTTATGTTAAGGGTTAGGCGGAACTACCTCAGACGGTGGGGCCAACAAGTATAGGGTATAGGCTCGCTCACCATAACAGAGAGCGACAGCACACCAGCAGCGAGACGAACACCTGCAGCAAGAGCAGCAACGCTCACCACACACCGACAACAAGAGAGCGACCGCACACAGGCGCACATCGACAACAAGAGAGCGACTGCACACAGGCGCACATCAACGACAAGAGAGTAACCGCACACAGGCACGCGTCAACAGAAAGAGAACGACCGCACACAGGCACACGTCAACAGAAAGAGAACGACCGCACACAGGCACACAGAAAGAGCGACCGAACCCACACACACGCTAGCAACGAGAGCGCCGACGCGCGCCAGCTGCGAGAGCGCCAGCAGTAAGAGCGCCGACAGCGAGAGCGCCGACAGCGAGAGCGCCGACAGCGAGAGCGCCGACGCACACTAGCAACAAGAGCGCCGGCAGCGAGAGCGCCGACGCACACTAGCACCAAGAGCGCGGACGCGCAAGAGCGTCAGCAGTAAGAGCGCCGACAGCGAGAGCGCCGACGCACACTCACAACAAGAGCGCCGACGCACACTAGCAGCGATGCACGCCAGCAGCAGAGAGCAGCGAAACGAAGAGAGCGCTGCAGCCGTAGCAGAGCATGAGCCGAGCGGAAGGCTCGTAGGCAGCAGAGAGGGGAAGAAGAACCACGATGCATGCGCGCTGCAGCGAAGTGCGTGGTCGGCTCAGGCTCGGCGACTGTGCTGCCGGGAAGTGCGTGGTCGGCTCAAGCTCGGCGACTGCTCTGCCAAATCTAACGCCGGCCGGGAGGCTGGGAAGAATTTTGGCGCGTGGACGCTAATTAGTGTGTCGGGACCTCGAAAACATGCGGAAGTGAATCGGAAAGTGGGCAATTAAACAAAAACCATAACAACAAAACAAAGTGACGCGCCGCCGAAGGCAAGAAACAATAATAACATAAAATAAAATAAATAATAATAACAACAAGAAAACCAAAGGAGAGACAGCACAAGTGACGCGCCGTGAAGGGGCAAGTGAAACAAAACAGAGAAAAACAACAAAGCGACGCGCCGTTAGACGGACCATGAGAAGGACGCCACGCCAGGGACGAGGGCGCACAGGACGAAGGAAAACGGGCGTGTGGAGTAAGGTGAGCGAGCCACTTGTTGGCCAACTGAGGCAGGGCCCGGTACTCCGGGCGAAAACAGTGGGACGGTGCTTAGGTAGGGCATTTTAGGGAAAAAATAAATAAAAAGTGAAGTGAGAATGAACATGAAAGTGTCTTTTTTTGGAACAAACAGTGCACAGCGATGGGCGCGACTGCCGGGAAAGAGGCGAGTGAGTGTGTGTGTGTGAGTGATCGCGTGTGAAGGCGGAACGCAAGACCGCGTGGCCCAACTGCTCCGGAGTCTCACTGGTGCGCCAGAAGGTCAATACCCAGCGCATACAGTGGAGTCCCTGGAGCAGCCGCAAGTCGGTGATCTCGCTAGCTGTTGGTTCATACCCGGCTCCGAGGTCACTCGAGAAGCGGAGGTGGCCACAGGTCGAGCGTTCTTAGCCCTCGCACGCTGTCGCTGACACCACTCCCCACACGCTGATAGGTAGGACATCTAGGCGGCCACGCCGTCTGGGAGATTATCTCCGCCATTCGCCAAAAAGGGTGATTCCCCCCTCAGCAGGCCACCCTTCCTTCTTCGTCTCGGGTCTCAGCAAAAATTACAAATTTCCTGTAACGGGACCTGGCGCGATTGAGCTCACCTCAGCCCGAGACACTACCTTACAGGTGGCGCCCGAGCAGGGACCCTGAGACAAAAGAAAACGAAGATAGGGGGGTATTATGTGGCTTAAAGAACCACGAGGCCGACTGAGGAACCCGGGGAGGGGGACATTCAGACGGGACACGTGGCCAGCGGCGGGAAAGCGCCAAGTAATGCACAGACACGAAGTAGGGAATTTTCATCGTCGTAGATCGACCAGGTACAGAGACAAACCGAGGAGTAGGGACAAAGGACAGGGACCCGAAGGACGGACGAGGGCAAGAGGGGTAGTAAAGGGGAAAAATTTCAATCGACACGAGGCCCCGTAGGGAGACGCCGAGCACCGAACGTCTCACACAACAAAAAAATAACTCAACGAGAGGGGACCTGCCGGGTTGCCATCGGGGGGTAAGCGACCCGAACTTCACCGCGTGACACGATCGGGCCACCCGAGGCCCGACCGAATTAGTATATAAGGCCGTCTGCCAGCTAGCAGACGGCAGTCAGTGAACAGCGCTCGAAGAGAACAAGTCGAGTACAAGTACAACCAGCAAGCCAGTGAAATAAAATTAAAAGGATCCTTCGTAGGGAACAACCCAACCTACGAAATCCTTAAAAAAAAAAAAAAAAAATATAAAATATAAAGAACCGGCAATCCAAGTGAAATAAAAATTAAAAAAAAGGATCCTTCGTAGGAGCAACCGACCTGCGAACAAGCTGAAGGCGTTACTCACCGAAGCCCCAGTGTTAGCATGCCCCGACTTCAACAGGAAATTTGCGCTCCAGACCGACGCGAGCGACTTCGGATTGGGAGGCGTCCTCACCCAGGAGACCGAGGAAGGCGAACGAGTCATCGCGTACGTGAGTCGCCGCCTGATCAAGGCCGAAGAAAACTACTCTGCGACTGAAAAAGAGTGCCTGGCCATTATCTGGGCCATCCGGAAACTTCGGTGCTACCTGGAAGGATACCGCTTCGACGTCATCACGGACCACCTGGCTCTCAAGTGGCTCAACACCATTGAGAACCCAACAGGTCGAATCGCGCGATGGGCCCTCGAACTCCAACAATACCAGTTCGACGTCCACTATAGGAAGGGCAACCAGAACGTGGTGGCGGACGCGCTCTCCAGGCAGCCGATGGATACCCTATGCCAAGCCAAGGTGGTGACATCCAACGACTCGTGGGTACAACGCCGGCGCAGAAAAGTGGAACAGGAGCCCGAAAAATACCCCGACTACACCGTGCAGAACGGGGAATTGTACCGCCACCTGGGCCTGAAGCCAGACAAGGAAGACGGCATTCCATGGAAGCTCTGCGTAGGTAAGGAGTCAAGGGGGAGGATCCTGCAGGAGTGTCACGACGCACCGACGGCCGGCCACCTGGGGATCCGGAAAACCACGTCAAGGGTCGCCCAGCGGTATTACTGGCCAGGGATGTTCCGAGACGTTGCCCGGTACGTTAAGAGATGCCCCACCTGCCAGCGATTCAAGGTAGAACAACGAAAACCAGCAGGGAAAATGCTATCCAGACAGGTGCAGGAGCCGTTCGACACCCTTTGCACCGACTTCGTGGGACCATTACCGAGGTCAAAGCAAGGGAACACGGTGTTGCTGGTAATCTTCGACCTATTTTCCAAATGGGTCGAGCTCGTCGCGCTACGCAAGGCCACCACCGCCCATCTCGAGAAGGCGTTCCGAGAAAGGATTCTCGGGCATTTCGGGACGCCCAGGACCTTCGTGTGCGACAACGGAACGCAATTCACCAGTCGTTCGTTCAAGGCGTTCTGCAAACGAGTCGGCATGCGAATTGAGCACACAGCGCCATACAGCCCCCAACAAAATCCGACCAAACGGGCGAACCGGACCATCAAAACCATAATTGCTCAATACATCAACGGACCTCAGCACACGTGGGACATCTTGCTCCCGGAGATCTCACTGGCCATCAACAGCAGCATCTCGGACACAACGGGATTCAGTCCGGCTTTTCTGGTTCAAGGCCGAGAACCTCGGCTACCGGGCGCGTTGTACGAGGAGGTTACCCCAGGCACAGGACGAGTGAGTCGCGATCCCATCGATCGAGCGAAACAGTTGGAGCAGCTGTTCCAGGTGGCTCGGGAAAACGCGCAGCGGGCATCGGCGGAGCAAAGCAGGCACTACAACCTGCGGCGAAGGGAATGGAGACCAAAGTTGGGCGCGATGGTACTGCTGCGGCAACACATCCTCTCCAAGGCAGCGGATGGATTTGCAGCGAAGTTGGCCCCCAAATATGACAGGCCCTACATGGTAATCCGTTTCATTTCGCAGAACATAGCCCGGATTCAGCGCGAAGGGACTCGTAAACGACGCATCGCCCACATAGCCGATTTAAAACCTTTTCAACAACCCGAGGAGGACCCGAGAGTGGACAACAGCGAGGGACAGCATGGGCCTGACAACCAGGCCACTTAGACATTAAGTTCCCCTTTGTTCACTAAGCTATTTAAGTTTCTTTTCTATAGCACCGTCTCACCGTTCCGTAGGGTACATCTATTTAAGATTAGGTCCTGGGGTATAACGTGTTTATATCCCGCAGAAAAGCAAGGAATACCACAACAACCGCGCGGAAGATGGCAGGCCGAGGCCGACAACCATGGCAGGAGCGTCGCCAGGGGGTGGAGGAGTGGCTGGTCGGCCTCCCGGCGGTCCTACCCGAGGAGGAGCATCCGGTGCAGCTGGAGGAAGCGGATGCGGCAATGGACGGGCTCGACGACGACGACGTCAGCACGATCCTTTTCCCCGGCCTGCAGCCTCTCGCAGTACCATTTGTCAGCTCCACCACCGAGACACCGGAGCCACTGCAGAGGCTGCAAGTAGTCTCGGACGACGCGGGCGTATCATCAACGCAGCCGGGGAGGGCCCTCCGCTGGGTTGACCCAGACGCGCCGACCACATCCGCTGAGGCCGCCCAACGCTCAGCAGCCCTCCTCGCCGAGCTACCCCCGGCCGACCGCGAGGACTCACCTGAGTCCCACATTTTTCTTTATTATTATTGTTATTATTATTTTCCTATTTTTATTAATATTTCTTATTTTAGGTTAAGTAGATTGTAAGTATAACTGTTATGTAGTATTAAGTCATTTACGTTCCAATGAAGGAATCTGTTGATTTATATATATAAAAGGTTTTTTATGTTAAGGGTTAGGCGGAACTACCTCAGACGGTGGGGCCAACAAGTATAAGGTATAGGCTCGCTCACCATAACAGAGAGCGACAGCACACCAGCAGCGAGACGAACACCTGCAGCAAGAGCAGCAACGCTCACCACACACCGACAACAAGAGAGCGACCGCACACAGGCGCACATCGACAACAAGAGAGCGACCACACACAGGCGCACATCAACGACAAGAGAGCAACCGCACACAGGCACGCGTCAACAGAAAGAGAACGACCGCACACAGGCACACGTCAACAGAAAGAGAACGACCGCACACAGGCACACAGAAAGAGCGACCGAACCCACACACACGCTAGCAACGAGAGCGCCGACGCGCGCCAGCTGCGAGAGCGCCAGCAGTAAGAGCGCCGACAGCGAGAGCGCCGACGCACACTAGCAACAAGAGCGCCGGCAGCGAGAGCGCCGACGCACACTAGCACCAAGAGCGCGGACGCGCAAGAGCGTCAGCAGTAAGAGCGCCGACAGCGAGAGCGCCGACACACACTCACAACAAGAGCGCCGACGCACACTAGCAGCGATGCACGCCAGCAGCAGAGAGCAGCGAAACGAAGAGAGCGCTGCAGCCGTAGCAGAGCATGAGCCGAGCGGAAGGCTCGTAGGCAGCAGAGAGGGGAAGAAGAACCATGATGCATGCGCGCTGCAGCGAAGTGCGTGGTCGGCTCAGGCTCGGCGACTGCGCTGCCGGGAAGTGCGTGGTCGGCTCAAGCTCGGCGACTGCTCTGCCAAATCTAACGCCGGCCGGGAGGCTGGGAAGAATTTTGGCGCGTGGACGCTAATTAGTGTGTCGGGACCTCGAAAACATGCGGAAGTGAATCGGAAAGTGGGCAATTAAACAAAAACCATAACAACAAAACAAAGTGACGCGCCGCCGAAGGCAAGAAACAATAATAACATAAAATAAAATAAATAATAATAACAACAAGAAAACCAAAGGAGAGACAGCACAAGTGACGCGCCGTGAAGGGGCAAGTGAAACAAAACAGAGAAAAACAACAAAGCGACGCGCCGTTAGACGGACCATGAGAAGGACGCCACGCCAGGGACGAGGGCGCACAGGACGAAGGAAAACGGGCGTGTGGAGTAAGGTGAGCGAGCCACTTGTTGGCCAACTGAGGCAGGGCCCGGTACTCCGGGCGAAAACAGTGGGACGGTGCTTAGGTAGGGCATTTTAGGGAACAAATAAATAAAAAGTGAAGTGAGAATGAACATGAAAGTGTCTTTTTTTGGAACAAACAGTGCACAGCGATGGGCGCGACTGCCGGGAAAGAGGCGAGTGAGTGTGTGTGTGTGAGTGATCGCGTGTGAAGGCGGAACGCAAGACCGCGTGGCCCAACTGCTCCGGAGTCTCACTGGTGCGCCAGAAGGTCAATACCCAGCGCATACAGTGGAGTCCCTGGAGCAGCCGCAAGTCGGTGATCTCGCTAGCTGTTGGTTCATACCCGGCTCCGAGGTCACTCGAAAGCGGAGGTGGCCACAGGTCGAGCGTTCTTAGCCCTCGCAAGCTGTCGCTGACACCACTCCCCACACGCTGATAGGTAGGACATCTAGGCGGCCACGCCGTCTGGGAGATTATCTCCGCCATTCGCCAAAAAGGGTGATTCCCCCCTCAGCAGGCCACCCTTCCTTCTTCGTCTCGGGTCTCAGCAAAAATTACAAATTTCCTGTAACGGGACCTGGCGCGATTGAGCTCACCTCAGCCCGAGACACTACCTTACAAGAGGCGCTTTTGTTTGTTTACCGCACCATTCAGTGAGAAATGTGCCTCGTCGCCCATGTTGACACAAAACTGTCCGTATGCAACGCGACGCGGTTTGTCCTGTAGCTCGATTTTGTTCGTCACATGTATTTTATATGGGAATAAATTCAAATCGTCATGGATTATACGTCGGAGAGTGGATCTTGGAATATTCAATTGCGCAGATCGACGTCGACTCGACTTGTCACTAAAAGTTTTGCGAAGAGCAAGCCCTCCTTTGCGTGGTAGAAATTTCGCCATCGTAGCCCGTAGCCGTAGTCGTCCGGCATGAATGTGGAAGACAGGTACGAAGCAAGAACACTTGCTTTCTTATCATCATTCTTAAGCCAGAGACCATCTCGATCCTGAACTGGTGATTGAAACAAAGGCTGTCTCTTGATGCCTCTCGTGAGCTTCCATATTGAGAATCCACTATTAATATCTGGACCAGCACTCTCCAACAAGGTATCCAGGTTTGCTATACGGTTATTGGCTAGCAAACGGCGCAGTCGATTAGTAGCAGTTGAATATTGCTGATAAATGCTAGGATCTCCTGTCGCGATGTATTGTCTTCTGAGGCGTCTTTGTGGCTGAGCAGATCCCTACCCTCCAAGTTTAAAATGGGTGATCACCTTATGGCCGTGAGACCAACTTGGTGAGGGGTTGGTGTAGCCCGTCTGGCAGCTTCAATGATCGTAGATGTCAAGTAGTCGACATATGCTTCCAGCCTACTGCAAGTGTCAATGGGAATGTTGAGTTCTACTGTGGCCTCGATGTGTTCTTTAAAGACTCGAATGTTTGCTTGTGGCCAGCTTGGTTAACATTGGCCAGCTGGTTGTTACGTCTCGTTTTCCTTGCGGCACGAATGAGGGCGGCCTTCGATGAACAAGGCTCATCCTCGTCACTCGAAGATACGACGACCAAATCGAATTCTTCCTCATTGCTTACGGGTCGGAAGCGATTTGTGGAGTTGATTGAAGGCTGATCGGATGTTGCCATCTTTGATAAGAGGGCTGTACCTGCTCTCTTATTGTTTCTTCCTTTACCTGGCGTAAATAAGACATCTTGCCATCCTGCAGTAGATTGGGGATTCGCTACTGAGCTGACGAGAGAATTGCTGTGAGTCGTGCTGCAGAAGTAAAATATACATTGCCCACTCAGCGAGAAAGTGGAAATGTACGGGGACGAAATGGTTGAATTAAATGTTGTTATTGTGAGGGTTGTACTGCAAATTGTATTTGAATTACGAGGGTCGTTTGATAAGTCCGTGACTTTTTGTATTTGCCGCGCACCTGCTCTAAATACAACACTTCTCCTGTCAGCAGTTATCGATTAACAGCTGACTGTAAAATTTTGAGAAAGCTGCGTTTTTTGGTTTGCGTTTTATGGGCATTGAAAGCAGACGATCTCGTGAATTTTAACGAAAATGGAAAAAGTGAATTTCGTGTCAGCATGGCAAAATTTCATAAATTGGGCTACGAACTGCTACCCCATCCAGCATATTCTCCAGATTTAGCCCCCTGTGACTATTTTTTGTTTCCAAACATGAAGAAATGGCTCGGCGGTAAGAGATTCGGGTCATCACAGAAACAAACGACTATTTTGAGGGCCTTGAGAAAACCTATTATTTGGAAGGAATAAAAAAATTGGAAAAACGCTGGACTAAATGTATAGAGCTAAAAGGAGATTATGTTGAGAAATAAAACGCTTCTTTGACGAAAAAAATATATTTTATTCAAAAAGTCACGGACTTATCAAACGACCCTCGTACTAATTGTAGACAAGGCAGAGTCTTTATTTAGCAAGTTCTTCAGCATTTGCTCACAAATCTCTCTCGGGCCCACGCCAGCAACATGCTTCTTCAACGTAAAGTCCACTGATTCTTGCGGTGGACCATTATTTTCCATTTTCCGTTGAAATTTTTTAATGTTCAGCGACCCGAATTTTAAAATTTTGAGGCATGCCCTGAAGTAAAGCGTGGATCTAAAATGGTTCTCTCCGCATAAGGGCTAATTTTTTCATATTCACTGAAACGTTTTGAAACTTCCAGTTGTAGTATTTCTACCAGGTCCTTTGGATCGCACATTTTTTGTTGCACTATTACGAGGGTCGTTTGATAAGTCCGTGACTTTTTGTATTTGCCGCGCACCTGCGCTCCTGTCAGCAGTTATCGATTAACAGCTGACTGTAAAATTTTGAGAAAGCTGCGTTTTTTGGTTTGCGTTTTATAGGCATTGAAAGCAGACGATCTCGTGAATTTTAACGAAAATGGAAAAAGTGAATTTCGTGTGCTAATTAAGCATTATTTTTTGCGTAAAAAATCCATCACCGAAACCAAGGAAAGACTTGATAAATATTATGGGGACTCTGCACCATCAATTTCAATGGTTAAGAAATGGTTTACTGAGTTCCGTTGTGGTCGTACCAGTACAAGTGATGCCGAACGTTCAGGTCGCCCAAAAGAGGTCGTCATGCCAGAAATCGTCGACAAAATCCATGGAATGATATTGGATGATCGGAGAATGAAAGTGCGTGAGGTAGCTGAGGCTGTAGGCATCTCAACTGAACGGGTACATCACATTTTACATGAATATTTGGACATGAAAAAGCTTTCCGCGCGATGGGTGCCGCGATTGCTCACACACGACCATAAGCGCAACCGTGTGACCATTTCAAAGGAGTGTTTGGCGATGTTCAACCGCAATCCAAACGAATTTTTGCGCCGTTTCGTTACCGTAGACGAAACATGGATCCACCACACCACACCAGAGACCAAAGAGCAATCAAGACAGTGGGTTTCTCCGGGTGAACGTGCACCAAAGAAGGCCAAGGTGGGTCTGTCGGCCAACAAGGTCATGGCCACAGTTTTTTGGGATGCACAAGGTATCATTCACATCGATTACCTTGAAAAGGGTAAAACGATCACCGGCGAATATTATTCAGAGCTTTTGGACAGATTCGATATTGATTTGAAGCAGAAACGACCGCATTTGGCGAAAAAAAAGTGCTGTTCCATCAGGACAATGCATGGGTGCACACGTGTGTAGTCAGCATGGCAAAATTTCATAAATTGGGCTACGAACTGCTACCCCATCCAGCATATTCTCCAGATTTAGCCCCCTGTGACTATTTTTTGTTTCCAAACATGAAGAAATGGCTCGGCGGTAAGAGATTCGGGTCAAATGAAGAGGTCATCACAGAAACAAACGACTATTTTGAGGGCCTTGAGAAAACCTATTATTTGGAAGGAATAAAAAAATTGGAAAAACGCTGGACTAAATGTATAGAGCTAAAAGGAGATTATGTTGAGAAATAAAACGCTTCTTTGACGAAAAAAATATATTTTATTCAAAAAGTCACGGACTTATCAAACGACCCTCGTGAGGATTAGCAATATTTTTACCGATAGAGTAACCTATTTAAAAATAATTCGTTCATTACAACTATAATTAAAAGATGAATATATTACCATTGAAAGGGTGACATTCTTCTTCTGATGAAATCTGTAAAGTTATTCCATAGAAAGGCTGTAGTATCGGCAATATTTTATCAAGGATAATCCAGTCAGCAGGCAAGAGAGATAGCTCATGCCTTAGATGCAGCCATGTTAGTGCAAGGGCATCCTTGTTTTTGGACAGACGCTCAAACATTTCAAATGTTGAGTTCCATGTTGTCACAACATCATTTTTAAGCTTAAGCTCAGCAGCGCCTATTTTTGGGCTTCCTTAAGTGAAGCGTGAGCGTGTGAGCTACGGTGGAAAAACTCCACAATGGCTTTTGCTTAATGGCACAATTAGCTGATACAAATACGTCTTTTTTGCACAATTAGATTTAGCGAATGTGCGAACCATGCGACCGATCGCCACTGCCCTACCCATTGTTTGAGACAACTGCAGTTATTTAATTTTAATAAAGTGAAGAAAAGTCTGTATTTCATGTTGCATTTCGTCTATGCTATTAGGCATTATATAAATTGAGTTGCAACGTGTCTCTACATCTTCTTTCAATGTTTTTGACAACTTGTTATTTAACTCTGAGTGCTTCTAATATTTCACTAGCTTCCAACAATTGTCGAGAAGAGATAGAATGCTGCTACCATAGCACAGTGGTCGGCTTTGTATGGGAGAGCGGCCATAAATACTTCTAGTTGAGATAGAAGTTTGAAATTTTGCACAACATTTTTTTTATATTAATTATAAAATGATATCAATTTGCATGGATCGGACCACTATACCCTATAGCTGCCATATGAATGATCGCCATGAATGTTGAGCTTACATAAGAAATGCGCCTAACAATACTTGTAGTAGTCAAAGAGTTGATAAATGATCGGATCAAAAGATATTGATGTTTTGTTAAATTTGTTTTTAAAAAATAATGATAAAATTTCTTCAACATTCGGCATTGAATGCACAATTTGTCGGGGGGATTAGAAAATCGCAAAACTGAAACCGAAGTTTAATAAAGTTTTGCAAGATTCGCTATTCGTCGACGCTATGTTCTCTTTGAACATTCTGCAAAATCATTTTTCGTTCGCCCACGATCAGCACTCGTAACCATTTCTTGAGGAAAACAAGCTGGTTTCACCATAACATTTTTTTTCGTGTTCAGCCAATTCGATTTGCAACAAAACTCTTATTACGCCTGTATTTACCAATAAAATCTTTGTTTGTAATGCTAAAGATGCAAATTAAACACGAGCAACAGTCGAGCGGCACGCGACAGTGGGATACCCTTCGACCTTTTTGAAACGTAGAGTCAATAATTGTACGATACTTCTACTTAATAGAAATATCTTAACGTTAGCCTTTATATGCGTCTGTGTATGAATACGTGTATATGCGTGTATCATTTCATTGGTCAAGCACAAATGTATGTATGTGTGTGTGTGTGCGTTTGAATGCAAAATATGCGTGTGCATAGAAAAAAAGAGAAGAACAACAGATGGCGCTACGCACTCGCATTCTCTTTCCCTTTCTTTCCTACATGAGCATTGCAATGACGTCACAGCTTGCTGGTCTGTATACAAAATCAAAGGGAACAAGGTTTTTGTTTAATAACTTCTGTGTTTGTTGTCCGGATTGAAATTTTGACGTTATGTTGGTATTATAATTAGCTAAGTATAGTCTTACTCAGAATATTGTATGTTTTATGTGTCGCTCGCAAATCAGCTTAAAAGATGAAATTATTGATTTGCGTGGACGGGGGGCGTGGCACCCAACATTTGAAATAAACTTCACCTGTCCCGGATCAACAGAAACCTTCATGCCAAATTTGGTGTCTCTAGCTTTTATAATAGCTGAAATCTGTGTGTTCATCTGGACATCCAGACATCCAGACATCCGGACAGACAGACAGACAAGGCTTAATCGACTTGGCTAGTGATCCTGAGCAAGAATATATATACTTTGTGGGGTCTCCCACGCCTCCTTCTGCCTGTTACATATATTTGCACAAAGTTAGTATACCCTTTTTTGACCATTTTCAATGGTCGATGGGTATAAAGAGGACTGCAAACAACTAATCAAAACAAAACAATGAATAGCCGCGCGCCTATCAATGCTTTGGCAACGACAAAATACTCCCTGGCTGTTTGGTGTTTGATGCTGAAAGACAAAATTTTGACTTCTCACTAGAGCTGGGCATGGACCTCGTTTGCTTCGTGTCACATCGTGAACCGACGGGCGCCCGCGTGTGCGTGTGCAAAATTAAGATTGTGTCCATGGGCGTGAGTGTTCGTGCTTCGAAATTCGGCACGAAATAAAACGATCACTCTAGCACGTATTTTCACTTTTGCAAATTATGCAATGTACTAGATTGTCAAGTTCTAATCTTTACAAATTGTTATTATTATATAAAATTATGTAAGCTTGCTGGTCTGTATACAAATTCAAAGCGAACAAGGTTTTTGTTTAATAACTTCTGTGTTTGTTGTCCGATTGGGTTGGAATTTTGACGTAATGTTGGTATTATGATTAGCTTGGTATAGTCTTACTCAGAATGTTGTATCTTTTATATGTCGCTCACAAATCACCTTAAAAGATGAAATTATTGATTTGTGTGGGCGGGGGGTGTGGCACCCAACATTTGAAATAAACTTCACCTGTCCCGGATAAACAGAAACCTTCATGCCAAATTTGGGGTCTCTAGCTTTTATAATAGCTGAGATCTGTATGTTCATCTGGACATCCAGACATCCGGACAGACAGACGGACATGGCTTAATCGACTTGGCTAGTGATCCTGAGCAAGAATATATATACTTTGTGGGGTCTCCCACGCCTCCTTCTGCCTGTTACATACATTTGCACAAAGTTAGTATTCCCTTTTTTGACCATTTTCAATGGTCGAAGGGTATAATTAGCTGTCCCACTCTGAAATTAGCTGAATTTAGCCAAAAAATAGCTGACTTGGCAACACTGAACAGCGCATAGCATCAAAACAGCTTCAGTCCCACAGCGACAGCGGAACGATAAGCATGCGCGTACTTCTCTGCGCTGTGCGATCGTTTCAATGTGTGCGTGTATGTATGCACATGCTGGCATGTAAATGTACGAGGGTCGTTTGATAAGTCCGTGACTTTTTGAATAAAATATATTTTTTTCGTCAAAGAAGCGTTTTATTTCTCAACATAATCTCCTTTTAGCTCTATACATTTAGTCCAGCGTTTTTCCAATTTTTTTATTCCTTCCAAATAATAGGTTTTCTCAAGGCCCTCAAAATAGTCGTTTGTTTCTGTGATGACCCGAATCTCTTACCGCCGAGCCATTTCTTCATGTTTGGAAACAAAAAATAGTCACAGGGGGCTAAATCTGGAGAATATGCTGGATGGGGTAGCAGTTCGTAGCCCAATTTATGAAATTTTGCCATGCTGACACGAAATTCACTTTTTTCCATTTTCGTTAAAATTCACGAGATCGTCTGCTTTCAATGCCTATAAAACGCAAACCAAAAAACGCAGCTTTCTCAAAATTTTACAGTCAGCTGTTAATCGATAACTGCTGACAGGAGCAGTGTTGTATTTAGAGCAGGTGCGCGGCAAATACAAAAAGTCACGGACTTATCAAACGACCCTCGTATGTATGCGTTTCTAGTAAAGTTTGGCAACGAGCAGTCAATTTTGTCAAGCAGCCTATAGACCGAGAATGACTTCGCATGTGTGTGTGTGTGCATGTTGACAAGGGAGTGCCTTGGTGTTGTTGGCACTCCCTTAAATTCATTGTTTTGTTTCGATTACTTGTCTGTCCTTTGTTTTGATTCATGCATTTTAATTTGCCGCGCATCTTCAATTTGTTATCTTATTCCATATTAAATAAATTTTTATTATTAGATCACTTGCAGAATTAATTACAATAAACTAATATTAATATCTTACAGATATTTAAAGCAATTATTATTTTCTCCCCCGAACAAATAAAGAAACATTCATAAATAGACCATTAAAATAAAAAAAAAAATACATTTTTATTTATTGCAGTAATTTTGTATTTGTAACTACTCGTAATTTTGAAACCTGTTAACGGGTTGCAATTTACAACTTGCCTAATCTAATTATTTATTTTGATATGGGGTGGGTTTCGCTGCTCAAATGCGTTAATATGTGTGTGTGCATGCACAAGTGTATGTGCGTGTATGTGAATATGCAGAGAGCGTTGTTGCTGCCAAAACAAGTGATTGTTTTGTTTTCGTTTTCGCCGCTCGAACTTGTTCCCGATTATAAAATTCAATCGGTATCCAGGGAACACAACGGGGAGGCCATTGTAATAACAATGGGGTCATCAATTGATGACCTTTGAGTCGACTTGAGATATTTAAATGTGTTTTATTTAAATATCTCCATGTTCCCCACCTAACCTACACCTATCTCAATTTCAAAATATTGACAGCATTCTGATGCATCAAAATCTATGTACTTATAAATATATGTAAATTGCAATTAACAGAGGGACATAACACAATAAATAGAAACCTGCGGCATGCCGAATGCGCAAGGACTTTGTTGACTTCGGTTTAGTTAGGGCTGCCTCATTTTTATTTGAATATTGCACATATGGTCTGAAAGCTTGCTGTATTTTTATCCTTAAATATGGGATTTTCAGACACCATCGGACTAAGATTTCATTGGCTTAACCCGTTGGAGGTTTTTTTGTTTGATCGCCAAGTTGCTCGTGCTGTGACTTGACCCACAGCTACTGGTGTGGTTAGCCATGACTTTAAAATGTTAATTTTCTGTTTGCTTTT